>JAVDPK010000380.1:675535-699260 GCA_034780415.1 Cichlasoma orientale
GTGTGTGTGTGTGTGTGTGTGTGTGTGTGTGTCTGTACGCATGTGCATAAAGGAGAAGATGCACATGTGTCTTTGCTTTGTGTGTGTAAAACAGCTAAGGTGAACACATTTTACTGAGGAGCTGCAACTAATTATTGCTTTTTCCTGTCACAGTTGTCCAGACCTCAACATGTCGTTCTCAGATTCCTTGTTTTGTCTGACCAGTAATCCAACATCCAAAGATTCCCAACAAACAGTGATTCATAGAGTGGAGAAAAGCAGCAAAGAAAGTTGATATCATAACCACTTAAAAGATTAGGCAAATGTAAAAATGATCTACATCTTCTCTTGGTCATTTTACAGTCAATCCTTTGTGTTTGCATAAATCAGCAGCTTCCATTTGGCAATTATATGCAGAAAAAAAAACACAGACTGAACTGCAGCAGTATGGTATTGAACCTCTATATGCGGGAATAGATGCAGCTGTAATGCAACATTCAGCACACTTTCACTCACTAAAAGTGCACTCACTTGTGTCATTTTGAGACTTGAGAATGAACTTGTGCCTCAGCTGGGACGCTTTGAACATCTTCAAAACATTTACCTGCCAACGCCGCAATCTGTTGCTGTGGATGCAGAATGATGGATTACTTTTCTTCACTATCACCCCTAACACATGCCTCTTAAAAAGCTACAGTTACCAGAGGACGTTTGTTTACATTGTGTCTTTGTGCCCCTGCTGTCTGTCTCAGCTGTCAATCCAAAGCTCACAGCAGCCAGCCAGCCCTCCCACAGGCTCGTAGGCTAAAGAAGCACTTTCGTTTTGCCATTTCACTTGGGCATTAAGGCTCCAAATGAACAAGCCACTTGTGGTTTTTAGCCTTTAAAACTCCCGGCTTCGTAATTTTTCTCTATTATTTGCAATAAATTACCACTTGAGATGAATGGCTGGAAGCAGCAGGTGGAGAGATACCTGTAGTGCTGATTAAACGATCACAACTGCGAGAATGCGAGGAATGTGGCTGGGCATTAGCTGTTAGCCGATTAGTGTGGCGGAGGACAAAGTCGGGGTCAAGAGCTGGAAGGTCAAAGGTGAAAGGACAGATGGCCTGTCTGGAACTTAGGGTTGCATTGGAAGCAGAGGACTCAGTCACTACCGAGCAGTCTGGGGTGCTTTCAGGATGCCAGAGTGTCGTCTTTCCAGAGCTGATGGAGTGCTTTCATTTTGCGTGCTGTAACAGAGCGTGGCGGACAGCTGAATTCATTCTCATGCCTCTGTTTTATCTCATTTATTTATATTTGCACATGTGCATGTGTGATTAACACCTCTGTTCATGTAACTATTTGTGAGTACATCCTTCAGCACCTTTGAGGGCATGCGCGTGTCCTTTATAAACCAAGCTGCTGCATCAGTGAGTGATAGGATGTGTTTCACTTGATGGCAGGCACTATAGTAAAATTTAGTCTGTGAAGCACCTGTTCATATGTTGGAGTGTATTTATACTCCTGTGAATGTGTGTGTGTGTGTATTAGCGCATTCTGCATGTATGATACTGACTGCAGTGAGTGTTTCTTTTTTTATTGCAAGCTGCAGCTTAGTTAAAGTGGATGAAAATTAAAGTCTCTGTGAAGCCCAATGCTCGCACTTACACGCACGCACGCACGTACGTACGCACGCACACACACACACACACACACACATCCATCACTCATTCCTTAAAAGCAGAGGAAGGAGGGGTTGGTGGGGGCGAGGTAGAGATGTGTGGGAGTGATGAGAGGAGGAACAGAAAACTCAGAGGGAAGTGGAGGTCACTAGTGCCCCCTACAGGTTGCTGGTGCACCCAGAGCCTCTTCTACCTGACTTGTGTGGATGTTCAGAGCAGACAACTGAATAGCATCTGGCTCTACATGTGTGGACACTTGTCAGAGGAAGTGTTTTGTATCACTGAGAAATGAACTGAGACGGCTGATTATATTTGGGGAAGGAGTGCTCTGTCTGCAAGGAACTCAATTTTGCAGATGATCAGTCTGGCTCTGAAGTCCCCCACACCCCCACCCAGCCTCTGCATTTTGATGATTACATCAAGTACTTGGACTGCAACGCAAGTGGTTCTGTGATAGCTTGGCTTAACTCTCTGCCCCCTTTTTTCTGTGTCTCCTTCTCTGTCCAGTGATCTCAGCGAGAACCAGATTCAGGGAATTCCAAGGAAAGCCTTCAGGGGAGCTGTGGAAATCAAGAACCTGTAAGTGGCACTTGAGCAACACTTTCTCTGCTTGTGGTGTGGTGTGTGTGGATGCATGTGGTTTTATATGCGTGCACAGGTGGCACCTGCTTTCTGACATGTTTTAGAATGTGCACAACATCCATGTGCTTGTGCATCAATATTTAATTGTGGTAAATGTCATGTGCCTCCTGCCTGCTGTATTGACTGGCACCGCTGCTCGTTAGTGCTCTGTGTATGTGTGTGTGTGTGTGCGCGCATGTGTATGTGTGTGTGTGTGTGCACTGTGGTTGTCACACCACTGGCATTTTGCCGTTTCCTGTCTTTGTTTTGCCTCCCTCCTAGTTATGATAATTGTTGGTCATTTCACAGGTAAAAGTAATTGCCCATCTGTAATTCTATAAATATGGATTTTGCAAGTATTTTACTGCTTCCTGTGGTTTTTTAAATGCCTTGCAATTATTCTAAAAGGACAGGGCATTATGTGTGTGTGCATGTGTGGATCTTTACGTGTGTGTGCATGCATTAGAGTGCGGATGACAGCGCATGATTTACTGTCCTTATGTCTTAATTAAATTGTTTCAGCAAACCGACTTTGAGAAAGAGCCAGGGGAGAGAGAGGAAGAGGGATGGGGGACGAGGTATAGAGCAGCGCATACAAACTAGACATCAGAAGAGAGCAGGAAACAGGAACGAACACAGAGATAAATACATTGAGAAATGCATCTACAAAAAGACCAGAAGACAAAACTTTAAAAAAAAAAAGAGAGAGAGCAAGAAAGAGAGAGAGCGAGAGAAGGTGAGGCAGAAAGGTTGCTGAGGAGTTGAGGTGAGGGGAAGTTGAGGTGTTTTCACCTAGAGCTGGCTGAAGAGTTGCTGTTAAACATCTTTACGTCCTCAGCTTCCTTTTGTTCTTTCTTTCCTGTGTGTACATGTGTGTCTGCAGCCAGCTGGACTACAACCACATCAGCTGCATTGAAGACGGAGCTTTCAGAGCGTTACGCGACCTGGAAGTACTGTGAGTACCTGCGAACAGCAGCAGCAGAGCTTTGGTGAACACTAACAGCAGTGCAATATAGAGCAGCTAATTTCCTCGTTGACCTTTCAAAGACTGCATTGCCTGTGCAGCTCCTCAATAAGACTGAATTCATATATTTTGAGCAGTGGCGCTGACGCGTCGTTCTGTCATTATCGAGGGTGCTCGGAGCAGGGGTGCAAGTCACGGTATCCCCATTTCTACCACGTCCGTACTTTAGGTGAGATGAGGAAGGCAAACATAAAACGGAGAGAACATGCAGTTGTTAAGCCTGCTTGTTTTTTTTTCTGAAATAAAGTTAAAACACGATAGTTTGCTTTGTTCACCAACGTCTCGATGCGAGAGATTTTAAATCTTTGCTTTATTGGCTGGCGATCATGTTTCTCTGTCATTGCACTTTCAAGGACATTTTCTGTGTCATGTTAATGCCGTCTAAGAATGTTATGTCCTTTCACACGCAGGGCATCCACGATGGTAGTTTGGGCATTTTTGTTTGACATCCGTTCCTGATGTATCCTGCCTGACAGCATCTTTTTTTACTCTTCCTCTCACTTTTAAATGGAAGTGCCCTTCATCATCGCATAATTCATTAATTGGGGCATTAGGGCCACTGAATAGACAATTTTGTTGAAGTGTTATGCAACTTATTAATATTTTTAATACTAATTTTGCTTTGATTTCAAAGTCAGTCAGTATCTTAAGTGGGCAGTGTGTAGACTGCTGTTTGCTGTCGGTGTGTATTAAGGAGTTTGATCTATAAGCAATTTGCAACGGTAACTGATCATTTACAGGCGAAGAAACGTTAGCACCTCTTTTTGTCTAATTTCAAAAGATTTTTTGTAGGCTGAGCAATTTGGGAGAGAATAAATGGATAATGTATTAAGCTGATGTCAGACTGAAGTCTCAGTAGGTTTCAGTTAAATGTGATTTATAACAGAGCTACTTAGAAGCCAACAAGGTGGTGCTTTGAACACATTAATATGACACAGATTTGTTTTTTGATTGTTTTTATGTGACATTACCAGTGCACTGATTTTAGGATGGCTGTTTGCAAGAGGCCCTTTCATGGTAACAATAAAAGACCAATGAGACTTTATGCATGTCTATAATAAGATAATATATTGTGTATTCACTTTCCTCCTTAGCACCCTGAACAACAACAACATCAGCCGGCTGTCTGTGGCCAGTTTCAACCACATGCCAAAGCTCAGGACCTTGTAAGTGGCATCTCTGTGTATTTGGTACACCTTGCTGCCCTGAGGGGAAGGACTCTTCCCATCCATGTCCATTTGTATAAAGATTGATTGATCTGTACTTGCAACCCTCTCCCTCCCTCTCCCCTCCACTCAACCTGCTCCTGCCTCCCCTGTCATCATACCTCTTATTTCTCTCCTCCCCCACCCACCTGTTCTTGTCTGGCTCTTCTTCATCCTCCTCCTCTGCCCCCCCAGCCGCCTGCACTCCAACAACCTGCAGTGTGACTGCCACGTAGCCTGGCTGTCAGAGTGGCTGCGACAGCGCCCCCGGCTGGGTCTTTACACACAATGCATGGCCCCTCCGCATTTGAGGGGGCACAACGTGGCTGAGGTGCAGAAGAAGGAGTTTGTGTGCACAGGTAGGTCGGGTTTACTGATTTGCTTTGCTGTCTGTTTTGTGACTTCCCTCTGCTCGCTGTTTCACAGTGGCAAACCCATCTTTTGCTTTGTCTCGTTTGCTTTTTCTCATTACCTTTTGCTCATGCTTTTTAAAGACTGGGATGAAGGTAAGAACTCTATTAAATGGCTTGTCTTTAACTCTATGTGCTGCATTTCCTAAAATATATATCAATCTGATTTTCTGTACAACACGAGAATATAAAATTGTTTTAGATAGACAAGGTCACATCTAAGGACAGCATATTTCCCTCACTTGCACAGTTGCTCTACCCGTGCTGCAGTTTTTTTTCCCTTTGCCTTTGGGATTTACTCCAAGCATAATCTGTTATCCATGGATAATATTGGCCCTCTGTCTCTGTGTAGGTCACCAGTCGTCATCATCATCTTCCTCCTGCAGTGTGTTACAGTGCCCAGAGTCGTGCACGTGCAGTAACAATATTGTGGACTGTAGAGGGAAGGGTCTCACAGAAATACCCACCAACCTGCCTGAAACCATCACCGAGATGTAAGACATGTGATTTAAGTACACATAGTTACTTCAAACAGCTTTCATGCACACAAAACACCTGCATTCACACCAGGAGCAGTGATATTTCTCCTGCTCTTTTACTGTGCGTCTTTCCATTTTCCCTCTGCGTCTCTTTCCACCTTTCTGTTTCACTACTTCTCTTTGTGTGGTGAAATAAAACCACACATCTGTGAAATGAGAAAGCCTGGTCATGCAGCTCCTCGCTGCTTAAGAAAATAATAAAGGAATGACAAAAGAAGAACAACCGAACGATTAATCTGAGGGACGAGGCAGATCGTATCGCTATCTGAAAGTGAGAATCAAAGAAAAGTGGAAGGAGAAGAGCCGCCACGTTTAACAAAGTACCAAAACAAGATGTTGACTTAAGATTCGAGAGTTGAGCTTCTTGAGTCAGACTTCATAGTACTGGTCTTTGGCTAGATTTGATGCAACCAATGCAGACGTGCTTGTGTGCAGTGCTCCAGAAAACCTGCGGCATGTAGCTCGATGGCAGTGGCACTGTGTAGGAGGAATGCTGATTGGTTGAGAAGTGGCTTTGGACAGGAAAGGGAGTGAGAGCAGAGTTCACAACAAGAGTGCACAAAAAAAAAAATCCTCAAACATCAAAAAGCACTCACTAGAGGACAGTTTCTGCAGTGGACAGTTTTCATTATTTTTAATACTTGATTTCACTTCAAAGACAATCTTTGTCTATTATGACTTCTGTCTTCTCCACAGCTGGCATGAGCCAAAGGACTGACAATCTTCAGACTGGATGTTAGATGTATTTTTAACACTGATAATCTGCAAATCTCTGTGTTGGCGCGCCGTAGAACCAATGCACAATCGCTCCTGTCCCTTTAGAGAGGCTGCACGCAGACTGGCAGCGATGTGGTGCCCAGAGATCTGAACGTCAGTGACATTTAGCAGCTTGCAGTGCCAACGCACAAAATAACTGCAAAATGAACAATTGGCGTGGCAACGAATCAGAATGAAGTATACCACTGATTGACATACATGGTGCAGGTGCAGAACAGTGGTGAGTGCTGTGAAAGTATAAACAGACTACATCGTGCCCACGTGTCTGTCATTGCATCAGATCTGCCCCCATATTGGCTGAAGACCTCCCTTCAATTTAATGGGACTTAACTGACTCAAGATTCAATTTATCATGATGGTTTTAACTTCACTTTGTGTCGCCCTGCAACAGAATGGCGACCCTGCTTCTCTGAATTGCATAAGAATTGGATTTTCCAAATGCTATGACAGGACGTGGGCCTAACTTGGACTTCTCCTGACTTAGTTAACACCTGGAATTCTTTCAAATGGCTTAAAACCTGGCATAAGACCTACATAAGACCGACTTCAGACATGAACTTCCTGATCGATTTCAGATTTTAGTTGGACTTGAGAGTTACTCAGAGAAGGTCTTTGAGTTGACTTGTCTAATTTTATACTTCACTTGGCCTTGTTCTAATTGATTTTAGGCTTGAAAAAGACTGGTGTCGATTCACTTCAGACTTGGAACAACTGAAACCGCTGTAGAAGAGACACTTTATGGTGCTTATGCACAGACGGTCAAAAATGTCAGTGGTGAAAAGTTTAGAGAGTTAAAACCTGATTTTAGGAAAATGGTTCACAATGAAGTTGTTGTTTTAGGCTAAGCTGTTGTCACAGTGAATGAACACATAGGAAATATTTGGAGAATGGCTTTTTTTTTCTTCTTCTTTTTTCCTTTCTTCCTGTCTGCTGGCATGGTCTGATTGATGCAGAGTCTGAATTAATGGAACACTTCCCAGATGTTACGGCTGTGTGTTTTTGTGTCCGTCTGACTATACACATGTTAAAGAGGGCAAAAGATCAGAAAAATGTGGCAGACTTTGGCAGGGCCCATTAAAAGGAGCTTATCTGGAAAAGTTTCCCCTTAGCCAGAGCCTCGGGGAATGAGCAGCAGCCAACAATAGAGCAGAGATAGCTCTGTGATAGGGGAATGTTAATGCCGCTTCTCAATGGTCTGTGTGTATGTTTGGTTCCAGACGACTGGAGCAGAACGCCATCAAGGTGATACCAGCTGGGGCCTTTTCTCCTTATAAGAAGCTGCGCAGGATGTGAGTAGATGAGGACATGCATGCATTCTGCACCCTGTCAACCATCCACAAAAACTTTAGTCGCTGTCTCCTTTCCAGTTTGTGTTGACCTCCCCGCTGCACTTTCCATGTTTCTCGCTTCCTCGCTGACTCTCTGGTTTTATGCTTCTGTTTCTCGTTTCCTTTTCCTTTTCCACGGCTTTTTCACAGAGACTTGAGTAACAACCAGATATCAGAGCTGGCCTCGGATGCCTTCCAGGGTCTGCGCTCCCTCAACTCTTTGTGAGTATTGTGTGGTATGTTTATTTTAAAGATGTGTTTTTATAAAAACACTACAAAGCACTGCTTTGAAGGTATAAAAAAGTTTCAAATCTGTTTAGGCCTCAGTGAAAGTTGTCATCATAACTTCCTTTTTTTTTTTTTTTACTTTTAGCCATTGTTTGCATATTTTATGTGAACAATGTATTCACCAGTTTAATATCTGAGATCTGTTATGGTCATAACATACTGAGAAAGAACAACGGGAAACACAAGCAGTCAGGTTTTCCCACAACAGTGTAGCCAAATTATAGAAATGATCCCTCATCAAACAGGACAAGTAAAGTAAAGCTACTACAGTTCAAGTCTGTTTGGATTTTGTTGTTTACATCAACTTTTCTGAGCAATAACTGACTGTAGTTGACTGCTTAACATCACCACCAAAAACAATGGCTGTCCCCTCACTGCTATGCAGTCATAACAAGGCACAGCAGGCCTGTCAACTTTATATGGGACTCCCAGAAGAGCTCCTTTTTCTTGACGGCTGGCAACCTTATTAAAGGCCTTTCACCGCAAGATACTTGACTGGAGCTTGGGACAGGAGATGGACAGGGAAAAAAGAAATTCCCATGCCAATACTCTTTAAATATAAATTTAAAAAGGTGAAATCCACACATCATTTTAAATACGCAAAAAAAAAAGTTTTAATAATGATTTCTCTCTGATTTTCTGATCTGTGACTCTTCCCATCTGATTGCTTGTTGTTCTTTCCCTCTCAAACTATTTACAAGGATAGAAGCTACACCCAAATCTATGAAATATACATACAAAACAAAAGCACATACATGCTTGACAAAAGCAGCGGTGTTGCTGGCTTTCTCTGCGGCCTGAGTCTCAAGTCGGACCATCTGCTTTGCGTGTGAAGCTGTGGGAAGGAAGGTGGAGAGAGGAGCTGAAGAGGGAGTGAGGGCTGTAGAAGTTATATTAAGGTCTCGTCTCGTCTCTCCAAAGTCAATAATTCATAAATGCTGAATTGCTGAATGGAGGCTTCTGCCACCTCATTACACATTCACCACAGAGAGAATGGGACACACCGATTCATGCTGACACACCACATACACCATGGCTTTCACATTAAGCCACACTGTGTGTTTATTGTGTGTCAGTGTTTGGTTAGAGAGGGTGTAAAAGAGCCATAGGTGGCAACTGCACATGTACGCATGTGAGCGAGCAGAACTGTATGTGCTGACCTGTGTGTGAGACATAAATGAAGCATCTGCTTCCAACACCGCGTGTTTCCCAACCTCGGTTCTCTCAGGGACGGCCACTCGGCACAATGAAATAAAAGCCGATCTAAAACACATGTCTTCAGCCTGCATACACAACTCATCTCAGCATGGTGCATAAAGACGTCTCCTGCGTGCGTGTGTGTGTGTGTGTGTTTGCATCTGAGGTATTTGTTGGGCAAGGCAGTGGCAGTCTCAGCCCCGTCCTGTTTGTGTAGTAAATCTGAGGTATTTAGAAAAAGGCTTCACTCTGATAACGACGTGCATTCCTAACACCGTAATGAGATTTATGGAGGATATCTTATTTTTATTATGATATTTAAATGAAAAGTGATCATCATGAGCAAGATTTCATGTTCAGAGTTTTGACGTACAGCCAGGTATGAAGTCAGATTCAGTGTTTTTACACTGTCTTGGTTGAAGTCTTATCATCTACCCGGTGCTTTTTTTCTGGGCGTTTCTATTTTTTATTTTATTTTATTTATTTTTTTGAGTCAAGAGCCAAAATGCCTGCCCTCTTAGTTTGTAAATTCTGCAGAATTCTAGTTAGACTAAATCAGGAGTACTGAAGACAGCTTTGTTTGTATAATTGTTACTTATTTCTTTCTAAATTTCAAAATACTTAGTCTGCTTAGAGCTTTCAGCTGTAGTTATTAGTTACTTTGTAGGATTATTTAAACCATAGTCTAAATAATCGTACAAGCACTTAACAAGTAGATGCAGGAGACAATAAGCAGTCTATGCCTCTTAATCTGATAACTTTAAAGAATTAGTGTTAATATAGTTTTACATTTATTTACAATTAAGTTGCATTTTGTTACATTTTTTAGATTTTTTTTTTTTTTAGCTTTAACTACTCTTCAAATTTTTAAACAAAGTTTTCTTTAGATTGCTCAGTGATTTTGTAGCTTTCAGACAGTCCCAATATCTTCAACTATTACAACATTTTTTACCACAAACAGCATTTACAGTGAGAATGACCTCAGACTCATAGGAGCTGTATTTATTTATTTATTTATTACATAAAAAAAGGTCAGTTCACACCAAAGATGCTCATTTTTTCCCATATAGCATAATATAATATTTACTACAGCATATTTCCATATGCTAGACAAACAGAGAGATGAGAGGAGAGAGGTGACTCTGTACAACCTTTGATGAGTGATAAGATCAGTAATATTGTGTATGTGCGTTCTTATTAAAGTCGCATTTGTTCTCTGCAGGGTACTATATGGGAACAAGATCACTGAAATCTCCAAAGGACTCTTTGAGGGACTGTTTTCTCTGCAGCTACTGTGAGTAGAAACACACAGATGAACACATCTGCATCTCATTGATATTCAGCTGAAAAGTGCTTACCTAAAACATTGTCATCAGAGTTGACGCATCATGACTGAAAGCCATCATCACTGACCTGCACCATTTGAAATACTCATCAGAAAATGATAACAGGATGAGCCTCCGTTTCACTCTCTTACTCTCCCTCTCCCTCCTTCGCTCTGTCACTTCAGGTTACTGAATGCTAATAAGATAGCATGCCTGCGTGTGGACGCATTTCAGGACCTTCACAACCTCAATCTGTTATCGCTGTATGACAACAAGCTCCAGACCATCGCCAAGGGGACTTTCTCATCTCTAAGAGCCATACAAACGCTGTACGTACACACACACACACACACAATCACACACACACACACACACACCGCAGTAGAGATAAATAAGAAAGTGAAGTAACCGGCAATCTTTATAACAGAACAACTGCGGACATAAACAAAAATCAATTGTTGGAATAACACACCAATTGTTAAAAAAGACTATTTCTTTTTATTCATCTTTATAAACAGCAGTTTCTTTGCCACTTTTAGGAATTAAACTAACCTCTCAGTCTGCACGAATGCTTCAACATGCTTCATAGAGAAGCAACATACTATCAGTTTCTTTCTACTTATTGTTTTGTTTCTTTTCATTTCTTAGTGATTATAACAGGAGGGTAAATTGCAACATCCAAACTGCCCAGCATTTTGTTTCACCCTTTAATTTAAGTTATGCAAAATAAATAAAATAAATAAATCAGATTTTAGGTGAAAATGCACATTTTTTCCTTTGTAACTTCTCACTCGTCAATGTAGACGAGTGTGACAAGTTTATGTTCGGTGCTTTGCTATTGTCTGTATGTGCTGTATATGGGACATCCAAGAACACGGATCTTAAACTCACTCATTTTGGGAATTACCAATACTGTTACTCTGGGGCAGCTGTGGCACAAACCATTGGGTGACACTGTGTGTAGGTGTAATAAATTTATTAAGCTTTATATAGATAGATAGATAGATAGATAGATAGATATAGATATTTATAGATAGATATAGATAGATATGCTAAACTGCAGGCCATAAAGAAATATCACAAAGAATACTAAAAAGACAACCTATGAGATTCTAAGCTCGCCTCGCCGCACGTATTCATGTTCCAGACTCAGAATTTAACTCTGTTATTTTTTTTCTTTGTTTTTTGTTTGTTTGATTTATCCATTTTTGTTTGTTTATTGGGGAGTTAGGTTAATTGGTGACTCTAAATTGGCCGTAGGTGTGAACGTGGGTGTGGATGGTTATCTGTCTTTCTCTGGTGGCCACACGACAGGCTGATAACCTGTCCAGGGTGTACTTTGCCTATGGCAGCTGGGATAAGCTCCAGCACCCCCCCAGTCAGCCCGAACTGGATAAGAGGAAGAAAATGGATGGATGTTGCGGGTCTGATTGAGATGTTCTCTGGAGCCATATTTTGCCCATGTGACGTATAATATGCTTATTGACAAACAAACTCTGCCGTGTTTTAATTTAAAGAATAAAATTAAGGTTTTTGGTATAACCACTGTTCCCGTATCAGTGTTTGAGCTGCTGTCCACATATATGATTCTATTGCACGCTTCCATTTTGACCAGCCTCAGAAAAAATATACTCACTGCCAGCTTACCTGAATGTGTTTTGTGTCTCCGTGCAGTCACTTGGCACAAAACCCCTTTATCTGTGACTGCCATCTGAAGTGGCTGGCAGACTACCTGCAGGACAATCCCATCGAGACGAGCGGCGCCCGCTGCACCAGCCCTCGACGGCTCGCCAACAAGCGAATCGGGCAAATCAAGAGCAAGAAGTTCCGCTGCTCAGGTATAGACACACACAACTATGTCCAATATAAATACGATATGTAGTCTAGAGTAATTTTAATTTCCGAACATTCCCACACGCACAAACACAAGACAAGCTGACCTCTCCTCTCTTCTCATTCTGTGTTTACCTGCTGGGATTTTCCCTCAGCCTCTCACTACTAACCTCATCTCCCTGTTTTGGTTTTTTTAGGTTTTCGGTTTTGGGTTTTTTGTTAGTTTTTTGGGTTTTTTTTGGGGGGGGGGGGTTTGGGGGGGGGGTATTTTCTGGGATTTTCTGCACATTTTTATAAAAACACACATTGCCAGTGAGTGTTGCTTATAGTGTAGAATTTTTTTATTCTTTTTTTAACTTTGACTCTCTCTGTCTCTCTATTAGCTAGAGAACAGTATTTCATCCCAGGTATTGTACAATGAGCATGTGTGTGTGTGTATGTGTGTGTGTGTGTGTGAGAGAGAGGGTGTATAAACCGCTGTTTGCTCACTCACAGCTGATGCTGCACACTCACACATCCTCGACACTTTGAGTGACTTGCCCTGACTGACACCTTTTGAATGCCAAAACATGTTCTCTTAATGGTCTGACATGCATTATGATGCGCCACATCTAACCAGACACCAGATAATCACATTCTTGTCCTTGCACTGGGTTTTCGATGGTAAGCGCAACCTTGATGATAGAGGGAGAAAAATAGTTAGATTAACAAGCTTGCGTCGCTGTCAGCTGGGCTCTGCTTGTCCGCGAGACGCTGGATAAATGAAAGCACACTGGCACAGCGATCACAGAGACTATATTCAATACCGGTCCTTCTTGCTTCTTAGCACATTTAATGACAGCTAATGTATGATCGTGTGTCCGTGAGCATCTGCGTCGGTTTCGTTCGCTGCAGAACATCAAAAGGTCACACAGTCATCATGCTCAGAGGGGTGCTGGGAAATATGTAAATGAGACATGCATATGAGATCAGTAGCAGGGCTAAAGGCGGTCATTACCACAGAAGCACACAGAGGAGCCACGAAGTGTGTTGCATGAGGAAGCATGTGTGTTTGTGTGCGTGTGTATGCGTGCGTGCGCTCACTGCAGTCATTAACTCTGCAGCTCACCGGGGGGACAGAGGTTTCAAAGCCCAGATACCACATACGGGGCAAAGCTGAATAATTTAAGAACATTTTCGGTTGAAAAGTTGAATAAACATGTTTTATTCTGCGGTCCAACCTTGATGTTGCGGCTAAGATCAATATACCTAAAATCTCCTCATTTGCATTTGCGCTGTGTCTTCTTTAGGATGCTACCTCATTTTTCTGCTGTTACAAATAAGGCTCTTTTATCTGTTTATGTATGCTTTTTGCCTCGCAGTCTCCCCAGAATAGGTTTAAATCGTCCGTGCTTCAACTAGAAGAGGCCGGAACGTGTGTTCGATAAATGCACCCATTCTATGTCACGTCACGCCAGCATGATTCTCACTATTCACAAGTCATTAGTCCTTTAAATGAATCACTGCCTGGGGACTGAACACGAACTGCAGCACAAATTGCAGCTTCCCCCCCCCCCCCCCTCAGTTTTTCATCAGCTTTTTCCGTCCTGTTCAAATAAACGAGTGAAATCCCTTCTTCTTTCTCCTACTGCCTTTCTAACACACTCAGGAGTACACCATGTCAGCTGTAAGTAACACACACACGCACACACAAACACACAAGGTTCTTCATCAGCTCTGAATCCCTCACCTCTCGTCCCTGACCGGCCTCTGACCTTTGACCTCAACCGCAGTGACCCTTATGTGACTCCTCTTGTCTTGTTGTTCACCATCAACAACGATGCGATTAGAATGATCGTTAAGATTTACACTTTAGCGCACAATGATTGATGTATTTTTCTCTTGTTTCTTTATATATGGTGTGTGTGTGCGTGTGCGTGCGTGAGAGAGAGATACCCAGAAGTCAATGCTTCTCTTGCATTCAGTGCTGCTGTAACTCTCCTCCCACTCCTCCATAACAGCTGCCCTGTTCCTGCTCTGCTGTCTGTGATTTAGATGTCTGTAGATGTTCCTCCAGTCTTTCCTTCTCTTCCTGCCCTTTATGAACACTTTTCTGTACTTTTCCACCTTGTCTGATATCCTCCGTCTTATCACTGCTTCTCTCCATTCTCTCTCTTTGCACAAATTATACATTTTCAAGTCAGGTGGCTCCTTCTTTCTTCTCTCTTCCTTTTGCCTCCCACTTTCTCTCCTATGCCTCTTTTCACATTCATTCTGCCCTCAGCTCCTTTCTTCCCTGTGCTCTTCCTCCTCCTCTCCCTCTGTCCTTCCCACCCCTGTGTTCCAGCGGAGGAGCAGTCGGTCAGCAGGTTGTTCCTTTGTGCTTGATCTAACCATGTGGCTGCCAGGTTCCTATTGTGGAACATGGTTCTGTCAAGCACCATGGAACGGCCCTGCAACACCCTACAGCATGGCGCAAGAGACAGCAAACTCTTGTCACTCCCTGCAAGTGTGTGTGTGTGTGTGTATGAGCTTGAGATAGCGCCTCAGCGCCTGTATAGTATGATAGATGACTGCCTGTGTGTGCATGAGCATTTTTCATGCTGTTCTGTTTATACTAACAGCTTCTTTGTAGTCTGACAGGACAGAAAAACTCCAATATGTTTGTTCTCATGTGAGTGCACGTGTGTCTGTGTATGTCTCGATCTTCAGTTTGTGGAGCTTCCTGTTACTTGATTCCTTTAAGGCTGCGATGCACAATGCATTTTGAGGCAAAGCTTATGGGGAATGTTGCAAATGATTGTAATCATCTTTGTTTTCCCCCTCCAAACATAAAAAAACAACCCAACCCCTCTGCGGTGACTCACAATTCTTCCATTGCATCTCAGCCTCATCTCCATCCACGGTGTCAGAACCAGTGCCAGTAAATGCTGGGGTTTGACTCTTGCACAGTGAGGGCATTTACTGACACTGAGGTTGTGATTGTGACCAGGTAACGAGGATTACCGTAGTAAGCTAGGAGGCGACTGCTTCGCAGACCTGGCGTGCCCTGAGAAGTGTCGCTGCGAGGGCACCACTGTCGACTGCTCCAACCAGAAACTCACCAAAATACCGGATCACATTCCTCAATACACCACCGAGCTGTGAGTCACACTTTGTTTGTCTGCTACAAAGTGTATCTATGTGTGGCATCGAAAAAAAACCCTCACAGCCTCCTTCTCTTTGTCTCTAACCACTTCTTCTTTGCTCTGTTCTCAGGCGTCTGAACAACAATGAATTCACTGTGCTCGAGGCGACAGGGATCTTCAAAAAGCTGCCTCAGCTGAGGAAGATGTGAGTCAGACACGTCTTTAACGTAACAAGGACAAAACGTCAGGAAGTCATACTCCGGTCACACAGAGGAAACCTACTTCTGATGTTGATATATGAATTAAAACGAACCATGTGTATTTCTCTCTGTGCACCCCTCCTCCCACTCCCTCTAAACATCTCTCTTTTCTTGCTGCTTTCTTTCTTTGCTTCCTCCTGCTTCCCGCTCCGTGTAGTAACCTGAGTAATAACCGTATCACTGACATAGAGGAGGGAACATTTGAAGGAGCTTCAGGGGTCAATGAGTTGATTCTGACCTCCAACAGACTGGAGAATATACATCACCAAATGCTGAAGGGACTGAGTGGCCTCCGCACACTGTGGGTACACACACACAAACACACACACACATGCAATTGCATCAAGTATGCTAGCTCCAAAGACATTCCCACATATTGTGACATTATGAAACATAATATTATATGAGCATGCATAATTCAAAGGGGGTAACACTTCATATTTAGGTTTATGTAATGAGTATCAATTAATAGCTAAGTTCACATTTTATCAACCTTGCTCAAAAGACAGTTAACTATTAATTAATGCATAATAAAGTTTATATTAATAATAAATAATATATTAATGATGAAACATAGAAATGCCTTAAACCTTGCTAAACCAAGTTCAGTTGTATATGTATATGAGAAGCAGAAATCCTGAAGCCACCAAAGCTGATTTGATATATAGAGTCAGTGGTATTAATCTTAATAATGCAACAAAAAAGTACATTGCATTTAATAATGACTCATTAGGTAAGTTGGTTAAACTCAACAAATGCATTTGCATTGGTCTCATAAACAATCAGGGGAAACTCAATGCTTATATTAGCATTGCTAAACAGTCTATAAAGTGTTAATAAGATCCTATGACTGTTTATGATGATTAAGGCTTATGTAGTTTTATATACACATAACTTAGGAGGAATTTTATGGCTCTTATTAACTATTAACTAATTACTATTAACTAATGCAAAGACAATATAAAATGTTACCTTACCAGGTTATATACATATCTCTGCATATATGTTTTAAGTGTAACACATGGTAATTTATTCACTTATTATTCACTGTGTGTGTGGGCAGCATGCTGAGGAGCAACCGCATCAGCTGTGTGAGCAACAGCAGCTTTGTGGGGTTGAGTTCAGTGCGTCTTCTGTCACTCTATGACAATCAGATTACCTCCATGAACCCCGGAGCTTTCGACACACTGCACTCGCTGTCCACACTGTGAGTGTAAACAATGCAGTGCACAAATATGAGAAAATATAAATGCAAAAAATAATAAAACGGCTGAGCACCCTCATCTCCTCTTTTTTTTTTTCCACCTCCAGAAACCTTCTGGCCAATCCTTTTAACTGTAACTGTCACCTGGCTTGGCTCGGTGACTGGTTGAGAAGGAAACGCATCGTCACTGGTAACCCCCGCTGCCAGAGTCCTTACTTCCTGAAAGAGATCCCCATCCAGGATGTAGCTGTCCAGGACTTTGCCTGTGAAGATGGTGAGAGAATAATAATAACATCACACATGGCTTTCTAAAATATCTGCAGCCCTCGCAGATATTTTATGTTTTTTCTCCCTGATCACTTTTCCTCATGGCCTGTTGTCAACATCAGGTAATGATGAGAACAGCTGCTCTCCGGTGCTGAGGTGTCCGGCTGAGTGTTCCTGTCTGGACACTGTGGTGCGCTGCAGCAACAAAGGACTCACCACGCTGCCCAGAGGCCTCCCCAAAGAGACCACTGAACTGTGAGTTTAAAACATACTCACCATTTAGTATAAAGCATAGCCAAACTCCACATTTTACAAATTGCATTCATAAAGTTCCCCGTGAAATGTGCCCGTAAACATAAAGAAACATAACTGATTTATGATCATGTCCTTGTGCATCTCTAGACCACTTCCAGGGCTTTGAGATAATTGCTATTTTTAGATTCTTTCCTTAACTGTTCCTGCCAGTGATGAATATTCCATCAATCAGTGTTTTCAAGTGCTGACCACTTGCACCTTTGTCTGTGTCAAACTTTCATATCACCTCTAATGGTGATGAGTCTCCAGCTATGAACCACAGACCAAACGGTTTTCAGTTGAAGAGTTCACAAGCTGGTAGAGCATGCTTTGGTTAATTTTTGATAGCATTCACACACTTAATTCATCCACCAGGGTCAGACTGTCATTGTAAATTTTTACTGTATCATCCTGAGGCATCTGACAAAGGACGTTTAGTGGATTTGACCTAAACAGAGGTTCGTGCCAGCGTACCATCATGCGCTGGCACATACTGCTCTGTAGGTAATCCCAGACTGAATCTGCGATGTTAAGCTCAGGGTTCTTTGGGGCCATACCACCTGCTTCAGCACTCATTGTTCTTCTTGTGGCTAAAGATAGCTTTTTATGGTTCTGGCTATATGTCCAGATTCTGCATCAGGTGTCTGATGCAGTACAATCAGACACTTCATAAATTATCTCTGCAGTGCAACTGTGCAGATGTAGAGTTACAACAGCAGTGTAATGGAGGCCACAATGAGTGAGTTTGGCAAAGAATAGTGAGTCCACCTGCTGCCCTCCCAGCACCCCAGGAGCTGTCCCTGAGAACAGTATGGCAGAGGTATAGCAGAGGTCAGAGTCAGAGGGGATTTAAAGGGCAGACACTGCAGTAGTTACTGCTTACAAAGAGCTCACACCTGGTGTGGATGCAGAAGTTGCAGCTGTCCCTTTTTGGCTTAAAAAAAAAGAAAACGCAGATTTATTGTGCTATGCATCAGAATCAATCTTTTACCTCACTGGAGCTTGAAATATTCAGGAAAAAAAAGGTTGAAAACCACAGTAACACAGGCTAATAGACACTCAGGTACACATAATGTGAATGTAAAGAGAATTGTATTTTTCAGAAAGTCATCTGAACAGATTTGTGCTGTAATAATAATGGTGATTGCTATACATCTGCACTCATAACAATCAAAAACTGTACCTCAATTCAAATTTGATTGTCCTTGTGGCAGCACTGTGGACTGCTTCCAGATGGCTGCTATTTGAGGATCGCTCCCTGGAAGCACTTGTGCATTTCCACAGTGTAAACATTAAACTATTTCAAACCAGCCCAAAAAAATGCGTGCAGATGATTATCCTCGATGGTGATCTTGAGCTGAGACTTTGACGCAGAGATCAAAAAGCTGTTTTTAGCTGAAGAGTCCACAGGCTCTAACCCCTATAGCAGTGCATCAGGTGAGGAGCACAATCAGGAGGATTCCTCTCATTTTTCTGACTCGGGTGTGGTTGAATTCATTCCACAAAGTGAAAACTATTAAAACTAATTTCTAGTGGAACGTCCTGAGTCGTCCATTTAAATTTGGGTACTTGCCAGCTTCCCAGCGTGCACCGGTATTCAGTGACGTTCGAGAAGGTTACCTTGAAGGGGAAAACAGCCCAGTTGAAACCTTCTGATCACATCTCACGCATAAAGTCCTGCTCACAAAAACTCCCAAATGATCAGAGTATTATAATTTTGAATTAAATATCTGACTGCAGCTTTAGTGGTGTTTTAATTCATTCTACTGTTTCTCTTTTGGGTGACATGGTTCTTCCAGTATTAACAAAGACTTAATTAATATGCTGGATTAATAGCACATTGTCACAAAGTGAGAGATAGGATCTCACCCGTGCATGAGTATTTGTCTGAGCAAGAGAGCGAGAGACGCCTGTGGGGATATTAAACTCCAGTGTTTATTATGGCTGCAGCAGTAATGACTGCTCACCCTGGATATGAGGAATTTCCCACATGGTTAACACTTCATTTTCTCCCTTCTCATTTTCTCCCTTTGTTTACCAATCCTCCTTAATATCCCCCCATATTCCGCCCTCTTTTCCTCCCTCTCTCTGTCTTTCTGACTCTCAGGTATTTGGATGGAAATCACTTCACTCAGGTTCCCGTGGAGCTCTCCAATTACAAACACTTAACACTCATGTAAGTCTCACCCGTAGCACCTCAGTGGAGAGATATTGCATACATACACACAGATAATTAACTCACACTTTGCAGTGTTTAGTACAGTTAACACACATAAAAATAAAAATAAACACTTTAAGGATTGTGACTTGGTCTGTGTATCCTGCACTCTGCTTTTAATGATCAGAACTAACAGACTGGTACTCTATTCTGTGTTGAATAATTTTTGTGACTTTGTTTGGCCCTGATGTGGTGTGACAGTCTAAGTACAGTAGACTACAGAGGAGCATTACAAACTCCATATCGTCTGTGTGCGTGTGTGGGTTTGTTCACGCATGTAAGGACAGTGCTGCCTGTGTGGGTTTTATGTATCTGTTGTTTCCTTTCCAGTGATTTGAGTAACAACCAGATCAGCACGCTGTCCAACCACAGCCTCAGTAACATGTCCGAGCTGCTTACCCTGTGAGTCTGGCTTTACGTCTGTGCCTTTGCAGTGTGTGTGAGTGTGTATATTTGGGTGAAGATGGCCTTAAAAAAAAAATGAAAGTAGAAATCAAGTAAGGGAGACATGATTATTTATGATTACTACTTCACGTTAGCCATCATAAGAGACTCATGGGAATCTTTCAGTGCACCACTGGCAGAGAAAAATGTATGCAAGTAGCAGCCTGAAGAGGTTGAATTTATTGCCACAAAATAACCAGAGTCTAGCTCAGAGCTCATCACCCCTCTAAATTTATTACAAATGAAAATGGGGAGTTATGAGTAAATATACAGATGGATGTTGGAGTGGTGGAGGGGCTAAACAGTTGGCAGCAACACAGGACAGCAGGGAGAGCATGGATCCAGTGCAGCTTGAGACGCCGGCCTGAACTAGCTCACAGGCTCCTTCATTATTAATACTATATAAACAAGAATTTAAAAAATAAAACAGGCAAGCAATGGAAGGAGGTGTAAGACACAAGGGAAGACAGTACATCATGTATACATCAGAAAGCTGTTCTTCAAGTTTATAGTCAGTGCAGCAGTGTGATAAATGTAGTTTCTGTAAATAAAAGAGACAAAATTCCCACTCTGAGTGCTGCATCACTGCCTTGTAAGACCTGCATATGAATGGGTGTGTTATACTGTTCATGTTGTTGTTTTGCCGGCTTATCTCAGTCAGATGTGGGATTGTGCTCTGAAATGTCTCGCTGCATGCAAAGATGTGAAAGACTGAAAAAAATGCATTGTCTCTGTGCTAAAATGTTAATTCTGTGTGCAAAGAATTCTGAGCTACAACCGCCTGCGATGCATACCAGAGAGAGCATTCGATGGACTTAAATCGCTTCGTTTATTGTGAGTATCTGAACTTCCTGATACTGAGAAGTGCTGTACAATCAACCAGTCCTGAGTAAGACTGGTGTTGAAGTAATGATCATATTGTCTCTCATTGCATTTCACTCACTTTTTCTTAGGTCTCTTCACGGTAACGACATATCACTGATACCAGAGGGAGCCTTCAAAGACCTATCGTCGCTTTCCCACCTGTGAGTAACACACACACAGACACGTCACTGGTCATTTCTGTTTTGTGTGTTGGAAAAATATACCTTTTCACCCTATAAAATAACAAGCAAAAGTAACACATAATGATCATGAATATATCTGTTCAGTAAACATAGGGAGCTGAAAAACACAAACAAAACAAAAGCAGAATTAAAGTTGTGACATCAGCCAAGATGTTACCTGGCGTCTGCTCAGTGACCTCTATGAATGTTGACTGGAGGTTCTTTCTAAACTTTCTAGCAATGCGAAACATGTTTATCTTAATTTTTGTGTGTTCTCTTCATATCATTTACAACAAAAGAAAGCTAAAAAAAAAAAAAAAAAAGGTTTATGCAGCACACGGTGGGATTGGACATTTGCCACTTTCAACTACCACATCTATTCCTACCAAGCTGATTGGTCATCCCATCAGTGATCACACAGGATTATGTTTCTAATAGCTGGAACACAGACGGGCAGTGGTTATATGCTGTTCACATGTTTGATTTGGCAGATTTTTACACCAGATGCCCTTCCTGACACAACCCCCAAAGGGATTTGTGTCTGCTCCCAGGTTCAAAGCAGGGATCTTTTGTTCCTCTGGTGTTGGCAATCTAAATATCTGTAATTAGAATAGATTGCTGGTAAATATTGCTGGTGCATTTCTTCCTCCTTCGAGAAATGCTGCACTATGTTGGTATTTGGGGCAAATTACCAGGGAATTTTCTTTCCCTGGTAAATAATGGATTTTGAGGGGAATCTGCTAAACTAATTTAATGCAAAACATAAAAAGCCCACTCCCACTGTGGCGAGGACTCCCCGAACAGAAGCTGAAAAATTCAGAATGTCATAATGATATATTCTATTGAGCAGTGCATAAAGCAAGAATCTGTTGTTGAACATAACAAGCTGATAGAATTAGGAACTGGAGGACTGGCTTCAAAACATACAGTAGTTATTTTATTTTACCAAGGTTTTCTTTGAGTGTGATCTCGACAACGGTCTGAGGGCTGAAACGTGACCTGAACAAAAAACTAATACATACAGAACAAGAGTGTGAGTGCTCAGTTCTGCTCCCATCTTTAAACATTGTATCGCAAAACTAAGCAGGCTGTAGAAAAAGCACAGTGGTCATACAGGGTGCAGATACCTGGTGAGTTACCTGCTGGTGGGAATGTCTGAATCGACGTGAGGTGCTCACTAGGATCAGCACCACGGAGAGTGCTTGTAAGAGACTGCAGACTGCAGGAAAGAAATCTAATACGATATAACCCAAGGCATTACATAAAAATATGATGTAGCCACTGTGACGTCACCCTTTGTTGTTGAAGCTGAGGGTTGTCACCAGCTTGCGTTTTTGAAACCAGACGTGATAAGCAAAGGGTGGATCTGAGTGAGAAACCAAACACTGCACACTCGAGGTAGCCATGCCTGAAAGCTTCATGGTGTATTTTATTCTATAGCTACATGTTTACAAAAAGGAAAGGAGTTCAAACTAGCAAATGAGGCTCATTAAAAAAAAAGTGTCTACTGAGGTATTAAAACCTCACCTTAAGCTTTGTTTATTGGATATCAACAAAAAGTAACTTTTTTTTACCAGTAGGTTAATAAATTTATGTTTTTGGCAGCATTTTATGGAAAGCAATTTAACTTTGAGAAATCCCAACAGTGGCACCGCTACCACCATCAGCCAAATGCTTCCAGTCATCTCTTCTGCTGGCTCTGTTCTTGGCTTTAGAAATAAGACAGTGATAGACAACAATGTCTACTAGTATTTAGATCATACTTTACAGAGTTTTCAGAGGAAAAGCTTTCGTTTAACTTCTCTCTTTATATTACTGAAAAATATGCTCACTTTTCCCTCCAATCCGCTGGCAGGGCTCTGGGTGCCAACCCGCTGTACTGTGACTGTCACATGCAGTGGCTCTCAGACTGGGTGAAGAGCGGCTATAAGGAGCCTGGCATTGCTCGCTGTGCTGGGCCTGGCGACATGACAGACAAACTTCTTCTGACCACACCCTCCAAGAAGTTCACCTGTACAGGTAAATGCACATATAGTAGTGTGGCAAAATAACACTTGCCAGCAGCTATACAGAGAAACAGCAAAATATGGTTAAATAAGTGTCTGATGTTGTGCTAGCAAACACATACACATGAGGAGGACTCCCAAAGTAGACCACAAGTTGCCTAAACTGCATTACATATACATTAGATTCATATTGTTTTTACTGCACAAAAGTAAATGTTAATATTCAAATGTACATAATAACTCTGTAATACATGAATTTGCTTGAGACGCTCGATGTGGCTGCATCTTGTCATACTGAAAAAATGCTACTGTTAATCTTTAAGCCTTATTATATCATTTAACTTTGAATACAAGACTGAAATCTATTTTTGACCTAATCTAACTGACGCACTGTAGAAGTCCCCGGGCCTTGTGGTTTTCTAGTGCCAGGTAAAGTATCATATCCCAGTACTTTCTACTCAGTCCCAGATTCCCAGTTTGAGCCAGTCCTGTCCCGGTTATCCTCTCTGCTCAATCAGAACCACTCCAACTCCCTTTCAATCCTCATGTACTGTAACCAGCAGTGTGTTCTTTGTTAAATGTTGAATTTCTGTTATCAAAGTTGGGGATATGTGTGTCTTCTGTACATGCTATGGTCCTGCAAAGAAAATGTCATCTTTCTCATGTAATACCTGTAATATATGAGCAAG
>JAVDPK010000380.1:699360-709668 GCA_034780415.1 Cichlasoma orientale
TGTGTCTTCTGTACATGCTATGGTCCTGCAAAGAAAATGTCATCTTTCTCATGTAATACCTGTAATATATGAGCAAGCGAAACCTCTGCACGATTATACTAAATAATATAGTACTGTTTCTTAGATACACCTTGCTAGTACCAGGTTGGAGCCCCTTTTGCCTTCAGAACTGACTTAATTCATGGCATAGCTTGAACCAGGTGCTGGAAACATTCCTCAGAGAGTTTGGTCCGTATTGACATGATGGTATCACACAGTTGCTGCAGATTAGTTGGCTGCACATTCATGATGCAAATCTCCTATTCCACCACATCTCAAAGGTGCCCTACTGGATTGAGATCTTGTGACTGTGGAGGCCGTTTGAGTACAATGAACTCATTATCATGTTCAAGAAACAAGTTTGAGATGATTTGAGCTTTGCGACATTGCGCGTTATCCACACTTTGGTCACAAAGGTCAGTGGTCAGCAACAATACACAGGTAGGCTGTGGTGTTTAAACAATGTTCAGTTCATACTAAGAGGCCCAAAGTGTGCCAAGAAAATATCCCTCACACCATTACAGCACCACCAGCCTGGATACAAGACAGGATGGATCCATACATTTATGTTGTTTACACCAAATTCTGACTTTGCCATCTAAATGTTACAGCAGAAATCAAGACTCATCAGACCAGGCAACATTTTTCAAATCTTTTATTGTCCAATTATGGTGAGCCCATCTGAATTGTAACCTCAGTTTGCTGTACTTAGTTTACAGGAGTGGCACCCAGTGTGGTCTTCTCCTGCTGTAGACCATCTGCTTCAAGGTCCTCTTATTACCTCAAAGCAGTCTGGCCATTCTTCTCTGACCTTTGGTGTCAACAAGGCGTTTTCAATAAGGCATTTTTTCCCTCTTTTTTGGACCATTTGTAAACCGTAGAGATGGTTGTGTGGCAAAATCCCAGCAGATCAGCAGTTTCTGAAAGACCAGCTCCACTAACACCAACAGCCATGCCACATTCAAAGTCACTTAAATCACCTTTCTTCCCCATTCTGATGCTCAGTTTGAACTTCAGCAGGGCATCAGGCCATGTCTACTGTACATGCCTGCATTGAGTTGCTGTGGTGTGATTGGCTGATTAGACATTTGTGTTAACAAGCAGTTAAACGGGTGTACCTAACAAAGTGACCGGTGAGTGTATATAGAATGCAGGGCAACAAACCACCATCTTTATCTTCTGCAGAAAAAGCTGACATTTGAAGTTTTTGCAGCTGCCTAACAATGTACAGTCCTCTATGTAAATCTAGTCGCTCCGACTCTTCCTGCTCCCCTAAGTGTCAAACTCTATGCATTGTTAATCATCTCTCTTGTGTATATGTTTTATTTGTGTGGATTGGTGCGCCATACAGGCCCAGTGGATCTAAATATCCAGGCTAAGTGTGATCCCTGCCTGTCCAACCCCTGCAAGAATGATGGCACATGTGCTAATGACCCTGTGCACTACTACCGCTGCACCTGCCCTTATGGATTTAAGGTATGCAAACCATAGAAGGCCAAAAGGATTGCGTTCACCTGCTCTTTCTTAGCAGCTTTTCTAATCACTCACTGGTAAAAGAAAAAATAGCCTTTTTGTCTTCACAGTTAATGCCTCTGGGACAGGAACAATATCTTACACACACACACACACACACACACACGTAGAAAGACCTTACTCCTGTGTGAGCCAGATGAATACATCTGTGAACGTTTTCTGGTAAAGAGGGTGTATGGATAAGAGACAACAGTTTCAAAGTCAACTGATGCAATAGCTGGAAATTATAAGACGCTGTTGTTGTTTTAGCGCTCTGAACATATGTGTGTGTGTGTGTTTTCATGCAGGGCCAAAACTGCGATGAACCCATCCATGCCTGCATCAGTAACCCGTGCCAGAATGGCGGAACCTGCCATCTGAAGGAAGGAGAAGGCAGCAACTTTTGGTGAGAGATGTTCAAGATATTTTATCCAATCTCGTTAGTCTTGGCTGTCTTTCCCTCGCAGGTTAAGTGATAGAGGTATTTCACTCCATTCACTCACAAATCTCTGCCTTTTTGCCTCAGGAAAACTGTGTAATGTCTTCTGTGGCTCTGGAGAGAGGTTTTTTAAAGGGTGAACTCTGATGATGAAACTAGCTGGGACAAAAAGAAAGCATTTGTTGCTTCAGTGGAGTTTTGAAAGATGTGAGCATTTACCTGATGGGGTGCATTGCATTATGGGAAATCCAAGAAAAGGCATCAAAGGATCAGACATTTTTAAAGAGTTTTGCCCGTGCTGGGGAACTTTGATGCCAGGGCCTCAATTGCATCAGTTTTGACCTCTCTTTTGAGTGTTTCACACAATGGCATTTTAACTCCAGGAACCAGTTTTCTAAGTGCTACAGGCTCGATGGTGGCATTATACATCATAAGTTGTGTATGGTAAGAATTAGAGAGAGAGAGCTAAAGAAAAAAAAAAGTGATAAAGTAAAACTTCCACTCAGTTTTGTTTCTTAAATGGTTGCACCATTCTCAGATCTTGGCAGATGATGGAGCTGGACGAAAACACTAATAAACATAAATAACGGCGTTACCGCAAAGTCCTGTGCAGCATCTGTTCGTAAACCAACTATCCAGAACACCAAACCTCAGCTATCAGATATCAAGAGACCGGTGAGAATGCGCATGCAGGTAATCTGTGGCTTCTCAGCAGATCCTTCCATCAATGATGCTGCAGCAGTAATGAGAGGTGGCAATGAATTTAAGGGAGGTAAATGGCTCAGGGGACTGGTTCTGTTGTGTCGCCAGAGTGAGGTGGGCAGACCCACTGTGAGAATTGTCCTCTCTTCATTAGTCTATTTAGTGTTAAGTGTAGGGAAGCTAATTCCTGTTTGCTTGCTCCGAGCAGATTTTAACCACATAAGCAGATAATTAAACAAACCCAAGCTCCTCCTGTTTGCCGTCCTCTGTTTCTTTACCCTCACTCTGTATACTGTATGGTACTATTTCTTGTCCATTTATGTCTGTATTTCCATCAGTGTATGATTTCTTTTCCCTCTCCAGTGTAGGGGGTGGAATATTCATCGTGAAGAGCTGTCGCTGACTCTATAATGAGATATTAATCCACCCGAGTGTGTGCCGCATAAGAGCTCTTTATTAGACCCATAATATAGCACTCTCAATGTGTGTGTGTGCAAGAGAGAGTGTTGCAATAAACCTGAGTAGTAGTTACAGAGTTGAGGCACGCTCACGTTAACAGAATAATGACTCTCTTCTGGGGATATGTAGATGGAGCTGACACTGCCATTATGAGCTGCAAGCATGGATAGTGCATGTGTGTGTTTGTATATGTATGTATCAGGTGAGGGGAAGGAGTGTGTGGGGGGGGGGGGGAGGGGGGGGGATTCAGGATGGCTGATATTCACAAGTCCCCAGAACTGAGCAATTTTCACGATTAGAGCTCCCATGATTGGTCAATAAAATTGTCCACCCACACAAAATTTGTTGCCAACTATATTGGCAATCATTCAGTAGTAATCAGCTGCTTACAATCATCCCCACACTGGGTAGAAATTCCCTACCTAGTGTCTGTTTGAGGCCACTGAGACTAGTGTATTGGTGGTACATCAAGAACAGTCAGACATGTGCGTGTATGAAGCTTCATAGTGTGTGCAATGGGACCTGTGGCTGCTGTGGTTAAAATCATGGGATGAAGCTCTCAGCTGTGTGCTAACATGTTCTCTGTCTGACGGTGACGGGGAGTAGAAATAGAGAGCATGTTTCTCTCATATTGGGTTCTCTTCCTCACCTCCCTGTTAAATCCAGAATTGAACTTGAACTCCTTCTCCTTGCATATAAGGTCTTGAATAATCAGGCCCCATCTTATCTTAAAGACCTCATAGTATCATATCACTCCAACAGAGTACTCTGCAGAGTACTGCAGGCTTACTTGTGGTTTCTAGGGTATTTAAGTAGAATGGGAAGCTTATAGTTAGGGCTGGATCAGGTGACCCTGAACCCTCCCTTAGTTACACTGCAATAGGCCTAGGCTGCTGGGAAGCACTGCATTCAATCATTAGCAATTACTAAATTCTGTCTCTTGTTAAAAATGAGTTTTTTCCTTTTCCACTGTCACCAAATATTTGCTCATAGGGGGTCGTCTGATTGTTGGGGTTTTCTCTGTATTATTATAGGGTCTTTATCTTACAATATAAAGAACCTGGAGGCGACTGTTGTGATTAAATGAAATGAAATTGGTTGAGCTTAATTATTGCACCTTAAACAATTCTCCCTCAGTTTTGCCCCTTCATGTGTCAAGACTCTTGTGTTTATGTCACAGTTCGGCTGTGTGGCAGGCAGAGTTGGACCCCAATGCAGGACGTGTGAAGCAGAGCTTGACTCAAAACAGCTTTAATGCTGGAATCATCTCACATGGTACAAAAACTCAAAATGCAATAACTAAAACTCGACCAAGGCTGAACTGAAAACAAAATAGCAAGCCTGGGGGATGGGGGGAGGGGGGAGGGGGGGCACAGATGAGGACACAACAAAGAACAGAGAAAAACTGAGGGCTTAAATACACACAAGGAAATTAGGGAGAGTGGAGACAGCAGGGAACAACAGGTGAAGCAAATGACACTAATAACATAAAGGAAGCCAAACCGAACACAAAGCACATGGAACACGGGACTGTCAAAAATGAAACAGGAAGTGACCAACCGTGACACACACGCAGACTTGACAGAACATGATGAATAGAATACACAAGAGACAAAGAGGCAGACACCTGAAGACAGAGACGCGGGAAAGACAACACAGGGAGCAGGGATTCAATATAAACACCTGTAACTAATAAGACCTATAACCTAAAGTAAACTAAAAACCAAAACCATAACACTGAAACACAGAGGAATCTCAAATGAAAACAGACCCCAAAGAAACATAACACAAAATGCTGGGCAAAAGGCCCAGGACCAGGACAGTTTAGTGCGTTCATATGTCTGTTTTTGCCCCATTTAGTTGTGACACTTCCTGTTTTGCTTTAGGAAGTTTGTTTATTGTGCATCGCTTTTAGTTTTACTTCCCTGTTCCTTGTCCTTGTTTTTCCCCAGCTGTCTCCACTTCCCTAATCATCCCTCTGTGTATATAGTGTCTCTGTCTCTTCCCATACTTTGTCAGTTCATGTTTTCCCTCACCCCACTGTTTCCAATGAGTCTCCTAGTGTCACGTTTCCTTGGCTTTCAGTTCTCAGTGTTTTCTAATATTAGGCTTTTGCAGTTTAGTGTCCTCGGTCCCAGTTTTGTGTTTAGTTCTGCCTTTAATAAATTGAAACAGCCTTTAATAAATGGCTCGCTTTGAATTTGTCTGCCTCCATGTCCTGTATTTAGGTCCACACTCCTTCACGCTCCACACGGGTGACAGATTCAATGCAACCTTTACTTTTTCAACAAAGTTAATCAATTTTTCAAGCAAAAGTACCAAATATGTGCTCTCTTCACCTCATCAAATATGGCAAATCCTGTTTCCTTTTAATCTAATCAAGGTGAATCAACAGGTACAGTGGTGTATCGTTACGCAGTGCTCGGTATAGTGTACGTGACCCTACAGGTCTTTATCCACCTATTTATGAGTGTGTGTATCTGTGTGTGTATGATCTCAGGTGTGTGTGTCCGGAGGGCTTCGAAGGTGACACGTGTGAGATCAACATTGACGACTGTGAAGATAACGACTGTGAGAATAATTCCACCTGCGTTGATGGAATCAACAACTACACATGCATGTGCTCACCAGAATATACAGGTAACACTTATGAAGAATTACAGGCTGGGAACGGATGTTGGAGGCCGGCATGTTTTCCCTGTTCTGTATTCCCATTTGATTTCTTTCTCCAAACACAGAAGCACAGGACTCTCCCAGTAATGCAGGGATCCTGTAGGTTTGTGTCATAGCCATCAGTTTTAGTTATGTCAGCATTGTGTTCATATTATTTTTGCATGATATCAGCCTCTAAATGCTGCAGTACCCATAGGCATAGACCACCATTACTACAGAAAAAAGGCATGCCAAAGGACCAAATTAGAGCATCTAAAAACAAAACGCCATACCATAATATGCTTAGAGACATCCATAACAGAATTTTTAGATCAGTGACTGGAAATTTCTTGCCAAAGTGCATCCTGGGAGTAAATCAAAATGCCACGCCACTCAGCCCATTAAAAGTGAACATCCTTTTGTTTTAAATTTTGCACATCTTGCCTTCAAGGTTGTCTCATTCTGCACCTCTGGAGTGCGTCCAGTGTGGCTGCTGTTTGTAGATCACTGGGTGGAAGCTGACTGCTTTTATGTGTTCACAATGGACCACAAACCTGCATAGAAAAAATACATCTACTTCTTTGTCAAACTGACCCAAATTTAAATTTGAGGATCATCAGTGGTGATGAGAGCTGAGACTAAGCAGCAGTTTTCATCTGAAGGTTGTGCAACCAGACCGTCAATGAGGAGCTCCACTATTGCAGCTTGAAGCCTCTGGGGGACGATTCATAAGGATAAATAACCTGAAGTCTGGTGCTTGCTGTTGTACACTATGAAAATACTGTGTTTGGCCGCAGCAATTCACTGCCATCCTACTCGACAAATTTGTCGCCCTGTGTCGTCACGTACAGTACGTCATATCCTTCTGATACTGGAGGAGATCCAGTCTGCACAGCAGTTACACAAGTGCTCAGGTTAGAACAAGAGTGATCCAAAAACAGCAGCAGCAAAGGAGATGACCTTGATGGGAAGATCTGCCAAATTTTAATCAGATAATGTTTTTGATTTTCATGGGCAAAGTTGCAGAGCTTTATGATTGCACCTTGATTTAATCAAATCAAGGTGCAAAAACTTTTACGTTTGACTTTTTTTTTCTTTAGCCAAATATCAAGTTTATTTTCTCCCACAGTCCTTTATACTATATGTTTTACTAGCATTAAGATTATCTGAACTGTGTAAGTGTAAAAGGTGTCTGTGGGAAATATAAAATAATCGTTCCATTCCAGAAATTGTCACCATGATTATCTCTTCCACAAAAGCCTTCTGTACTTGCAGAGAATTAAACAAGACAAATCATGTTTTATTTAACTAACACTGGTCTGTTGCTACTTGTTTGTCTGCTTTTGCACTGTTTTTGCACTAATCATCTCTGACTGCTAACCTATGCGGCGGTGTTCTCTCTCTGTCTTTTTGTGTTTTGCTGTCCTGTGTCTTTTCTCCCGTCTTGCTCTGCTTTCTATCATCTGTCATCTTTTTTTGTGGTTGCAGCTGCTACCAATGAGGTGGAGAGAGGTTAGTCTGTTCTTCTCTCTGTCCTTTCTGTCCCTCTCTCCTTCCTTCCTAACTTCCCTCATTTCCTCTGCTTTATCCACGGGAATGCTACAGATTCGGCATACTGTATGCAGTCATGCTCCGTGTTAGCAGTGCATGTCTTTGATGTACAAATAGACCACTCTCAGATTTCTGTGGTGCTTGCTGCTTCACGCATACATGGGATGACCATCCCAGGTAAATGAGCTGGAATTAGAGGAGAGAACTGGTAATGTTCTATATTTTTAAATGTAAAAATCCCATTAAAAGGCCCAAACTAACAACTTGTGTCTCCGTCCTACAGTAATGTAGACATTCATCAAGTCTGCATTTATTCCGTTCACTCCTCCAGAACAATCACAAATATATATTTTCATTTTTAAAAAAGGTCCAATTTCTAAACAGTCCCACACTGTAGTTATTATCCCGCTTTGCTTAAATGGTGCACTGGGTGCTGACTATTTTCAGCTGTACATTTGGTGGCTCTGTGTGTATTTGTTTGATTGCACGATAGACTGAAATAGACTAAAATGTGTGAGTTTAGTGCTTTAAAGCTATTTGGTGGAACAATGGAAGCCTTTGGCACAGAAGTTATATTTGGAGCCTTTCATTGTTGGTTTGGGTCATTTCTTGGGATTTTTTTTTTTTTTGGACAATAAGGAAAACATACTGAGTTACATCTTATCATTTTAATAAAGGTCATTTTAATGTTCCACACCAAGGAATGAAAGTCTGGGACAACAACCACGTCTGCTTCCTGAAACCTGAAAATCTACAGTGCTGTGCAAAAGGTTTAAGCCACCCCTCATTTCTTTATGTTCTGCTAGGAAAGTGGGAAACACTGTTGTACCTCTCTCCTGACCTCCTCCATACATATTGGCAACAATTTGAGCAAAAATTTCAAATTTGGGTTCATCACTCCATCAGACCTGTTGCCACTTATTTTCAGTTCAGTTCTTGTGTAATTTGGCATACCTCAGCCTTTTCTGTTTCCCTTCCTTAAGAATGTCTTCCTCTTTGGCATTTTTTGTTGATCAAACTAAAGAAATAGGAATGTTTTTCTTATGTGTTTTAGTAACAGGGTGCTAGTAACAAAGTGCCTAAAGATACAATTTAAAACTGATTCTTGCCTAAGTTATGTATTATGTGTGGATACAACACTGGTTCATCTCTTGAGTTAGGTTCTTTTTTTATGCTTGAATAACCCATAGGTCAGTGTAAAGCTGCATAACAAGCTGAAAAATAAAAACATTCCTCAGTACAAATGAGTGAAAAAGCAGCCAATGTCAATGCCAAAGGCCTTCAGAAAACCTGCAGAACTATTGCTCAAGACCACTTTTTTGCAAGAAAGTCTGGCTACTTGGAAGCAAAATACAAGAATAGAAAAAAATGAGGGGTGGCACTAAATGATACCAAGGAGAGGGATAATCTTAATATGATCATCTTGGGCAGACAGCTCTGGCTGTGAGCACAGAATCCTGACCCACCTGCCTGCTGTTTGTGTGGAGCAGCTAATCAGAAGAAAGTTGGTTTCAAATGAGGCTGGCCTTACACTGAGAGGCGTTAAAGTTGCTTATTTCAGACAGTGGATAAAACTGTATAAGATGAATATGGAATATTATTGAACCGAAGAATGTATTAAGCAAATCTGACTGCTTCTATGTGTGTGAGACACAGCAGTTACTGCCTAAATGAAGGGCTCAGTAGCACAAACATATACATTCACATCTCCCATTGTTTCACACTGATTTTTACTGATCCCCAGAGGGTTGTGTAATTATTCCCAGAGTGGAGTTTGTGCTGTCAGGAGTATTGGTTTATTCCCTCATCAGTGATTCACTTGGAGTTCAGAGTTTCAGGAAGATCAGGATACACTCTGGAATATCATCAGAAATACAACATTCTCAGCACTGAGATCATTTATCAGAGCACTATGTTTTTTCTGGCCACAAGAGAGTCATCCATCATGAGACCAAGCATCCATTCAACATACACACACACACACGTACGCACGCATTTCTGTGCATATATGACAAACACACACACACACAGTCACAAAGAAGAAACACACTGTAAAGATGTTTAAATATTAATGTGTTGTATGTTTTAATTTCCCTTTATCGTTAATGCTGTGCAAAGAATTGAAAAAGTGACAATATATTTTTTGTGTGTTTGTGTTTGTGTGTGTGTGTGTGTGTTTGTAGGGGAGCTGTGTGAAGAGAAACTGGACTTCTGTGCCCCAGAGCTGAACCCATGTCAGCACGACTCAAAATGCATTTTGATTCCTCAGGGATACAAGTGAGTAGACTGGAAACACACACACAAACATACACACACACACACACACACACACACACACACACACACGTGTATAAACGCATATGCAAAGTTATTAGAGTAAGCAGTGCTTGTTTTCTCTCTCGCAGGATTTGAAGACTTATATTTTTCACACAGAAATAATTCAGTTGCTGGTTTTTCCCAGCAGAGATAAGCAGTGTGTGTGTGTGTGTGTGTGTGTGTGTGTGTATGTGCTTTTGTGAGATTGTGTGCATGTGGATGGGAGGTGTTGGGAGTGTGATTTTGGCTCCCTAGCAAGGTTTCCTGGCAAGATTTTATCTGAACCTTGATTTAGTTTTATTCCCTTGCTTATTTGCTCTGTGGTCAGTGTAATTATGTCTGGAAGTGCTCTTCGTCAGGCTCTTTGGCATTATGTAAATTCGGGATTGTGTGTGTTTGTGTTCTCTAGCATTTGTACCCTGTGGACTGTCTGGGTCAAGAGGCAATTGACATGTTTTCTTTCTAGTTTTAAAGAAATCTTCCACATGTAATTAGAGCAAATCCAGCCACAGACAGACACAAAGAACAGCTGTATCCCCGCAAAGAGTCCAGTAATAACAAGTATTTCTGTGTGTGTGTGTGTGTGTGTGTGTGTGTGTGTGTGTGTGTGTGTGTGTGTGTGTGTGTGTGTGTGTGTG
>JAVDPK010000380.1:709768-724193 GCA_034780415.1 Cichlasoma orientale
TGTGTGTGTGTGTGTGTGTGTGTGTGTGTGTGTGTGTGTGTGTGTGTGTGTGTGTGTGTGTGTGTGTGTACATTTTAGGTGTGAGTGCACTCCAGGCTACGTAGGCGAGCACTGTGAGCTGGATTATGATGACTGTGAAGAGAATAAGTGTCAGAATGGCGGTCAGTGCATCGATGCCGTGAATGGATACACCTGCATCTGTCCGGAGGGGTACAGGTGAGCTACACACCACAACAAAAGACATGCTGACAGTGTCACAGCCTCCTAATCAGCGGTATCTGCAACAGTGTTTTGCTACACAGAAATTATTTTAACAGACATAAATAGCTTTTAACTGGAGACCTTTCCAAATGGAAATGTCAACATTTGCTTGACCCTTTAATGTTTTCTGTGCTTGCCAAGAAAATCATTTTCTCCCCTTCACACAAGCTGCAGTTAATATATAAAAACTTAGCTGTGATATGAGAGAAGCTCCCCCTAGTGTTCATTGCCCATTATTGTGATTTTTCTCTACATCCCTGGATAGTGTGATTTTTTTTTTTTTTTTTAAATTTCCCAGCAGTGTTCCATTTTTTAAAATCTCCAATATCCAGCTGTACTTGAAAGCACCAAGGAAGTACGTTTTTGAAACATGAAAAGAATACATATAAGAAAAAGTGCCTTAGAACCCACTAACTGTGATCACAAGAATAATCTGAAACCTTAAAAACATTTTGGTTAGACTCTTATGGTATTTAACGTGAGTGAAAATGTGTGTTGCAGCGGATTATTCTGCGAGTTCTCTCCTCCAATGGTCCTTCCTCGCACCAGTCCCTGCGACAACCATGAGTGCCTCAACGGGGCGCAGTGTGTCATTGTGGGATCAGACCCCCGCTGCCAGTGTCTCCACGGCTACGAGGGCGAGCGCTGTGAGACACTTGTCAGCGTCAACTTTGTCAACCGCGAGTCCTACCTGCAGCTTCCCTCCAGTCTCCTCTCACCACAGACCAACATCAGCCTGCAGGTGCTCAATCAGTCACAGACTGGTTACTTTATTTGTGTTATTTGTTTTAATTATGTGCAGCGCTGCACTTTTGCTTTACTTTCAGGTGAAATTTTTTCAAATTTTAAAAATGAAGCCAGGGTTTGCAGACTTTTTGGAGTTTGTGACCCCTTAAAATAAACAGTGTCTTACTGGTAAGCAGCTTCACCAGAGAAACTTCTTAGATATTTTCATTTAAATAATCCATCCAGGCATCCATTCTTTGCAGCTTATCCTGTTCAGGGTCACAGGGGGGCTGGAGCCTATCCCAGCTGTCATAGGGCGAGAGGCAGGGTACCCGGGGAGACCATGCAAACTCCACACAGAAAGGCCCAGGCCAAGGTGGATTTGAACCCAAACCTTCCAGGTTTGAGGATTTTATGTAAAATTTTCAGATTAGACATCTCAAATTTTCAACTTACTAACTCAAACTTCACAGAAAATAACTTGAGTTATTAAGTCAAAATTGGAGATAAGTCAAAATTTATAACTTAGCTCTGCCTGTTAATTTTTTTTTTCAGTGATGGGAACGGGCTTCCGTACATTCCATCTCAATTCATTAAATTAAAAAAAGTCTCATCTGACCATCATAGATTTACCTGAAAAAAATCCATAGAAGATACACTTCTTAGTCAGAATTATGCAAAATTTCAGGTGATTAGTTTTCTTAAAAAAATAAATTTAAAAAATCTAAAATTCATATTTGGAAAATGAAAGGGAACATCATCACCAATTTTAGATAAAATATTAACAAAGCTTATTAACAAAATTAATTGGATTTAGGACGTGGTGTCATGCCTGTGGAATATGCTGAAGCTGGATGGAAATATGTCCATATTCAAGCTTTAATACCAGTGAAACTATTCAGCTGATTTGCAGTTTTAAATAATATCACTTGTAACCAAAATATCAGTCCTCTACATGCAAATATTTGCTTTCTGTGGACATCATTTTAGAGACTTCCAGCATCCGTCATTCTGTGTTAATGTGAGCTACACTCCTGAAAGTCCAAATTCATAGAGCTACAGGACCAAATATTTATCCAAAAAATTTTTTGAAGGACGTAACTCAAGTAATTCTCTAGATAATATAATATAAAATCGCATTTCAAAAGCTGATTGATTGATTAATTGATTATCTTGGATAAAGATGCTTTGACATGCAGATTGGAGGAGTGAGGGATCAAACCATCGACCTTTCCGATTAGTAGCCACCCCTGATGAATGACCCTACCTGACCCTCCTATTAATCACCACTCAAATCTAGCTTGTTACCCTTGGAGAGGCCACAGACACCATCTGGACTAAAATGGCTAACTTGATATTAATATTTAAACTTAGTTCCGCCTCAAAACAGTAAAGTCCTGGTGAACTCATTAGCTAATAATCTAATGATTTTGGACAGTAAGTACTCTATTTCTAATATTTTAAAGCAAATGTTTTCATTATTTCTATAATAACAATTTATCAGACGTGGCAAATATTTTTCACAGACCCACATAGAATAGTAAGAAGAATCTTTGCCTCCCCTCAGATTTATGGAGCTTTATAATTTCACTGTATTGGTTTATTTATAATTAAACTCTCATTGGCATGCAGACACAGTTAGTGACTAGCTGGTGAATGTAGTGGAGCACTTAGCTGCTAAAGAGCCAGATTTCCTTCAGGGGTTTGTAAAGATCCATCTCCAGTTTGTGTTCCTCATGCATTAGCATACATTTAGATCACAGAATTAACGCCAGCCATCAGTTTTGCCTTTTAATTTCTCTTTTAGAGAAACCAGTGGTTATGCCTGTGACAGTGTTAGTGCTGGGATGCACAAAGAAGGGACAGCTGAGACAAAAACAGTTGAAGTGGGTGAATAGTTCATGCAATAACAGACAGCTCTTTGATGACAAGTTCATGATATTAATTCCTGCTGCTCCCATTTGGGCACGTTTTAGCAGAGGTTGCAAAAGTACACACATTCCTCACAAAATTATTCACTCATCTGCCTTCACACACATACGAATTTAAGTGGCATCCCAATACATCCTTGAGAGAACCCCAAGAATACTGCGACCACAACTTACGGACCCTTGCCCCCAAAAAAACACAGTTATGGATCATTCCAGCCCACTTTAACCCCTTAGGCTTTGAGTACAGAGCTATAAATTCTACATAGATCATCTAGTTTTGGCCCTTTTTCATCTCTTTGTGTGTGATAAGCACTGGAGGTGAATACACTAATAGGATTAAATGTTTTGAAGGCTTGCAGTGGCGAGAAATAACAAACTCCCCTCAAATATCTTAAAACTAAATTAATTTTTGAAAATGTAAGGATGTAGAAAGCAGAGACATTTGTGTTAGAATGTACAGTAATGAAGTACTTGTACTTCATGAAGTAATAAAGTACTTTGTTGACAATTCTTATAGTAGATGAATGAACTAAGTGCATGTTTCACTTCTGAAAATTAGGCCACTGACATGGAGATCCTGTTGTGTTTTCAGATTGCTACTGATGAGGACAGTGGGGTGTTGTTGTATAAAGGGGACAATGATCACATTGCCATGGAGCTGTACAGGGGTCGTCTCAGGGTCAGCTACGACACCGGCTCCTATCCCCCTTCTGCTATATACAGGTACATGCACATGCAAACAGAAAGCTCATTCACAGACGCCACGCTCACATGATGGATGATACAAATGTTTGGAGTGAATTTCTCCCCTCCCCTCTCTCTCTCTCCCTCTCTCTCTCTCAGTGTGGAGACGGTGAATGATGGTAATTTTCATGCCGTGGAATTAGTAGCATCAGATCAGACTCTGTCTCTGTCCATCGACGGTGGGCCGCCCAAATCCATCAATTCCCTCAACAAGCAGTCTACACTCAACATAGATTCTCCACTTTACCTGGGAGGTGAGGATCCAAACACAGTGTAAATTCTTAAAGCTGTGTCTGTGTAAATGACATAGAACATCATCTAGGTAAACTTGGTTAAAATCACTGGCATGAAACATCAAGCCCTGGTGTGCATTCTGGTCCTCATTTCAATCTGAAACTCACAAATATATCATTAAAATAAGCTTTTATCATCTCAGCGCTTTTTGCTAAAGCCAAGTAATGAGATACTGAGATACCTGCATTAATAATACTCTTATTACTTTAATCACTTCTGTCTTCGTGTAGGGATGCCAGAGCGTGCTTCGGCTTCTGGCGGTCTTTCAGCCCTGCAGCACAGCTCAGGAGGCCGTAATGGAACGAGCTTCCACGGCTGCCTCCGTAACCTCTACATCAACGGGAAGCTCCAAGATCTGGGAGCTGGGCTAGAACCTGGGCTTCTGGGTTCTGGGACCACCCAGAGCACCACCAGACAGTGGTTGGGCAATGGGGTGGAGCCAGGCTGTCAGCCATGCCAGAGGGGCGCCTGCGTCCAAGGTGACTGCCACCCGACTGGTCACCGCGGCTTCACTTGTACATGCCACGCGGGCTGGACAGGAACCTTGTGTGACCAGCAAGTTAGCAACCCCTGTGATGGCAACAAGTGAGTGTTTCTGTGCTTTGCCTATGCATTTAAAAGCACAGCGAGTGCAATGGCAGCTGGTTCCAAAGAGGCAGAAGGATCCTTATGTTCTGTCCCGTCCCTTTTCCACCCTACAGGTGTATCCATGGCAGCTGCATCCCAATCAACTCTTACTCTTACTCCTGCCGCTGCCAGCCTGGCTTTGCTGGTGTCCTCTGTGACGAGCAGGACCAGGATGCAGCTAATCCCTGCGGTCTGTCTCGCTGCAAACACGGCAAATGTAGAGTGTCGGGCCTGGGCAAGACATACTGCGAGTGTAACAGCGGATATACAGGGGAGGCATGTGACAGAGGTAAGAAAAATAAGGATACCTGTACAGTAAACGTCGTGTGTTGTTTGAAAAATAATAATGTAGTACTTAAGTCTGTTTCTTCTAACAAAGTCTGAGCTTCTCTGTTACTTGCTAACTCTCTTCAAAGTCTCTCAGCAGCGTGTGTGTCTAAAAGTGTTTCATGTCTCTGCACTGACGCTTCTAACCCGTCACTTTTTCAACTCAGTATCTCCTGAGCCTCCTCTTAATCCCACACGAGGGGTTACTCAGGTGAGGCCACCTGATTGCATGTTACCATCTGCTTTTATTTACTGATTTTGTCTCTTGCATGCAGCCCAACAAACCTCTCACTAGTATGGTTTGCTGTCACATTGTCCACCAAATAGCATGAAATATCCCAGCTTTCTATCTTTCCTTTCTGCTTATTTTTTACTGCTATAATATAGTTCAAGAAACTCACTTGGTTTTCGTTTAGGATAATAGAACCCTGTTTTTTCTTATTCAAAAATTAGCATTAAAATATTAAACTTTTTTAAAGATAACAGGTCTGTAGTTATATTCCAGAACTGGAAATAATATTTATGCATTAAGCATTCACATCTTGTTTATTCGGTCACGTGTCGTGGGCATTTCTTTTTTCTAAGCTTGAGTCTACTGCTGTCTGTCAACTCATTAGAAAAACAGTGAGAGGGCTTTCACAGGTTCCTAAACAATGTTGATTTCTTTGAGCCATCACAGCTTAAGGATTGTTGACCATTTGCCCTTTAAATCACATGTGATGAAGGTGCTGGAGAGGTCTGGGTTGACCCTCTACAGTCTGCATGCAGACCAAATCTACATGCTGCAGAGAGCGTACTCCCATCTAGATAGTAAAGACTGACCGAGGATCACCGTGTTTGATTTCTCAGGTGCATTTAACATGATCCAGCTGCTGCTACTGAGAGAGAAACTACAGAAAATGTCAGTAAACACATCCACCATCTAATGTGTTACTGACTACCTGACAGACATGCCACAGTATGTGAGACTGGGCAGTGCTCTGTCTGATTTGGTGATGAGCAGTGCAGGAGCTCCGCGGGGGACTGTGCTGTCTCCATTCCTGTTCACCTTGCAAACCTCAGATTTTCAGTGCAACTCCAGATCATGCCACCCACTGAATATCCACCAAATTTTGGTTTCCATGCTGTGATTCCACCTACAGAAATAATCTAATGATTCTGCAGTGGCTTGATGTTCAGCAGGAAGAGGCAAAGCGCTTGTGGATGATTGTGTGGAATGGTCTAGGAGGAATTATTTGCTTCTGAATGAGAATAAAACCAGAGAGAAGGTCAGCGACTTCAGAAGGAAGCGGATGGCTACATAACCTGTGCCTGTCCCGTGAGATGGTGTTGATGTGATGGAGGAGTACCTGGGCTTCCACATCACATCACCGACACAGAGGCAGGCTCTGTTTCCTAAGAAGGCTGAGATGCTTCGATGTGTGCAACAAAATGACGTAGATTTTCTATCGGTCAGTTATAATGTGACTGCAGTGTACTTTGCTGTGGTCTGCTGGATCAGAGCTGATGACACCAATAGATTAAATAAACTGATGAGAAAGGCTGGCTCTGCGATTGGCTGAAAACTGGACACATTTTGAAGCTGTGGTGGAAAGGAGGTCACTGAACAAACTTATCCATCATGGATAATCCTGACCACCTCCTGCCCCACCTTCTCCTTACTGGACAGGTGGTGGAGGACTTTCCCTAACAGACTGACTTAGCTCCACTGACACAAGGACAGGAATACTCTTTGTACAGTAATACTTTCATTAGTATGACTTGCAACTACTTCCTATAACAAAAGAAATTCCCAAATATGTGATAAAGTATTTGTTATTCTTATGAATATTATTAAAAACTGTCAAGTTGTTGAAAAGACTCCCAGAAAAAGTCGTCCATTTACGTCTAAATTTCAACTTCTACTAAACTTTTGCTTTTGAAGCTGATAGTTTTATGAATAGTTCACACAGGGGTTGTTCTAGAAAGGTTCTTCTTCATCTTCATTCCTCATATTAGTGCCATTTTTCCTCTTCTTACTGTCCTCTTTATGTCATTCATGTATTGACTTGTTTTGTTGTTGTTTTATCACCATTAAGATTGACTGTCTTAATGACAATGTGCTTCAAAACAATTGAGTACTCCACTGTTTTAACATTGCACTCCTACAACACTGTCAGCCTTTTTTCAAAAAAGGATCTAAATCCAAACAGCAGAGCCAGACGTATCTTTATATTTCTTTCTTGTCAAAGCCTCACAACTTTTTCCCCATAAATCTGATGTGCAGAATCGATGATGTTCGCCGTAAAAATAGCGGAAAACTTGCAAATATTTTCCCTGTTCTTCGTGTCCGCAGAGGTGGCCTGCCGAGGGGAACGGGTCCGAGATGTCTACCAGAGACAGCAAGGCTACGCGGCGTGCCAAACCCAGGAGAAGGTCTCCCGTTTAGAGTGTCGAGGCAGCTGCCCGGGGGGAGCAGAAGGACAGGGCACCTGCTGCACCCCCCTTCGCAGCAAACGCAGGAAATACACCTTCCAGTGCACTGACGGGTCCTCTTTTGTCCAGGAAGTGGAGAAAGTTGTCAAGTGTGGCTGTACAAAGTGTTCTTAATAAAAAAAAAAAAAACAAGAAAGGAAAAAAAAAAAACAGAGACAACACCGTCAGCAGATTTTCTGTTCTCCAGATATGTTCTGTGTTCCTGCCCCTTACTTGATCCCCCTTCCCCTGTTGTCCGAGATCCCGATTCCCTGTGAGGAAACCCTGCACAGTATCCCCCAACCCCCGACCCCATTGACAACAACAACCCTGTTTTTTTTGTTTGTTTGTTTTTTAACCCTGAAAAAACAAAAGAAACAAAATTTTAAAAATAAAAAGTTTCTTTTCTTGTCAGTGCTGGACTGATGCTTGATGCTTCCTCGGTGGGGATGTCGAATTGTATTGTAAAGTACAAAAACAGACTTATTTTTTATTATGAAGTGGAGAAAAAGACAAAAAAAATTACAAGAGTTGACTTTTTCCTTATATCTACTTCTTTTTGTTGGTCATGATGACTCCAATGGTGTGCCACACTGTCTCTTCCCTGGAGGACTGATGGGTCACTCACAGCTGACCACTTCTTGTAGACTTCCTGCTTCCCGTCCCGAGTTGTGTGTTTTAGGAGTAACCTTAGTACCACAGACTCACCACTAGGAGGAGCTGCATTAAGGCAACGGGAGAGGGCGGGCAGTGACGACCTTCACAAGAAACCATCACTGTAGTCTGCAGTCTCCCATAGCAGACCTCCTGAACCCTCTGAGACTGTGTGCATGATCCTACACACAGCTGTGCTCAAACATGTGGTATTTTCTACAGCTACTGAACAACAAACAGACACACACGGACAAACACACACACACACACACACCAATACTCTCACCTGTAGAGTTAAACATATTACCTGCCAGGTTAAATACACTACTATCCATTTATTCTTACCCCCCCAGGTCATGAATGACAAGTATTTATTGTATCATAAATACCTGTACTTATTCAGTAGATTCCCCATGTATCAATCTGATTCTTTTAATATATATTAATTTATACAGTATTTGTCCTTATTTTTGTATTAAAAAGACATAATCTGTCAAGATAGCTGAACTAACAAAATGGTTTCCTTTATTTTGGTTGAAGAGAAGTTGTTTTTTTTTATCACTGAAACTATTGTGCTTGCCAGAGACCTTTAGTTACATTTTAATCTGCAAATGTGACGTGAAGACATTGTATATTTTTGTCGCGTTTCCTGGGAGTTTGTACTGTGCCATTACCAGAAGGTCTTTATATTAGAGTATAAATGTATAGATAATTTCCCTACCTATGTATTTCACACACAGATCTTGTGAGTAGCATTGACCCTAGAGGATGCTTAGGACTGTTTTTACCTTTTTAACAAATTTATGCTTAAAGAATACTGTGACTTTTTCTAAATGAAACTACTTTGTTAGCCCCTTGGTCTCCGATGTTAACATGTTGCTGCTAAGTTTTTGTACCGTAGACTTGGATCCTGATCTGTATGTTATATAGAACTTCCTGCTCCTACTGTACGGGGGGCACCTTGTGTAACAGATAAATATGTCCCCCTCCACCACTACACATGTGCATTGTGCTTTATATTTCCCCTTCTCCATCCCCAGACTAATGTCAGTTCCCTGACTGATGTTTGTTTATTAAACACAATATTTACCTCACAATTCTCATCTTTGCCTTTCTGTCACGCTAAGACACACCAAGGCGAATGATTATTAATGACTGGAGAGCAATAAATGTGAAAAATAACTCCCCATTATTTTTGTAAAGATAGTGCACAGTACAGAAAATAGAGAATACACTTGAAATCCTCACCTTTACCTTTTTTCCTACCTTTACTCTTGCATAAATATTTCATTTTCTTGCTTAGTATTTCTGCGCTGTCATAATCACAGGCTGTATATATGGTCGTAACCTTTCAGCCACAGTAAAATGGTACAGAAGGAAAAAAGCACCAATCATAGTTAAGTTTACTGCAAGCTGAATGTTCATTGTTAAATATAGCACCAATGTAGCTGAAAACACGGAGAAAGAAATTATTCCCATACATTATCCTCACAAAAGTATTCGCTCGTCTGTCTTCACACACATATGATCTTGAGTGACATCCAATTCTTAATCCATAGGGTTTAATATGATGCCGGCTCACCCTTTGCAGCTATAACAGCTTCAACTCTTCTGGGAAGGCTTTCCACAAGTTTAGGAGTGTTTATGGGAATTTTTGACCATTCTTCCAGAAACACAGTTGTGAGGTCAGACACTGATTTTGGATGAGAAGGTCTGGCTCGCAGTCTCCGCTCTAATTCATCCCAAAGCTGTTCTTTCGGGTTGAGGTCAGGACTCTGTGCAGGCCAGTCATCCATGTCTTTATGGACCTTGCTTTATGCTGTGCTGTGCAGTCATGTTGGAAAAGGAAGGGGCCGTCCCCAAACTGTTCCCACAAAGTTGAGAGCACGAAATTGTCCAAAATATCTCGGTATGCTGAAGCATTAGAATCAGAATCAGAATCAGAAGGGTTTATTGCCATATGGGTGAACAGGGTCACAACAGAGTTAAGAGTTCCTTTCACTGGAACTAAGAGGCCAAGCCCAACTCCTGAAAAACAACCCCACACCATAATCCCCCCTCCACCAAACTTTACACTTGGCGCAATGCAGTCAGACGCTCTCCTGGCAACCACCAAACCCAGACTTGTCCATCACATTACCAGATGGAGAAGCGTGATTTGTAACTCCAGAGAACACGGCTCCACTGCTATAGAGTCCAGTGGAGGCGTGCTTTACACCACTGCAGCCAACGCTTTGCATTGCACTTGGTGTAAAGTTTGGATGCAGCTGCTCTGCAAATGGAAACCAATTCCATGAAGCTGTCTACGCACTGTTCCTGAGCTAATCTGAAGGCCACATGAAGTTTGGAGGTCTGTAGCAATTGACTACAGAAAATTGGCACACTACGCGCCTCAGCATCCGCTGACCCTGCTCTGTCGCTTTGCGTGGCCTACCACTTCATGACTGAGTTGCTGTTGCTCCCAATCACTTCCACTTTGTTATAATACCGCTAACAGTTGACTGTGGAATATTTAGTAGTGAGGAAATTTCACAGTTGCACAGCTGGCATCCTATCATGGTACCACGCTGGAATTCACTGAGCTCCAGAGAGCGACCCATTCTTTCTTGAAGGCAGGTATTAATTCAGTCACTTAGATACTAAAATAAAGCACATAAAGCACAGCGCTTAAGTTAATGTTACTTTCCACTGCTGCTTTTACCACAGCAGCTGATCTTACCTTAAAATCATCAGAAGTGGCGTTCTCTACTGTTCCAAAGGTGTTTCTGTTGGACCAGTTCCCATCGCCATCTGGCAGGTCAGCGTTGTTGCCCTGCTGGCTGGACCAACTGTGCACTGTGCACCTTCCATAACCGCTGTTCTTCTGGATGCTCGCCACCAGTGAAAAACAAACAAAACAAAACAAAAGCAAAATGGATACACACACGTGTGTGTGTGTGAGAGTGAGTGAGTGTGAATGTCTGCGTTTTTGTCATGAAACAATAAGGTGAGAAGCCGTAACAACGCCCCCCGGGAGCCGGAGGCAGATAGAGGAAAACCTAGAAGATCTGAGGCCACACATCCCAAAGGCAACCATGTATGCACCCCAGAAAAAACATAGTAAAGCACGTTATTATTTTCTGATTAAGATTCCAGATTATTTTTTTTTTTTTGCATTCCTGAACAGAAAATTTCGTTTTAGTGGTTAAATGTTATGCTTTATTAAATTTTAATTTCTCAGAGAAGTCCAGGCGAAAAAAGAAAGATTTTTTTCAGTGGTGGAAACGAGCTTCCACAGTGAAGTACATTTCTGTCACAATAACTCCTCTGTATGCAGATTATTTGAAGCCAAGAAAACTGGTTAGGAAACAAATGGTAAAGTTAATAATTTGTGTTTGTTTGACTTTGTATTTGTTGTGTTTGTTGATGTCTCGCTGATAATGAAACAGGTCTCAGGTCTTGAGAAAGAAGCAAGGTGTAAATTAATAATTCTCAGTCAAGAATAACAATTTACTGAAAGCAGAGTTTGTACACTTTACATGATTTCAGTACTTCTGTCATGCCCCCTGGGTTTTGATCCCAGGGTTTTGGGTCTTCTGTAGCTTTGAGCTCCCTGTTTGGTTTCTTAGGCTGTAGTTTTGTTTATGGTTGGGTTTTGAGTTTCAGTTATTCTTTAATATTCTGAACCATTAGTCTTAGATGTATTTTAGTCCTAGCTACTCTTTGTATTCATAGAATTTGCTTAATCCCCTCAGTTCCTGTTTCTATGTTTTCTGGCTTCAGTATTATAATTCATTTCCTGCTTTATTCTGGTAAATATGTGCTTCTGGTGTCTTGTGTTTAGTTTTACTTCCTCTGGTGTCTGATCGTCGTTATATATACCTGGGTTTAGATTGCCTCACCTGTTCCCACTTCTTCTGATTGGCCTCCTGCATGAGTATTTGTAGCCCTGTATTCAAGCCTTTGCTCATTTTGTCTGTGCTGCTTATTGTGTTCTTGGAGTTTTTGGGTTTTTATCACTTTGTGTCCATCTGTCGATCTTTTGGACTTGTACGATCAACCTGAATAAAATGATGTTCCTTTTTTTTTTTTCCTTGCTCTGGGTGCTGTGTTTGGGTCCATTTATTGCTGAATTATAACAACTTTGACACACAAAAAAAAATCATTAAAAAGAAAACAAAAGTTGTTAACATATCCATTTCAAATTTTAAAAATATAAGCATAAAATGATATTCAAAGCCTAAGATCATATCAGATGATTGGTGGTGGCTTTGAGAGAATCAGCAGGGTTGATTGATGGTAAATATACAGCGCACTGATACATGATTTGTACAAACATCAAGCACAGCAATACTTTCCCTGCTGTTTGTTTGTCTCTCTCTGTCTGTCAGCAGGATTAAACAAGAAATACTGAGCTTAACTTCATCACACATCTGCTGGAGAGGTGAAGTAGGGGCAAAGAGAGAAGCCATTACATTTTGGGGCACATCTGGATCACTTTAAAATTACAATGTGGAATTGACCCTGACAGAGAACTGCACTGTCCTTATAGTTTATAACTGCAGTCAGTCTAGCAAGTGCATACTTGAACCCTTTGTCCATATGAATAGCAGCTGATTACTTCTATTTCCAACTTGATCGAATTATGAATCAAACAATGTTCGAGTGTAGCTGCAAACCAGACCTCTGACTGTATCTATTATGTTTTCTCATAATAATTTTTATATACAAAAATTCCTTATACAGTTGACAGACTTTATGCAAAAAAAAAAATAAATCCCACAATACAGACTTATAACAATACTTTCTGCCTGTGTGAATCAAGTTAAATTCAAATCAGGAAAAATTTCAAGTGCCTCCAGTCGTCATGAATACTGAACAAAGTATGAAAATAAATTAATTGTATTTTCTTAAAAAATTTTGACAGCCCCTGTTTTTCCCTGAGGAGATTTAACATGAAAATCCACAGCAGGATAATGAAATTGAATATGAAAAATATATACAGTACATACTCTAATATGTATCTAAATGCAACAAAGAAAGATATTCATGGAAGAGAAGCTGACAGTGCTCTTAAACGATATTTTACTAACAATTAAATCGGAGTTGTTACCTCAGTTAAAGTGCAGTTTGTATCTCCACTGTGTGAATTCTCTCCTGGGCTGAAAAGCATCCAGTGTGCAGTTGGGATGACACTTTTATTCATGTGGCAGAAGAATATCACGAGATAGCTTTGGTCACATGACAGTGAGAGGAAAGTTTACGGTCAAAATTCTCTCTCTCTCTCTCTCTCTCTCTCTCTCTCACACACACACACGCGCGCGCGCACACACACACCTGGCCATTACCAGGACGTCTTTCCCAAAAGGATGTCACATTGTTTGATGGAAATGAAAATCATCAAGGCTGAATTCAAAGACACCCAAAAAATCAAAGTGAAAAAATAATGTGGCAGGTTCGTCTTTTTTGCCCAAATTTCATTGCAGCAACTCAAAATGGTACTCAGTAGTCTGTATGGCCTCCACATGCTTGTATGCATGCCTGACAATGTTGGCTTATTCTCCTAATGAGATGATGGATGGTGTCCAGGGGATCTCCTCCCAGATCTGGACCAGGGCATCACTGAGCTCCTGGACAGTCTGAGGTGCAACCTGGCGGTGTTGAAACATAATGTTCTATTGGATTTAGGTCAGGAGAGCATGGAGGCCAGTCAATGGTATCAATTCCTTCATCCTCCATGAACTGCCTGCAAACTCTTGGACCCACTGTCAGACCCAGGACCTACTGCATGAGCATAGGGTCTGACACTGGGTCCAAGGATTTCATCTTAATGCCTAATGGCAGGCAGGCTGCTGTTGCCTAGCCTATAGAGGTCTGTCTATCCCTCTCACATGTGAAAAGCACAGGGTGCCAGTGGTGGACCTTCCAATTCTGGTATTCCATGGCAAATGCCAGTCGGGCTCCAGGGTGCCGGACAGTGAGTACAGGGCCCACTAGAGGACGTCGGGCCCTCAGGCCACCCTCATGAAGTCTGTTTCTGATTGTTCGGTCAAAGACATTCACACCAGTGCCCTGCTGGAGGTCATTTTGTGGGGCTCTGGCAGTGCTCATCCTGTTCCTCCTTGAACAAAAGAGTAGATACCCATCCTGCTGATGGGTTAAGGACTTTCTATGGCCTTGTCCAGCTCTTCTAGAGTAACTTACTGTCTCCTAAAATTTCCTCCATACTCTTGAGACTGTGCTGAGAGACACAGCAAACTTCTGGTAATGGTACATATTGATGTTGCTGCTAAGTTGTTGTACCGTAGACTTGGATCTTGATCTGTATGTTATAGAACAGGGATCTTCAACTCCAGGCCTCGAGAGCCGCTGTCCTGCAGGTTTTAGATGTGTCTCTGCTTCAACACACCTGAGTCAAATATAGAAGT
>JAVDPK010000380.1:726740-756186 GCA_034780415.1 Cichlasoma orientale
CTCATTTCTCTTATTTTTACCACATGAAATTTGGCTAGTGGAAATTCTGATTGGCCGGTAACTTTAGAGAGTTACCACCCACATTGGCTGGTGATCAAAAAAGTTAATTTGGAACCCTGCTTCTAACATCTGTATGGATTTATCCTCCCAACAGCCAATGTGTCCAGTGTCTCTTTCAGCTATAGGTGACCTCTAAACCAACTTCATGGTTAACTTGAAGATCTAGCGATCTTGTGGCTTGTCTGTGAGAGAGATGAAGGCACACAAGATCACAGAGGTCACACAGCAATCTTCACTAGTGAGTCCTGGTGAAATGATGTGCTCCTTAATAAGAGCGAGGATGCCAAAGGTGGTGGCTTCTATCATTTGCAAATGTACATGCATGCAGGAGATAAAGACTTATGCTTAGATGATGACCATGAACCATATTGCCAGTTCATATTTATCTTTTCCTCCCCTATTTCATGTCTACTGACAATTAATAAAAAATTTAAAAAAAAAGTACCCAGAATCATTTAAAAAGCCCAACTTCATTTGAATGCACAGTCCGGTAGTGCCATCTGCTGGTGTGTAGCTTAATTACAAATTACTCTTTTATCTCAACTGCTATTTGGTTTCTGATATATAAGAAATTTTGTGATTAATATCTGTACAAATAACCCAGTCTTCACCTGATCTGGTTACAACTGGAACTGCTGAACAGACTAATATTGGGGGGGCTACATGTACATGAACATGTACTCTCAGCGGTAAAACAGTAGCAGCAGCCTTGGTCATCTCTCCGGAGGTGTTCTAGCCTTGCAGCCCACCTAGTCTGTCAGAGTCAAATGATGGGAAGTCCCCACACTCCTCAGGGGCAAAATATCCTCCTCCTATACAGTACTGTAAACACACACACACACACACACACACACACACTTAGGGTTTTTACACCATGTATAGTTTATTGTAAGGACTCACTGCCAGGGACGTGTTCAGTGCTGGGCTTGACACCAGAGCAGAGAGCCATGGCCACGTTCATGGTTTATTGGTCTGAATGCAATGAAGCCTGACTGAGACACACCTTTCATTTAAACATAAAAACATGAAACCAAATCAATTTAAAACACAAAATTCAAAACTATTTTATCATTTAAGCTTATCATTGATTCTGTGTTGCAATTTACTCTGAAAAATTAGCAAAATGTATTCATTAACCTTAGATGCTAATTCAGAGCTATTGTGTATTCACATTCACCAGTGATGGCAAACACAAATAACCTCTCTATTATTTGGATTTTCTGACCTCTTGAGCTGGGTCCATACAGCATTCTGGTGGAATCCTTGTCCCCGTGGTTGTACACAATGGGAACAGCTGTCTCTCTGCTACTGTACGACCCAACGTTGTATCTCACTGGATGTTGCTGAACAGATGAAATAGTTTTATGTGTAGATCTGCAAATTTGTTTGTGTAATTAGTGATATTTGTATTACCATTTATACTGAAAATTCTCAGTTCTTACTGGCTAGAAGGCTGAATCTCATCTAAAAGGCTCAGTGCTGGAGTTATTTCCATATTTACGAACAGCCTCGGAATAAGAAGCATGCAAATGTTTTTTTAAATGCATTTTCAAAATGTGTAGCTGTACGAAGCTAATTTTCCAGGTTCTGTGGAACAGCTGCAGGGAAAATAAGAGGACCACAGAGGAAACATGGCCAAACCTGGAGAGATGAAGTGTGAAGGGAGTGAAGGAGTGCAACTTCTATTTTACCATGTATTAATTGTACAGCGCATTGTGATGATGGAAAGATGTCATAAGTGCAGTAACTTATCTGTTTTTTATGTGAGTCTTTACTTTTTACATGTGTATGTTTTTTCCAGGTACTGTTTGTTTTTTTTGGGATGTTTTTTCTTCTTTTTTTACAGATGCAGCAGTTGATAAACGATAGTGGTTTTCTGCTCTGTCCTCTTATCTTTTTCTTCCTATTTTCTCCACCTTTTTCTTGTTTCTTTCTTGCTTTTTTTCCCACTTGTCAACTCTGGCATTGCTACAATGCATTTATATTTATGTGAAAAATAACACAAATAAATAAAATAAAAGGAAAAACAGCAACAAGAGGAGCCTATAGAGGATCTAAAGAGCTCATCTTGGAAGTGCAAATATGTTTAGCACAACAGCGCATTCAGATCATAATTCTGCCTCCCAGACAAGACAGGCTTTCAAAGAAAACAAAACAACTAGTGCACAGTTACCTCCAAATAGTCAGCACTGTGCACCTTCCATAAATGCTCTTCTCCCGGACGCTCACCACCAGCATCCAGCCGCCCCCAGCAGTGATCATGTCACTGAGTCATGTCAGTGAGTCTGGTACAGCATGCCATTAGCTGTGGTAAGGTAGTACACACCATCTGGAAATGTTATAGTATTGAGAGAACATAGCGGAGTCTTGAGATGAGTTTGTTGTGTTGTATTTGTGAAATGTGAAAAAAAAGAATTGTGTGTGTGTGTTGTATCACCTAAAGCTAATGTTCCAAAGATGCCAAACCCATGAAAAGCAGAAATATGTACTGTAACATCTCCGTGGGGGGAAACATATTAGGTCAAATTAAATAGGGTGTTAAATGTTATTCCACACAAGACATGAGTCATAAATTGTATTAAATCATTTTTAAGATCCACTTTCAAAATCTTTCACAATACAAATAGACGTGTGTTTTTACTTCACTTTTGTTGTGCTGTTTCCTTCTTCGAGGAGATGTCTTGCTGATAATAAAGCTGGTTTCAGGTGCTGAGAAAGAAATGATGTGTAAAATAATTCCATATTTTCTGGTTTTTGGTCAAGAATAATAAATTACTCCATTCCCTATAAATCTGAAGTTTTTTCCTTATTTGTAGACAAACAGAACCGCTATGCTTCCATCTGTGTGCATTTTGTCTGTGTGCGTGTCACCAGGATTACACAAACATTTTGAGCTGAACTTGATCACAGATGTTGGAGGTAGACTAAGGGCAAAGGGAGAACCTGTTGGATTTTTGCACAGATTTGGATCACTTTAACATTGCAACAGTTATAAACTGCAGTTTGTAACTACATATCCACCTAAATAGCAGTTCATTATTTCCAGTCTATTGACAATTTGATCTACTTATTGTTAGAGTGTAGCTGCAGACCCAATATGTTTCCTCTTATAAAAAATAAAATACTTAACAAAAAAGCATAAAAAATGAGCAGAACACAGTGGACATTAAAGTGAATTCATCAAGCTAAATTCAAATAGTGAAAAATTTTCAAGTGCTTCCAGCTGACATGGATACTGAGCAAAGTATAAAAAGAAGATTAATATAAAAGAAGCTACTTTTGACTGCTGCCTTATTCACAATGGGTCACCACAGTGGGTAGCTCCTCATACTTGATTTGGCCCAGATCCTCTTCCTGATACAACCACAAAAGGATTTGTATCTCCTCTGGAATTTTCATGAATCACAAATGTGTTAATTAAAGAATTGATTTCCCTGAGGAGATCCAACATGTAAATCCACAACTGGATAATAAGTATGAATAATTTGTATCTCTACCTTGTAAATTCTGTCCAGGGTAACATTGAGTTTTATTGACATACCAGAAGAATACAGCAAGAGAGTTTTGGTCATGTGACCAAGCAAACTTTGAATTCACACCTAAGCCAATTATTTATCAAGTATCATTACAGTCAATAGTCAAATTTTATTGGTATTAAACTTTGGACTATCAAAAATTCCTTTTGTTTCCTCAATTTTGGAATAATGATTTTGACCAGGATATGTCCTTCAGCTTGCACATTAAGAAAATATGTAGGACTGCTTCCATTCACATGTTCAATATCTCTAAAATTAGACGCATCCTGTCAGACTGATGCTGAAAAACTAGTTCATGCATTTAGTACGCCCAGGCTGGAATGTAATTCATTATTATCAGGTTGCTCTAAAAGCTCCTTGAAAAGCCTTCAGTTGATCCAGATCGTGCTGCAGTGAGAGAACAGCAGACACCCTCTCTATTTTTAAGATTAGACTTAAAACTGTCCTATTTGATAAAGCTTATAGTTAGAGCTGGATCAGGTGACCCTGAACCTTCCTATGGTTGCAACAGACTGCTGGGGGCATCCCATGATGCACTGAGCATTTCTTCTTCACTCCCCACTTGTTAATACACCATTACTGCATTTAATCATTAGCAATTATTCAACCCCGGCTCTCGTCCATAGTTTGAATTTTGTTCTTTCTCTCTGCTCTGTTCTCTTTCCCCTCCCTTGCTGGTGGTTGGCTAACCCTCCCTGACCCAGGTTCTGTCAGAGGTTTCTTCCTTTTAAAAGGGAGTTTTTCCTTCCCACTATTGCCAAGTGCTTGCTCAGAGGGGGTCGTGTGATTGTTGGGGTTTCTTTGTAATACTGTGGGAGTTTTCCCTTACAGTATAAAGCACCTTGAGGTGACTGTTTTTGTGAATTTCCACTATATAAATACAGTTGAATTGAATTTCCCTTTTCCATGTTGTTAAATTATAGCAATATGATTTGTACTCCTCCTAAAGTCCACATTTCTGTGTTCATTCTTAGCTCAAACTCTCCACCCCAAATTAGTGGGTGCAATATCTGACTTCTACCACTAGATTTCGTTCTCTTGTCTGTATCAGGTTTATTTTCTGACCAGGACAGACAAAAACTCTGCTCTTTCCCTGCGAGTCTGTCTCTTTCTGGTCTATTCTTAGAGGTTAGAGGGACACTGTGAGAATGGGGTGTACGGCTTTCTGACGCCCCGCACTAATAATTCAACTGCCTCACGCAACAGCACGAATGAAAACTGGCAGGAGAGATGTACACAGCGGCACCGGCCACTTGTGGCCGTCTGTTGGAACCGTTTCTTCTTATTAATAAAGCATTTTGTGTCCTCTTCTTGCACTTCTCCATTGTTTTCCCCCCTCTGGGTTCATTTATACAACCTATTTTTGGCTCTTGTCACAAATGTAAATCAAAACTGTTACGTAAACACACGTCTGAATTATTTACTGCATTTGAATGGCCACTGACATTGTAAAAGGGCATTTCGTCTTTAGATTCTGAGTGATTGTTTAATCAAAATATACACCTTGGTAGGCCTGCAATGTTTTATTTTAACTAAAATGTTATTTTCCAACAACAAAATTCAGTTTGGTCTCCGTGTTCATTTTTCATCACATCTCCAATGGCAGATAATATTTGGACTCTCAGCTGTTACAGACTTCGTTGCAAACAGCCTACAATACAAGGTAACCTCTTTTGCTGTACATGACTGAACCACTGTAGACTCTCACTCTACCTTTTCTTTTTTTTACTTTCCTGTCTTTCTTATCTTCTCTGGCCTAATTTTCTCATATTCTTTGACTTGAACAGACATACTTGTGAATGAAAAGCACAGTGTTTAGTTGTCAGCCTGGACTAAATTTGTGTAAATGTGTTCTCTATAAATCTGTAATAATGCTGAGAGCAGGGGCTTCCCCCCCCAAGAGTTTTAGGATTATTGCGGCAAACAGTGCGAGAACTTCATGATCTGATTTCCCCAAAGGACCAAAGGGGATTATAAGATCTGTCAGATGGAGAGACTTTACAAACCGCATCAGAGGAGAGAAGAGAGAGAAGGTGTGCATGGGTGGCTGTGTATTTCACACATAACAGCACATTCTCATCCAAACAAATATTTGAAAGAGTAGTTTTTATTTTTGCTTTGTTTTGTTTTGTTTTTTAATTTTTGGGGAGTAACCGTTCACTCAGATTATGGTTTTTAAAAGAAGTCAGAGATTTTCATGTTATATCCACCAAGTCTAAATAGGGAGAATGGCCCATAAATTAATCTGACTACACACTGATTCACATCACTGAGTCAGATTAACCACCGCCGGCAATCGTACATCTCTTTGGACCTCTTAATGAAAGGACAGGTACCAAATGTTAGTTCAACACTTGGCATCAGCTCCATATTGTTTTTTACCTGTTTTAAATGTCATGAAATAAAAAGGGAGCAGGCCTCACCTAGTCATGAAACTGCTTGTCAGTTTATTATCCTGTGTATAAAAATGGCTGTAATTCCTAAACAGTTGATGCAATGCTTTTGTTAAAGCCCCCGAATTAAAGCTGAAAATCTACACTTCAATCACAGCTTGATTGCTTGATTTATAATCCTCTGTGGGGATTACCTGATTGTTAGTGAAACTGTGTCATTTTCCAAATGGTTATTGACCTGACTGTACATGAATGTGAAGGGCGAGGTCTGCTGATACGGCAGCTAGGAGCATGTATTATAAGATGTTTTACAATACAAACTGCAATGGGTTGGCCATCACTAATACACCTATATCTTAAGAGAAATCCATCCATTCTCTTCCACTTATCCTGTTCAGGGTCGTGGGGGCGCTAGAGCCTATCCCAGCTGTCACAGGGCGAGAGGCGGGGCACACCCTGTACAGGTTGCTAGCCTGTCGCAGGGCTAATACAGAGAGACAGACAACCATTCACACCTATGGGCAATTTAGAATCACCAATTAACCTAACCCCACTAACTGCATGTCTTTGGACTGTGGGAGGAAACCAGAGTACCCAAAGAAACCCACGCAGACACGGGGAGAACATGCAAACTCCATACAGAAAGGCCCGGGCCGAGGTGGATTCAAACCCAGACCTTCTAGCTGTGAGGCAGTAGTGCTAACCACCGCACCGTGGTGCGCGAAGGTAAAATAATTTTTGTATAAAATTAAAGACTTGTTTACTTATAATGAATTATTTCTAATGTACTGCACACTTATCCTTCCATATATGACTTATTGTGTAGAACTGTGGGGGTCCACTTTCAAAACCTTAGTCAATGATATGGTTTTATTGCACAAATGAGCTATGCGCCTGATAAATAAGGCAGGCTATTATGAACCCACATTTATTATTTCTAAAATCCAGTCCTATGAAATTTAAAGACAGTTTCTTATAAAATAATTCAAACAATGTTTGATTGAAAAGCAAAGACCCTGCGAGACAAAAATAGCTTGAACTTCAGGAAAATAAATACAATCTAAGAGATGAACGTAAGTTTATTGTACCTAACGCCAGAAAAGGGTTCAAACAGAGATGCTTGTCTGTTCTCGGAGTTCAGCTGTGGAATAACCTTAGCCCAGACATGAAAACATGTAAGTCATTATTTATTTTCAAAAAGAAAATCTCACAACATATTTTACATAGTAATGTGACTTTTTTTCCTTCTTCTTCTTTTGTATTTTCTTTTCTTATATAAAAGGTAACTTGTAAACGGATGTAAATTTCGAGTTAGGCATATAAATGTTTACTTCTGCCTGCTTTGGTCTCACTTACTGATTGTCATATTTATACTGACATGATGCTATCATGTCAATATGGACCAGAATCTCTGAGGACTAGTTCCAGCACCTTGTTCAATCTATACCATGAAGAATTAATGCAGCCCTGAAGACAAAAGGGAGTCCAACAAGCCACTATCAAGGTAAACCTAACAAAGTGGCGGGTGAGAGTATATGCTCTGTTGTGTGCAGGGGGGAATGCACTAAAATGCAGAGTGAAGTGGAAAATATTTGCTGCCAAGAGCGACCAAAGTTCTTTTTTTTCCTCCTCTTCTTTTTTTGTTGTTGTTGATGATGACAGAGGTGAAACATCTTCAAGAAACTTGAAGTCCAGTTGCCTTTTTTCAAGCTCCAGAGACTCCCATGACCAGGATGACTGAGAACCTACACAGACATATTCTTTTTTATTTTTTATTCTTGTAAAATATTTAATTTAGGCTTCCTAATAATTCAGACCTAAAAAGTTATTGAAGTTCTCAGATTTAGTAGAAGTGTGCACAATGCCAGTTATATTCTTTCTGTTTCTGTAATCATCACATAGAAATTAACTGTGCAGTAACATTTGAAAAGGGGCTCACTTTTTCATGTCTATTTGCTGCAGAGTTTGTGTTTATTTCTCATCCCTTAAAAACTATATATAAAAAAAGATAACTGGTCACAGAGTGGCCAATTTACTATGATGGAGATTATCATGAGAAATAGCATGCCTTAGAAAGCTCAGTGCAGAAGTTACCTTTATTAGAGGAGTTCCCAATCCTCATGTGCACAAACCGATTAACACCTTCCTCAGAATTTGTCTGCAGCCTCAGGGGCTCTTTTTAACTCTCACAATTTCAAGGTGGGCACATGCAGCCCATAAAAAGCTCCTCCAGGCAAACTACCATGGGAGACACATTAATACAATGAGCTTCTTTTGGGTGAGATGAGACTGAAATGAGGACAGTCATTAGTCAGTCAATATTAATAGATGTAATCACTTTACCATGAACTGCGCCCCAGTCAGGTCTTTAAAGACTTTTCTCACTCAGTCACTCCCCGTCCAACATCTGCACATTTTAAAACATTTATTTGACCTTTGTTTTATTAATCTTTGTTGGTGTGGGGAATACTCTTGTGCACAGTGCAGCTGAATGTCCCATGAAGGTTACAAGTCCACTGCAGAGCATACCATAATGTCGTCCCCTACTATTCCAATGCACAGACACATTTATTTGTTGCTCTTAAGTAAAGGAAGAATTTAATATGCTGGGAAATGCATTTATTAGCTTTAGCTTATATCTGCGTGACAGAAATTCAACTGTAATGCTTGCCAGTCAAAGGTTTTAAAACATATGAAATCCTTGTGATTGTTCTCCACTATAACACAGAAAATACACGTAAAAATAATCTTGTGTGGGAAAAAAGTGCATGAAAAAATTTGAGCCACTGCCAAAACTTTTGGCCTCAACTGTGCAGTCAGAGAAATATATGAATGTAAATTAGCATATTTACCCACAGCAAGTTTAGCGTGACTGTTTTAAAAATTGAGCTAGAACTGAACCCAGAGGCTGAAAAATGAAGTCACTGCAGGAAGTGCCAAAGACTGATTCTGGCTCCAAAAGCGAGTGAATCTGCATAGAATCACATATCTCCTTGGACCATGTGCTTATAGCCTGTTTCAAACAGCTTTGGTCTATATAGCAAATATTCCCCTTAATAATAACAGCATGAAAATGGTGAATTTATAGCTAGAGTGAACTTTTATAACTATTTAAAACTCGCCTGTTTGGCGTTTAAGGTTTGGGGTGTGACCGGTTTCACTGGAAGGTGTGCTGACAGAGGAAGGTGCTGCAATAACTGTCTGTTAGACCAATTCTTGTCACTGAACTGGACCTCTCACCCATGTCAGTGGTGTTGATGCCTTTTGGAGCATTTTAAATGGAAATTAAAAATGACATTTCATGCTATGAGGTGCAGCCCATCCAAGAAGACCTTAATATAGCTTTTTAAAACTTTAAACAAAAGGGGGGAAAAAAGCTAAATTTTCTGAGTTACCAGTAGGAGTCCACAAATTACCTTTAAGGTGATTCTCTGGGAGCGAGAGTCTCAGTTTATCTTACGCTCACCGGCCACTTCTCCGCGTACCACTTGCCTTAATTTTTGTGGTATAGATTCAACAAGGTGCTGAGATTTTGGTCCATACTGAGATGATAGCATCACATAGTCAGCTGCACATCCATACATGTGTGTGAATCTCCCGTTCCACCGCATCCCAAAGATGTTCTATTGGATTGAGATGTGGTGATTGTGGGGGCCATTTGAATACAATGAACTCATTGTAATGCTCAAGAAACCAGTTTGATATTATTTGAAATTTTTTTTTGACATGGTGCTTTATCCTGTTGCACAAATGATGGATCCATGCTTTCACGTTGTTTACGCCAAATTCTGACCCTACTATCCAAATAGTAGCAGAAATCGAGACTAATCAGGCTGGAAAACATTATTACAATCTTCTATTGTCCAATTTTGGTGAGCCCGTGTGAATCTGTGAACAGTTTCCTGTTCTTAGGTGACTGGAGTGGCACCCAGTGTGGTCCTCTGCTTCTGCTTCAAGATTTAACATATTGTGCGTTCAGAGATGCTCTTCTGCATACCTTATTTGGAACGATTTGAGTTACTGTTGTCTTCCTATGAGCTCGAAGCAGTCTGGCCATTTTCCTCTGACCTCTAACATCAACAAAGCATTTTCATCCAGAGAACTGCTGCTCTCTGGAAATTTTCTCTTTTTTGGACCATTCTCTGTAAACCCTGGAAATGGTTGTGCAGGAAAATCTGAAATGCTCAGACCAGCCCATCTGGCACCAAGAAGCATTTCATGTTCAAAGTCATTTAAATCACCTTTCTTCCTCATTCTGATGCTGGGTTTGAACTTCAGCAAGTCGTCCTGGCCGTGTCTACATGCCTAAATGCCTAAATGCACCGAGTTGCTGCCATGTGATTGGCTGATTAGATGTTTGCGTTAACAAGCAGTTCAGAAAGCATACCTAATGAAGTGGCAGGTGAGTGTTGACTGAAAATGGGTGAAACGGCTTTGTTTAGACCTTACAATTAAAAAAAAGTGGGAAAAGAATAGTTTTTTGGTTACAGGATCATGTATCTGTTTGTGTGTTTCAAATTTTAAACTTTTAAATAAGTGCAGAGGTGCTGCTTGGCAGATTTCGCTACTTCTTTATGCCATGCTAAGCTATCCAGCTGCTAGTTTATGTTACAGTTTTTACACTAACATGTGAATGGTATCAATAATCTCTTGACAAGAAAGAAAAAAAAAAGCAATTTTCAGAAAACTCTGACTAATTCTTTATATAGTAAACTACCTCATAAAACAAACTGCAGCTCAGGAGGAAATCATATTTCTTGTTGGTTCCATTAAGGCTTTGTGGTTCTTTCAGGTCACAACAGACACGTTCATATTTAACACCAACAAGAAAGTCCCATGAAATTAAAATGAACAGACGTTAATATGAAGAAAGTTCATCAGAGAGCAGGCCATGAGCCTGCATACCTCTGCTCTTGTCGTGGCCATTTCTGCATCAGCCTCACTGCATAGAATCACATCTTGTGTTTTCAGGAGTTGTCACCGTAAAAGCTTCTGTGTTCTTGCTGGTCAGGACATCTTTCACAGGAACAACCACTACAAATAATTCATGATTGTTTCTTTCAGGGGAAAGGGGGTGGGGGGACAGAGTGCACCATGCATCCACCAAGATGCACAGCTGACGGGTGCTAATGTGAGTTACTTACATAATCCCATTTCTAGAGAGTCGCAGAAATCCTGACCTCTGGTAAATCTCTCTCCACGCTGGGGGAAGAGAGCGAGAGGAAGGCCAGTTATTTGCCTTTTGAATGGCCACTCTACAAAACCTCTGTCCTACTGAGTAAATTTTTCTGTTAATCCACCCATCCATGTAAAACATCTACTCTGATCTGAAAGCTGGAGGTGAGGGAGAGAAGACTGCACCGCCTTCAGCTTGATTCAAGCATTTGGCCATCTACAGGTGTCTGTTTTATTGCTAAAGTAAAATTACATTATCTTTATATTATAAGATCAAAATGTCTCCACTTAACTCAAGCTGCTAATTTTAAATTCTTACTTCAGAGTATTTTATCCTAAAGACTTTGTTGGGTACTGAGCACCAAAAATAAAGCTTATGCCTATACACACACAGAAACAAACAGCACCACCCACGGTTATCCAAACACTCGCCCTCACCCCAGACATTAGAAGACATCCTGATGTAGTTTAGTAGTAAGGTTGGATTGTCATTTTATGGACTTGGGACCTCCCTAGTGTGAAAAATTCAGTGTGCTTCATTCTTCCTGCCCCTCTACATCCGGGGTTCAGTCTGTTCCCCTTATTTTTGCCCTACCCCTTGACCTTCAAATAATCCCACTCATATGGGAATGTGCGTCAGCCTGTCTTTGTCGTTCCTTTCCTCGGTGTCAGTCACTTGTTCCGACCTCGTCCCTCTGTGATAAAACACAGTCACCGTGGTGTTCCCGCTGTCCTCACTTTCTCTGGTGTTCGTCGCACAGGAGACGTCCAGCCTCACCTTCATCGGGCTTTCTCGCTTCGTGTTTCCAGCCTGGTTACTCGCCATCATCGTCTCCACCGCTGCGCTCACCGCGGCCAAAAAGCCGCCTCTGCGGCAGCGCAACAGGCGCAGGAAAGCGTCTCTGAAGTCCGCGTTGAACGCATATATGACCGGGTTGAGAGACGAATTGCTCCAGCCGATCCACACAAAGACATCGAAAGTTTTTTCACTAACGCAGTAAGGGCCACGCTGAGCCGCCGGAGCTCCTGGTCCGGGACAAAACGGCAGAGCGCAGTTCAGGATAAAGAAAGGCAACCAGCAGCAGACGAACACACCCATTATGATGCTCAGAGTTTTGAGCACTTTTGTCTCTTTTCTGATGGAGACTTTGAGCTCGCAGTGTGACTGATTAGAGGGCTGGCAATCCTGATCAAGACTGATATGAGACTGAGACGAGTGGGTGCTCATTTCTGTACACAGGTGCGAAATTAGTTCAGGAACTTCCGAGCGGCAACTCTGCGCGTGCTCCGCAGCCCGCTCCAAGGATAATATCATGCGGATCTGCATTTGGGCTATCCGGTAGATGCGTGTGTATGTCACTATCATGATCGCAACGGGGATGTAGAAGCTGATGAGGGAGGAGGAGATGGCGTACGTGCGGCTGAGGCTGGAGTCACAGCTCCCATCATCGATATTATCTCCATGGTGCGCCAAACCCTCCCCGGTCGGGGCACCGATCTCCGCCCGGTGCCAGTTCAGCTGCACGGGAACGAAAGAGATGACCACAGAAACTGTCCAGGTCACACCGATGATAATGGATGCCACCCTCCTAGTCATACTCCTTTCATAGCGAAACGGGTTGGAGATGGCCCAGTATCGGTCCACACTAATGACGCACAGGTTGAGAATGGACGCCGTTGAACACATGATGTCGCAGGCCAGCCAGGTTTTACAAAAGCCCCCAAACGGCCAGAAACCGGCCACTTCGGCCACCGCTTTCCACGGCATTACCAACAGGGCCACCAGAAGATCCGAAAGAGCCAGTGACACGATGAAGATGTTGGTTACTTTTGCGCGCAGGTGCCGGTAGCGATAAACGGCTGCGCACACCGTGAAGTTACCTAAAAGTGTCCAAATGATAAGCAGTGCCAGAACACAGCCCGTTAACACGCGGTGCGCCGGTAACCCTTCCCGGCTGCCACCTCCTACCAGCGCCAAGCCGGTTGTGTTATTCATTGCCTCGTCCTGCGCTCGGCCACATGTGTGCAAGAATCCGCGCCACTAACAGAAAAACGAGGCTTAATGGTCACCCACAGTGGCGACTGCGTGTCCTGCTCCACTCGGGCTGATCTGAGCTTCTGCTCTGAGCGCACAGCAGACTGACTGGGGACCTCATGCACCACCAGCTGGTACTCACTGCTGACAACACAGCTCCCAGACGCGCAGAGCTGATAGAAGTTTGCCACCTGAGAAAAGCAGAAATCATGTCGAGCCATTTTTAATTTTCTCTGTGAATAGTTTCATTCTGCCTTACTATTTTAGATTAATCCCTTGCCCCGACGTTTTTGTCTGTTTCTTTTTCTTAATCTCAATACACTTACCATCAGTGGAAATGTTGCTGCAACAAAAGGAATATAAACGTGAGGATTCAACACAAACACACACAAAATCCTTTCCTTTACACACATTTCCATGAATTTAGACCAGTTTTCCAGTTCACAGATATTACAGCCAGAAATGCTGATTTATTAAGACAAAGTGCTTTAAATTACTTTTTTTTTTCATTAGCAATTTTCCCTATATAGATTCTTTATTATTATATTTTGTTTCACGCATTTGAACTTGCACGCGAGTTTATTTTTTTCCTCACAGACACATGCTTTGTCTGTAATATTCATGTATCACGGTGTGCTGGGTGTCTTTTCTATCCTCTCGGGGAACCACGCTGTCCTCGGTATCATCACCTTCTTTCTCAATGACTCCTAGCAGACATGCTTCAACCGAGCACCTCATCCTACTGTAGGGTCACAGTTGGCGACAAAATATCCACAGTCATTCACACTCACATGGCCTGGGATGCTGAACACCAATATTACAAGAGACTGCAAAAAAGTCATGGCTCATTGTGCAGCGTCTTATCGTTATGTGTACTTATCCATCTACGTATGTGACCACTCCTTTTGTCAAAAAGCTCTCAGACAGGGAAGACGTGAAGATTTGCTTCAAATTTGTCTTTTTATTGAATGTCACACTCCTGCTCATTATCTTGATAGATCTCTTCTGGTTTCTCTCGAAAATATTTGCATTTATTCAAAAGAGGGAAGTCAGTCAGATATTTAAATAGAATTTGGAGGCTTTTTTTCCAAGATTATTTTTGCCCTGATCATCCAAACAGTAGAGTTCTTAGTCTCATTCTAATGTTTTACCAGAGAATCGTTACTTTCATATACTTTCTGTAAGCCCATGCCTTGGTCAAGAACACAGTAGAATCACTGCAGTATCAAATTATCATATTTATTAGAACTTCATTGGAATTAACAGAATTACGTTCACCAGAGAATCTGCAAGTTTAAAGTTATAGTTTGACATTCTGCTCGAAAACATGCTTTGACTGACCAGGAGAGACAGCTCTAATATTGCTTATTTGGTCGATACATACAAAATCCAATTTGTCACATTTCCAATCTTCATACTAAGATAACCGACTGCTTGCTGATACTTCATATGATGGTGATATGGTAGATTTTAATATTAGCTCTCAGAAAATCAAACCGTGTGTTCTGTTTTGCCCTGTGGTGTACTGGATGTGTTTTTTCTCCTCTCAGGAAGCAATGTTCTCCTCAGCATCATCACCTTGTTTCTCAGTATCTCCTGCCAGACATGTTTCAACCAAGCCCCTCATCCCACTGTAGGGGTCACAGTTGGCTGCAGGACATCTGTCTTCAAAGTATCCACAGCAATTCCAACTCACATGCCCCAGGGATGCAAATACTAACATTACAACAGGCTGTGGAGAAATCATGGAAACTGGAGGCAGAGCACTGTCTGCTGAGGCAAATCATGTTATCAGCATCGCCATGTGACCTGTAGACACAGAGGTGCTGGGAGGGACATTTGCTGAGGATTTTGGCAGCTTTTTCAATCTATCTTTAATTAAAAACAGAGTTTGTTCATGTTTCCATATGTTCAAACAGTCATTTGATGGTCATGGTGCATGAGAAGAATCGGAGTGTGTGCACGTGTCTGAATGCCTCTGTGTATGTGCCGTTCAGTGGCCTAAACTTACTGAAGTCTCCCTTCACTTCTCATTTCTTTAGTGCTAAAATCAGTGTGGCAGCCTGATGTGGCTGATGTGTTTCCTATGATGGGGCTGATATCCAGAGAGGGAACATCTCCCAAATCTTCCCAGGCACAGTGAAGGATATAGCGAGCCATCCACAGATGATTCCCCATTACAGTCCCGTCAAAGGGGCAGACCTGGAACTCCCACCGAGAAACGAAACCATTGAGTAAGAGAACTTGGATCAGACATCAACTTATGGTGCCTTTAATCACAGTCAAAAGATAATTAGGGAAAATCATGTGTAACAAATGTCTGTAAATATAATCAAAGCAAAGAATTAAGATATGTTATACTGCATTAAATGAATCTCAAATAGGTATTTGGGACATTGTTGCATATGATTCAGGTTTTGCTGGACAGCCACGACTGTCAAAAAAGGCAAAAATGCAGATGAAGTTATTTTCACAATTTTTTTTAAATTCAAAAAACGTGAACTATGTCATCTTATGACATTATTTTAAAAACTGAACATCCATATTTTGAGATTTGGGGATTTCTCAGACTTGAATCAAGGTATTAGAAGTCATATTTAGCACTTGTTTTACCTCCAAACTTTCAAAAACTCACACACACTGGATGGGACGCCACCAAACACAGAGATAAATATCTCATCTGTTACCTGTTGGATGCTCTGCTATGTTTCTGGCTTACTGCTAAGTTTGTATATCTGCTTTCTGGTGCCCGGTCCTTGTGTGTGTGTGTGTGTGTGTGTGTGTGTGTGTGTGTGTGTGTGTGTGTGTGTGTGTGTGTGTGTGTGTGTGTGTAAGCGAGAGAGACCAGTCTACACTGAAGCCCTCGAACCTCCTAAACTGCCTTGCATAATTCCCTTGAGAGCAGTTTTTGCTGTTTCATCACTGTAAATAAACTCACTATACTTCATTCTGTGAGTCTGCACTTTGAGTGCAATTTGACAATTAATGATCACATAAAAAGCTATAAAAATCCAAGCTACTGATTTAACACGATTAAATGTAATTTCAGAATTAAATGTTTCTTTGTTCTAAACCACACTTCTTGTAAATAAGCAACCACGTAGAGAAGGCCAACCAAAGCGCTGGCCATCTAAATCAAAGAGTGTGTATTCCTGCTTCATTCCAAACCACAGCTGAAACTTCCTCCATGACTTTAACACACTGTGAATGCTGAGTACTTCCTTCCTATAAAGAGTAGAACAAAACGTTACAAGCAGCCCAACAAACTGAAACTGTTTCATGTTCCAGTGTTCAAGAGTGTATGTGCAGTGCACGCAGCTAACGCCAGTGTTAGCAGTGGGTGGCGACTGCACCAGTTTATTATCAAGTATGAAATTACTACACCAACTAAAAAAGTGAAATTTTTAGTGTGGATTCTTCTACTAGTGCCTCTGATTCCAGCTGGCTCATTGTGCAGAGTCCTGGTATTACACTGTGGGTTTTTTCTCACCTTTATCAATCTAAATGTATGTGACCAGGCACTCCAGACCAAGAGATGGATAGGGCATCTTGACTATCCTGTGAACACTGAAGATCTCAGACTGGTGAGTCATGATGGTTTTTTTAAGGCTCTGCATGCTTTTCATTGAATGCTGCACTCCTGTTTCTTATCTGAATGTATCTGTTCACATCATCTGGTTTCTGTGAATATTTCCATGTACACAAAAAAGTGAAGTCAGTCAGCATTGCTCCCTGTTCTTCCCAGCTCTTTTATATGTGGACCAGTCGAGTCACTAGTGTCATTATAATGCATTGCTAGCCAATCAGTGCAATGATGTCATTGTTTTCAGCTGAGTGAAAGATCCTAAAATACCCATTACAATGTATTGTACACATATATTATACATGCTCAGCAAACAAATGCAGACACTGTTTGTGCTGGTAAAAATTGTGAAGCCTGAATCTGAAGATTTAAAAAAAACCCATCAACATCAACAAGATGTAACTTATTACATCTTGTTTGCAAACAGCATTTATTGATATTTAGGTTTACCTTCGACATATTATGTTGTAATTGTGTTGCACTGTTATGTATTACCTGCTTCCTGTAAACAATATTGCTTACAGGAAGTAATACTGTAAGCAATAGTGCTTACAGGAAGTAATACTGCTTACAATAAGCAGTATTACTTACAGGAAGTGTGATTTATTATCCTCTCTTTCCACAGCACTCTCGCTCACACACAAGCGCACACACACACACACACACATTTCTTCAGACGACCTTTGACTTTTACTTATTTTCTGGGGACTTAATCGAACCCAAACTCAAACTAGTACTTTACTTACTTTACTTTCAGGTAAACACTGAACCGAAGACAATAAACAAGAGTTCATTTGACATTATATAAGTTACTTTATTGGAACTTTTATTTTGTCTCCAAAATAGAGTTAGGCTACAACTGTGCAAACAAATATGTTCCCACAAGATGAGTAATACAAGTGCGCTCAAACACAGACTCACACACATACACACACACACAGGGCAGTGGATAAAAGCAGATTTTTTGGCTGGGAACAGAAGCAGATGGCACAGTTGAAGTCATAGCATCAGTAATAATGCTGAAATAGCACTCAGGCAATATTTGCTCTTTATTAATGGCAACAGGATTTTGTTTGAATAAAAGGTTTAGATGATGCAGACAGAGATAGCAGCACAAAGCAGAGGGCGTGGAGATGATCATCAGATTATATCCATCACTGTTGATTTTGTTTTTGTTTTTGGCAGTTTAAGACATACAAAGGAATTACATCCCTTTGTTGAAATGAAATTGTTCTCACATGGGCATTAACTCCCTTTCAGAGCTTCGAATCGAATAAAACAGTTTAAAGGTCGCAGCATATTAGACCTGCAACTGTGACAAGTACTTATGGTCCCAGCAAGCACTTGCATGGAAAAGATTTATAATAAGATCAATATAATGTGTCTGTGCCGTTACTGTGTACAACGGAGAGTTCCAGCACTCTTCAAAGCTGCATTCAGTCTCATCTCTTGTCATTCACAATTGTCCCTGTGCTGTCTCTCTACAGAGATCCTAATGCTTCTTGTCACACTGCTTTTTCATCACTGGGATTTTCTTGTCGCACTTTTTCTCTTCACAGGTTGTCCTGCAGTCGTCTCTTGAGGCTTTTCTCACTCACTTTTTGTTGCTCAAACTTTATTTTGATGGGTTTTATTCCTTCCTTGAAGGTCTCGGTTCTCAGTTTCTTCACCCTCTGCTTTTCCATCTGCATGTCCCTCTCTTTGTGATTCTCCTTCTTCTGATGTAAGAGTCCATTGTCCATTTGCTTTTTCCTCTCATCCTTCTTCCTCCTCTGCTCCTCTAAACTCTGAATGAGTCAGTCCAACTGTCTTCAAAGAAAGTCTTGTCATTTCTCCCCTTTTGTATTTGCTGAATTTTCTGTGGCATTTCTCACATGGGAAATGCCTGAATTATTTTCTGTGTTGTTTTTTACTTTAATCCTTTTAGAACTTCTCCACCATTGATCTCGCTTTCTCCTTCCTAGTAACTCTGTGAGGTCTTACCTGTCAAGTCTTTCAAGTCTTAGCCAGAACTTCAGTCATCTACAATTCTTGTTCTTTCTTCTTTCTTTCTTTCCTCATCTCTGACCTAAAGGTTTCCCCTCTTCTCTTACCAGGTTCTCCTTCTTCTATATCTCAAGCACCCGTTTTTTCTTGAGCCCATTCATCTCCCTCTGCCCCGATTTTTGCCGAAACACCTCTAGATTTCTTTCATAGCACTCATTTATTATGTTCTGCTGCTCCTCCTTCTCATTCTACATCCACGTTTTCTGCAGCTGACGAACCATCGAGTGAACCAACCAGACAAATCTTCGTCTGTTTTCTGTTAATTTTCTGAGTGCTTTTTTCTTATTGCGTTGCACCATGATATCCACCAAGCAAAAGGAGCTCCAACACCTGTTCTTTACCACTGGAGTACTTGCCACTTGTGGCCAGCAGCTTAATTCCTGCACCCATCTTTTGTATAATATTTCATAGCTGTCCCTTCCATGGATGTCCACCACTAAGAAATGCCTATTAGTTCCACCTCACTTCTTCGCTTCTGCTCCTATCTCCTATCACCTCTTGTGGATTCTGATTACTGTCAAGAAAGAAAGAAAGAAAGAAACACTGTGGGTGTGTCAGACCATATGGCATATAAATCCCCTCTGGACTCCACCCATCATTAACACTTTTTTTCTGATAACTGAAGAACATTTGTATATCTGAAGCACTCAGCTCAGCAGGTCTCTGCGCTGAGAATACACAGTCTGATGATGCAGGTCTAAGCAGTTTGTAAAGAAGTTGGTGTGAGTGTCGTCAAAGTCCGAGAGGGGCTTCTTTAATTGCCATTTAGGCACCAGCAATCAGAAAATCCAGAGAAACAGACTGAAGTACACGAATGGCTGAAACTGTTTGCAGTAACTTGATGCTGCAGCTCTAGGAAAGGAAATTATCAGCTAAATGTTGTCCTTGGTGTTACTTTTGCAATATGCTGAACAGCTGTAGGCTAATGCAGTTGTTTTTGGGGTTTTTTGTTTGTTTTGTTTTCCCCTAACTCCACTAGATGGAAGCAAAGGTTAGTTCATCTCATAAGAGCCTGACAGTGGTATGTTTGTGCCACTGGAATGAGAGCGATGACAAGAAGGAAGATATACTTTAATTTTTTATTTTTTTACTTAATTATTTCATTTAATTGTTGATTCAGGTTTTATTTTATTTTATTAATGTAATCATTTTAAATCCTGCAGAAAGAAAAACATTTAGTCAGTTGGTGAAGGAATGTATTTGGTGTGTGAAAATGGGCACGTTTATTTATGGAAAAAAGGATGAAATTCAATTTGCTTATCACGTCCTATTAATATGATTTCCTTCCTATTGGAAAAAATCATTGGTGAACAATTTACATTTTTCACAGCATTCTCAGTTGGATCCTGTTCTGGGAAACATGAGGAAAATGACATTAATACCTTGGTCATTTAGCAACTGCCTGCACACTCTGGCCACAAGAGGATGGGCATTGTCCTGCACCAGCATAAGGTCTGACCACTGAATAACACGTGGAGGTCTGGATAACACTGCCAACCAGTCGTGCTGGATGATGTTGTAGCAGTCTGCATGGTGCTGGGCTGTGAGCACAAGTCCCACTAAAAGATGCTGAGTCTTCATCACACGCTTGTGGCTGCAGCGACATCGCTGCCTCCCTAGTCTGAACCTTAAGTGTTTCGTACACAACACTCACGTTAGTAAACAAAGTCTTGAGTCCAACAATTTCTTCTTGTTTCTTTACTGAAGAAAGCAAAATACAAACATAAAGAAATCGTGACCTTTCTAATATAACTAAATTATACAGCGCCTAGTACAGTGCAGTGTCGAAAACTGTGTTGCTCTCAGGTTCAGTGACTTCCGGTGCATTTCCCTCATTTCCTACCAGTATCAGACATCGTAACTACTATTTTATTCTATAAATTAGTCACTCATTAACAATGCTATTGCAAATAAAATTATCCATAATTACAAAAGTGTATTTTCAAACATATATTACTATTTCAAAATGGCTACAACAATGCTCATGGAGTCCGTGTGTGACAGTTTGGTCAGAGACATACACATGAGTAGCCCACTAGACTACTAGCACATTTAGATGTGTCACCTTGGAGGAGCTGGACTACCTGTGCAACCTGAACAGGCTGCAGGTCCCATCTCATGCTACCAAAAATGACAAGGACACAAGCATGTATAAATGAATATTTTAGTGTTTCACTGTAAGGATTTTGTTGGTGTTATAAAACAGTGGGAGTAACAAACTGCACCCTTAGAACCAATTCCTAAAATTTACCTTACAGGTTTTACTTTATATGTCATATACATCCATGTCTGCTTTGTATGCTTGCCTACCTGATTTGAAATGTAAATTAAGTTAGAGATGCATTCATTTATGGTTCTATGCTTTGTTTTTATGTCCTCTGGCACTGTTAAACTGTCTATGGGGCACTTGGTAATACAAGTTCATTGAGTGAATCGACTCTAATTAGATGTAATCTGCCCTCTAGAGGCTCTTTTCAGAATTGAAACATTTAAATAAAATAAACAGTTTATTCACTTGCCTGCCCTCTACAGCCCAAACTGACGGGTTTTGTGACACTGTGGTTATCTTGTTAAGTCTTGAGTTCGTCATCATGAACAGGGGGTGGGCAATGACTGCTCTATGACATAGATTCAGGTAGAGAAGATTTTAAAAATGGCATGTTATTAAAAAAGAGAGAGAAGAAGAAGGGGACAGTTTTGTGAAATGTGTTCATCTACATACATCACACATGCCAAATAAGAGTTAAACCAACACAAACTGGGAGAGCAAAAAACATATTTAATAACACAGTATCAAAGGTTTATTTTTAGTTGTATCGTTGAGCAAAGTGTAAATTAGTGATAAGGTACAGTACATCGTTACTTTGTCCTCAAACGGTACCGTTAAGGTCTGCTTAGTGTGTTAAGTCTTTGTAAGGAGGAAGGAAGTAAACATTCACCTATTTTCTTCAAGTATTGAGAACTTGTAAACCAATGTCAGCTTCACATGGCTTCAACAGTTTCACCTTACATAATCCACCAGTGACGGTGCCTGTAAGGACAGATGTGATTCATCATGTAGGCTGTGTCACTGACCTTTAGATTGTTTCAAAAGTATTTCATGTTTCTCTGCTGGTGCGCCCCCCCACAACTGAGTCTTGAAAACAGGATCCTCTGGTTGCTTAAAATGTAAGGCAAGAAATGTAATGCCTATAGCTGTTAGCTCATCAATAATAGAGTCCACGCATGTTCAAGGCAAGGCCTAGATTGTCTTACCGCTCCACTGCCCTGTGACACATGCAGGCAGACCTTACATAAACTAACCAAGAGGCTTTCTGTGCAAGTGTGTGGTTAAATGCATGATTTGTGCACAGTGACCTCGTCTTCTTTATGTCAAAACAAAGACAAACACTCGCATACATACACACAGAGACACACACGCACACACACACACACACACACAATACTGACAATACTGACTTTCTTGCAGACAAAATAGTCTTCATCTGATGTTGCATTAAAGTAGAAATGAGGCATAACAAGGGTTAGTGCTGATAAAAAGATGAAGACGCTGTCAGGATGCCTTGGCAATGATGAGAATGCTCATGAGGAAGACCATGACGAAGAAGATCCACATGAAAAACCGATCCATCACCTTGGCAACCTTCTTCCACTCTGCTACCTTGATACACGTAGCTCTCTGCTCACGGAAACAATTGGCGATGTACTCGATGTTCTTCACCACCTGACAAAAGGACGGACGGGTGGGAAAAACACTTAAAGGTTACTGCACGACATCCAGAAGACCGTTGTTGTTATTGACACTTGTGGCCATGAAGTGCAGTCAGTAACCTGCTGCTTGCGTTTGCATGACTGCAGTCAAGGATGCTGCCTGATGAGATTTACACAAGACAGCACTGTTATGCTACATTATTGCATATACTGTATATCGCGTATTTTATATAAGAACTGAGTGGCAGTGTATATTCTGTAATCCTGCATTTAGGTATAATAACCACAAAGTCCTTCTAGAAGCAAGTCTCGGCCAGTTATTTTTATCTAAATTTAATTTAATTTCAAAGGACACCAGGACACAGGAGTACATCGCCAGTGAAATCTAAGAAAAACACTTTAAAAATAGCTGGCATTGTCTCAAAATAGGATTAAAAAGCTTTTTCCCCTGGAAGTTATACTTGTGCCACTATCAGTGCTGTTTGCTGAGCATGTCCATCTTTGCATTGCTCCGGTCCGTTCCTGTGGGAAGCAGTTTCTTGCTCAACACCATTGCTTTGTACCATAAATTAATTTATTCTTGGGTAAACACACAGTTGGACTTATCACGTAAGTTATATCATGATTTATACCAGCTGGTGAAGCCGTTTGGTAATCTAGAAAGCATATGCATGCAAACTAAGGTTTGTGTCAAGGCTGGCGGTGTGGCAGAATTTAGACCCAAATGCAGGATTCTGTGCAGGATTACTCAATGCAGGATTGAGTAGTTTTAATGAAGTCTTTTCCAAAATACAGAACTCCAGGCAGCAGAACAGGAAGACTTGAGCTCAGGTGGACGGAATCAAACTAACGAGACCGGGGAAAGCAAGAACATAATCCAACTAACTATGGAGGCCTGAAAATTTTAGTTTTAGTAGAAAATTTTAGTAGTTTAATGCATAATACTGTCAAGAGAGGGTTTTTTTTTCCATGTGCTGTAATCTGGCATTGCTTTTATCTGACAGCTGATATACAATTTGCCCAATGTAAAGAAAATAATGTCATCCCAAAGCTGGTTTACACCCTCAACACATCCGCTTTTTCCTTCTCAGCGCTGTGATGCGTTTGTTAGGTAAGATTCTAAATCTGTTTTTAATCAGATTTTGGATAAATGAGTGACGTATGAAAATAGTAGGCAGTTGAGTACAGGCTAAACTGGCTAGTTTGCAGTACTGTGGTGATGTTTGCAGTGATGCACTGGCGCACGGTGAGCTGTGGTGTTCATGGTTAGTGTTACATCAAGGGTAGAAGAAATCACTTTATATTTCAGCTGATCTGTCAGCTTATATCTTGTTGAATTCAGTTAAATCTACAAAGAGCAGTAAGCGTCAGACCAGCAGCAGCACAGGCCAGCTGATCACAATACTGGGGCTCACAATACAAGGTTTTATGGAAGCTTTTGATTTCAGGTTATTATCTTGAAATTTCAGCAGCTAGCTGACTAACCTTAATTTGCTTCCTCTCTAAAGTTTTACCAGCAAAATACAATGAATACATTTATTGGTCATTTATTGTTTCTGTCCTTATCTGGAGTTTGCTTAAGAGTTCATGTTGCACTGGGATAAAAGTTTTTTTGATTTGCAGATTTCATATCTAAGCCAGCTATTGCTCACTGATGGCACTGTATGGGAGCAGAACCGGGACACTGACGGATGGATCTTTGAAACGTGGATTTCTGTGGAAAATCCTTCCCCAATCACCAACTCCATAGGCTTTAAGAGGAAACCCACAGACGTGAGGAAGATCACAATTTATCACAAAAAAAATGCTAAATACTGCACTTTCAAGGAAGCGCTTCTAAAATAAGATCAGTTGCACCTATAAGTAGTCACCTGTTTATGTTGGACGCAGGGACAGCAGCAGGGGCAGGCAGGGACTTGATTCTTCTCTGAGGTATAGAGGATCTGGTCCTTGAGGCCCCCATTCAGGTGTTGGAGGTGTGGTGGATGCTGAGGGGCCTGGTAGTCCAGTTCATCCCTCCTGATGTGGTGGTAGCGCTGAGTGGGCTCATGCTTTGCCTCACCCCTCTCCAGCCTGGAAGCTTGGTTACTATGGTTTTTGTAATGGTGATGCCTGCCTTTGGTGCCCCCATTTGCCTGTCTTTTGTGACGACCATTGTGATGATGCACGCCGTGACCATTCCTGTACTTGTATGTATCACTGTCAGCATAGTAGAAGTCATCATGGTAGCAGCTCTTATCACCCATGGGTTCTTCTGGATACAGCGGGGTCCTCTGGCTCTCAGGCGTAGTGCAGTTTTCCCCAACTTCATAGACAAAGAAGATTTTTGACATGTAGTCAATGATGAGCACCTTAGCCCAGTAAGGGACTGGTTTGGCCTCAGCACCGCAGAAATGAATGTTCATGATGAAGATGGTGAGAGAAGTGGAGGCTGTGATCATAGTCATGGTGGCAATGTAGTACTTCCCTAGGAAAGAAGAAATTACAGATTCAAAAAATATTGTTGCCAAATATGTATGTGTATCTACGTAACATAAACAATGCATTTCCTCAATGTGATGCATATTTTGCATGCAGATTAGTCACACATAAAAAGAAAATGCTGTAAAATTAAATTTAAAAAAAAACATTTTTAAGACAGCATCATGAGATAGCATGTCAAATTATAATATATAATCATGATGCAGAGTAACTTATGGGACACTCGTGCAAAATTATGTGTAAAATTATTGAAATTTTTGACCTTGCCCCTGATAATTCTGAATTAAGTTTTTATTATTTCACAAACAAATTCTGGTGGGTATGAGTTTCTACAGTTTCCATACTTCCAAGAAAAATTCAGACCTATGTAGGGCATGCTCTCTGCAGGAGGCATGCTCTCAGCCACCAGCAACTGGAACACAGTGAGCGCCAGCAATACTGTCACCCCCAGGGAAACTTTCTCCCCCGAGTCGGCTGGAAGGTAGAACCCCAGCGGGGCCAGGAATGAGATGAGGAAGCAGGGCAGGAGCAGGTTGAAGATGTAGAAGGAGGAGCGCCTCTTCAGGAGCAGGGTGTAGGTAATTTCAGTATAAGGGTCGGAGCAGCAGCCATACATCATGACGTTTCTAACCGCTGGCATGCCGTGACACTCCCACTCCACGTTCTCTACAAAGTCAGACAGGTCACCGCTGTCCATGCCCAAACTGATGTCCACCTGTGTGGAGCACACACAAGAGCACGGTGAAAAGATGTCAGGGAAATACACACAAACAAGCAGAATCTTCATTGCACTCTTGATTTTCACAAAAGAAGGGATGGGAAAACCAAGACAACCAACATTTAGACATACTAACCCCAAATATCATAATAAAATGGTTTATTTTTTAATGCTTTCATATGGGACTGCAGTGAGCAGGGTCATATCACAACAGACTGAAATTGACTTGTTTCTCTAAGGAAAACATTGATAAATATGCATAAATAAGCTTCTCAAACCTCTCCTCCAGCATGTTTTGCTTGCATTCATCTGTTCCCTCAGTAGAAAGTAACATAAATACGATTTAGTATTCCCATCTAAACCATGTTGGAGTGTCTGAGCAAACAGACAGTGGAAAAATGGATTTTTGGAAATGTTTTCCAAAAACGTTTTCCGGTTTATTATTATGTTTCCATATTTTTTATCCCTGGGTTCATTAATGAGAGCATATTGAGAAATATTTAAGAAGCTGTATGTTAGTCAAAAAAAAAACAAGGTGTGCTGTTTTGTGCTGTTTCACACCTGGTTTCCATTGTAGGTCCAGGAGCCAAATGTGAGATTGCATTGCTGCCAGTCAAAGGGGAAGTAGGAGACATCCACCACACAAGTGCTCTTTGTGATGGCCGGAGAGTCCCAGATGATCTCTCCGTTGTAGCGCAGCTTCACGTTAGTGTTGGATGGGCCTGACGACTCCTCGTCTGCTCTGCATGGACAAAATAAAGAAAAGAAAAGAGAGAGTGAGTTCAATCTGAGGCGCCTTTTCACTTGATTTTGTTAACTCTCAAAATATCACTCCTTATCTTCTTTCTGTTCTTGTCTGTTGTTACTGACTTGTTATAGAGAACTATGTCTGGCTTCCAAACCAGGTCACTGGGGATGTTGATCATTTCTAGGTCATCATATTCCTCTTTGTTCCACTTCAGATAGGCATCATGCCAGACCTGCCTGATCCACAGGTATGTGGTTAGCACCTGGTTCTTCTCATCCTAAACGCACACACGCACATGCACAGTGACAGAGAGAGACAGGGGTGACATTTAAAGACGTTGAAGCCCTAAATTTCTGAGAGGCTCACACACATGAATCCTGAATAAGACTCCTACTTTATACTACAGTTACACTGAGTGTGGTCCCCACAGAAAGAACACACTGCACCCATTTATCTGTAGCTCTGAAGATGTGCTTACACAGTCTCTTTGTCAGGTCTGAGAAATTTAAAAAGGTGAAGTGATCTGAGTATCTCAGCTTGGGTTGTTAGAAATGTAAATTTGTTACTGAAAGCTTGAGTTTCAAACTGGAGGCGTGGAGTTTCAAAACAGCCACTGGGGGGTCTCACACGGCAGGCTGCAGGGTTGTATGAAGGGACTTAAATGTGGGAACCAGTGGTTTTGGAGCTTGACATTTAGATTTCTATAACTTAGCATAGATATGATTATATCTTTATTTGCATTCAGTTGCAATATTGCTTATCTTAATCTTTATTATGACAACCAAGAAAACAACCGCAGTGCTAAAACATGCAGGACTGATGTATGACGTGTGAATAGCAGCTGAGTGTACTTAACTGCATTAGCCTGTGCAGGAGGGCACCCACAAACTCGACTCACCATATCTTTGATCTGTGACAGGGTGATCTGCAGGGACACGTTGAGGGCTTTGTCTGTGTCCTCTACGGGTCTCAGCGCGTCGGAGTAGTTCTCCATCAGGTCATTTAGAAGTTTACGGGCATAATGACCCTGAGCACAATGTGACACTGAGGAGCAACACACACAGCACACAAAGAGAATGGAAAGCTGCATTAAACGGAAGGAAACCGTGTAGATGATAAAAGTAACAAATCAAACTCATGCCTCGGTTGTGCATCAGTCAGCTAGAGCTCAGGCATCAAAATGAGCCATCGTGAAGAACTGACCTCGCACCAAAAGGCCGATCCAAACCATCAGCAATGCCTTCCTCATTCTTAACCAGTCACAGACCCAAGGATCAATTATTCAGCAAAGCAGTCGCCGGGACAGCCTGGGTCCTAATCCAGCGTCACTCGATTCTGATCTCCATTCTCCCTCGCTGAAGCTGAGCCAGCCGAGACCACAGAAAATTCTCGAAATCTTACATCCTGTCAGAAGCTCTCAATGCTTCGCTAGTTGTTAGTCGCAGTTCGTCTCTGTCGCTGTCTCGCTGTGTGTAATCGCTACTGGAACAGGACCTGGGGATATCACACACACGCATGCACACACAAACACTCAAACAAACACAGGTACAGGTGCGGTATCACATAGCGCACATGCACTGGGTGAAATGTGATGCTTGCAGCCCTATCCACTTCTGTACATGACCACAACCAGCTGTATGACATACACAAGCGCACACACACTGAACCTTACAATATTACACAGCTAATGACAAATGTCAGTCACACACATTCAGTGCATCTCAGTGACACTTTCTTACCCATGTTCATGTCATTTAAGAGACACAAGTCATGCATTTCCCATGACAATGAATTTTACACAGATCCAGGATCAGGTCTCACGCTGTAAACAGGAATTTTTAACATGGCAGCAGATCAGTCAGCGAGAGCAGGTTTTATCTTTGCCTTTTCCACCAGCCTGTTGAAGAGGCTACAACTAATGGATCTCTGTAATACTGTCCAGCAGTCATGGCATCTTAACACAGAGTATAATAAAACACTTTTTGCTTGCATGTTCAGATTAATCTGACTGATTCTGTCTTTGACGCTGTTGTTTTGTGTGTTGGGACAAATACTATATATGTACTGAGTTTTGTAAAAGAAAAATCCAAAAGTGAAATTATGATCACGTTTTTATAAAAATAACTACTAAAAATAAATGCAAAAAAGGAAAAGGGAAAAGGAAGGTATTAAACAAGCTGATTTTTTTTTTTTTTTTTTTAAGAAAGTGCATCTGTAAAATCTGAAAGTCTGCTTCCATGAAATAGACAAAAGCTGAGCTTTAGTAAGAGGAGACTGGTAGGTTTAAAAACTGATTACTGTCTAATGAAGTGAAGCAAGAAGATCGTTTTCATTTATCGCACAGCCTCTCTCTCTGTCTCTTCAGATGCATTTTTCCAGCTTAGTTGTTTGGACCCAGTGTTTTTTTCCACAGCTGAAGATGGCGGAGAGTTGTAGCTTATGTAAATGTGAAGCAGGGCAGCACTTAAAGAGAACAAGAGTCGATCAGCTTTATTCACAAACCTGTACAACTTCAGTTCCTTTTATTAAACAAATACTAATAAATTAGCACAATGTAACTGTTTTACAGTAGAACTGTATGACTTCCACTGTCATTCTGTTATTATAACAAAAACAGGTCGTCACATTTGAAAGTATTTATTTAATAAGTACACTAGTGTACCAGTTCAGTCCAATACTGATTATAAAGGATCTTTTGGTTCTTGGGTAAATTTAATACTTCTGAAAGAGGAAAGGAAGGAAGGAATTATGAAGGAATCAAATGTCAGTAAGAAATGTTACTGACACAGTTTTACTGTGTTACTCTGCAGAGAACTGTGCATGGTGATGTGATGTGTTAATGTGTCACTCAGTTTCTGTGGTACTGAGCTCGTATAGGACAGGTGTTTCCTGTGTGTGTGTGTGTGTGTGTGTGTGTGTGTGTGTGTGTGTGTGTGTGTGTGTGTGTGTGTGTGTGTGTG
>JAVDPK010000380.1:756286-774657 GCA_034780415.1 Cichlasoma orientale
GTGTGTGTGTGTGTGTGTGTGTGTGTGTGTGTGTGTGTGTGTGTGTGTGTGTGAGAGAGAGAGGGAGAGAGAAAGGAACACATGAACCAGAAGAGTTGTGCCAAAGTTAGAGTTTGAGAAAGTCAGCCTTTTAAACCATTTCTTATCTTCCTTTCAGTCCTCGGTTCAATGTGTGCTGCCAGTGTGTGTGTGTGTGTGTGTGTGTGTGTATGAGGGAGGGAGGGAGAGAGAAAGAGTGAGATAAAGAGAGAGGGGGGCACAGAAAACCCAAAGAGCAGTAGTTTGGTGACAACTAAGGAAAATGTGCATAACATGACTTTCGCCCTCCCACTGAGCAACTTCTGGTGAATTGAGCTCATTTGCGGTTAAACAAGTCTTTTTATATACAACACTTTATTCTTGATTATTAAATATCCAATCTGGTCATATCCTATATTATTTTTATTCTCAGATCCCATGAAATAAACAAATAATTAACAATTAACTCAACTTCTGGCAAGGGTTATTTGTGTAGCCAAAGTGTGACCTTACTTTTTGCCCCTGTGCCACTGAGCTCAAGAGTTGTCAACAAACGCGTCAGTGAGGCACATCGTCGCGCTGGAAATGCCCTTTTTTTCCCAGACGTTCTTTGGCACACAGAGAAACACAGGCTGAAATATTAAAGTTACTTTTACCTACTTGTAGTTTCAGGGTGCGATGATTTGCAGTGGTTCACTGTCACACTGACTGAGGTCACCACAGCCTGAATGCCACAGGGAGGAGGCTGGAAAGTACTGAGAGGTGGTCTGTTAGTTTTGGCCTTTAAATGAATTTTTCACTAGAATTGTTGAAAGTCAGATTATTATATAATTCTAAAAATGTAAATTAAGGAGAAATATATTCCTGTTTTTTGGTTTTTATTTAGTGAAAATCCAATTTTGTACAAAATTGAGTCTAATGAAGTCGGCGTTTTTTTCTCTTTTCTTTTGTGGTAAAAATTGGAAATAATTGGCTGTTGTAGCAGTAAAAGGACAGGTGTGGCTAATATGCACAGTGTGACAGCCTTAGAATAACATCTAAATGAAATGCACCATTATCATTGGCTGCTATGAAATGTCCCCCAAGGCATATGAGAAAGAAGCACATCCACCGACTATGAAGTGGCTTGGCTGCATACAATCCTTTATACCACTAGTGTGTGTGTGTGTGTGTGTGTGTGAGTGTGTGAGAGAGAGAGACAGGCATACAACGACACAGAAGACAAGGATAAGGTATTGTGGTAGCTGTGGCAGAGAGCACAGTGAGAGATGAAAGCTGTGACCACAGCAGGCTGTCAAACATACTGTGCTCTCAAAGTGAAGCAGTTCTCATTTGTCAGTCAGAAACTACTGACATGTATTAAAAGCATGTAAATGTACATTTATCATCAGTTACATTTGATCATGTGGCTTTATCTTTGGACTACAGATACCTTTCAAAAATGTATCAGCAGTGAAGTAAAAATTGTGTTTTTGCTACTAAAAATGAGAAGAAAACGAGAAGACGAGACTGGCTTAAGATTTATATCCTAATGGTACAGCAAACCTATGTATTCTATTTATAACTGTAGCCTTTGCATGTCCATGAGAATAAAAATATGTTAACCCACTAGTTCGGTACAGAGAAATTAAATTAAAATTTAAGCCAGTCTTAACCTTTGCCATGTTTTGATTTGTAAATGCAAATACCTAATGTTTCAACATACATTTTAGACTGATAAATGCCCTGAATGGTGCTGTATTTATACTCGTATAACGTGGTTATGAAACATGCTTATTAAATTAATTTGTGAATACTCAGGAAGTCTGATATCAGATTACATGGGTACAAGAAAAGTCTTTAGCATTGTAAAACCTAATAATGCATTCATGTTTATTAAAGTAAACTAATCAAACGCTCAACTGGAGCTTATTTGTCTCTGTTTATTAATACAGTGGATTTTTTGGCCCACTGTACCGCCTGATGCAATATAGTTAGTTGACGTACACAGTTTTCATCCTCTGTTAAGGTGGTCTGAGGCTTCTGTGTGTGATCTACATGGCTCTGTATTATAAGCAAGCGTGCAGGGTTGTCAGCACATGTGTAAGTGTGTGCAAAGAGAACGTGTGCGTGTGTGTGTGCGTGTGTGTGTGTGTGTGTGTGTGTGTGTGCAAACATGCTCACAGACGTGCTCAGAGTTGCTGTGTGTGTTTGCACAGTTATATCTATATTATGTACAGAGTACACGTGTGTGCGCTGGGATGTGGTTAGGTGTTTTTCACCATATCCTTGAAAAGTCTTCACTTGTACCTCTCATCCTCAGCAACTCTGAACACCGCATAGGACAGAGATACGCAGAGAAAGGGCGGGAGACAACATGAGGGGGAAGGAAAAGCTTCTCTGAGCTTTGTTCCTGGGTCTTTGCTGTTCTTGGATGTCCTTTTTTTATACTTTCATTCAGTTAGAACTCTGAAGGTTGTGTTAAACTGAAAAAAACTAGTTGAAGACAAACTAGTTTTTTCAGCCGTCATTCCGTCCTTTGACGTACATGTGGCTCACGCCTCACATTTAGGAGAGGCTTGTCATGATGATCGTTGCAAAGATGATAACTGATATTTAAAAATAAAATGTTAAAGTAGTGTCAATAATCCATATATCAAAATACTGTAAATTATTCTTTTTGGATACTTTTGTACAGTTACAGTTACGGACTCTCGCTTCTTGTATTTTGAGCTTAATTTTAAAAAAAATGAAACAGAGCTTTATGTGGATAGAATGTTTGTGTATTGTTTTGATTTTACTATTTGCCATATCAACATCTTCTAATTTCTTCCCAATTTAATTCTAAAAGCATGACATTTCTGACCTTCACACTTCACAGTGGATACCTCATCAGGCATTACCGCTTACGCAAATACCAGAAGCTCTTACAACCATGACACTTCTGCGTATTACAACTTGTGCCGATATGAGTCCCAAAGCCCTGAGGGGCAATTTTTTTGGACTAAATTAATAAAACTAATGAATTGAGTAAAGTCATATGATATGCATATTATCATTTATGTAATCATAAAACAGTACCACTGACATTTTGCTACACATCAGTCTGTATTAGTATACGTTAGCCTCATAGCATTTTTAGGCAGTGGGAATAATGCAGAGTGGGGCAGAAATCTCAATTTGGACAAAATATGACTTGAGCAGTTATGCTATGAGGCTAACGATATATTGCATAGCTACTATACTACAGATATACAAACCATAGCTCTCACGACACTGTTGGAAGGTCGGAGTCCTTACACATCTCAGACTGAAGAACAGCGTTGTACACAAAACATCACACATTAAATAAAGTCCCTATACGGAAGCTCTTTGGTGTGCAGACCTTTTTAAATCTGCTAGGTGTTTTTTTTTTTTTTTTTTTATCCAGCATTCTACTTAACAGCAGTATGTGCAGGTCTGTTTGATTCTTTGTGGAAAGCTTTATCAACAAAATCATAATCATCATTAGTTTAAAGAAATAGCCAAACATTTTATACGGTTTGACACATGTGCAAAAAATCCCAAGTATCTTTTAAAATGTGATATATACATAAATAAAAACACACATATATAGAGAACTACTTTGCTTTGTATATGAAGAGACTGTTTTCCTAAACTGTTTTTATATACATTTGATTCACACTTATTTTGTGAGTTTAATCACTCAGACAATTCATAAAACAGTTGTAAGGGATACACAAAACAGGCAAAACTATATTTTAATACAGAACAGCCACATTATAGAGTAGTTTAAAATCTTTACAAAAGTTGCCACTGCATTCTGTGACAACGCATACAAATTGGAATGTTTCGATACGTAAAATGAATCATTTTTATAAAGTTTATTCAGGACTAGTAAGTCACATAAGACAAATAATCAATGGGAAGATTATTTGCGTTACATGACAAATAATCATGTAAAGCAAATAGAAGTGACCTCAGACCTTTGACTTCTATTAGAAAAAGGCAAATAAACTTAAATCCAACACAACTTCACCAAAAACACCCAAAATGACTCAATAGATAACACTCAAAATAACGTACAATTATGATAATTTTTGATCAAGTTTGGAAATGGCACTTCACAATTGCTTATATATTTATTCAATCTTCCGCTAAGGGTGAAATTGTACAGACACACTGAATGTTCGCATGAATAAAAATCGTGTCAGTGTGTCAAATCCTTAGCTTTAATTTAGTTTTATGTGAGTGTTCCCCCCAAAAAAACACACAAACATGCACACAATAGTGGGCGAGAAATGATCTCCTTTTTTTTTGTATTTTCTAAATACTAAATTCTAAATGGCACAGTTTCAATAAAAATTAACACTTTATTTCTAGTAATATTTAATAAAATTTAACTATATCTGAGTATGTTCAGCCCAACATGGGAAAATACTTCTATTTATCATTTTCTTGATATCCCTGATGAGAGAGAGCAATAAAAACATATTATTATTAACTTATTTCATTTAAATAAAAAGTTTCTATGAATTTAGTTGATGTTCTGCTTGTTTGGTTGTGACAAATGTACAAATCTCACCATCAAAACCCCATGCAATTTTAAAAATGTACTTTTAATTTGGCTGACACGTTAACATACTCTCCTCTTAAAGCTTTAATTAAGTACAAGTCCTTCACAAAAATACTTTGTCCTATTAGATCTAGCTCCATACAAGAATAAACATTATTCTTTAGGACTGCATGTCTGGATGACACAAACGTAGAATTTTCACCTCTGTACACTTGAATCAGAGTCCATTAGGGTTTCAATCAGTGTATTTTCAGTTTAAATACTGATCCAGTTTAGGAGGGTCTTGTGAGGAGGTTAGTGAAAAAGAACCAGGTTTACCTCTACAAGGCCAACTGAGTTTGAACAGCATGTTAAAAAGTCATCTGATAAAATGCTCAGGAGCTCATAAAATCAAGTTGAAAGGCTCAAAAGACTTTGCACTGGTTGATGCTGAACATGCGTCTTCTGGCCTGTTTCTTGGCCTGGTTAACAACTGTCCGCACAGCGTACTCAAACACCTGCTGCACGCCACGGTTGCTTAAGGAGGAGCACTCCAGATAGCCTTTAGCCCGCACTTCTTGAGCCACATGTTTACCCTCCGATGGTGTAATGCATACACCCCGATGCCCACCCACTTCCCTCAGGTCCGTCTGGGTTGCCACAACCAGCACTGGTACCCTGGGCAAGTGTTGCCGAACCTCATTGATCCACTTGTTCTGGACACTGGCGAGAGAGTTAGGGTTAGCCACAGAGAAGCAGATTAGGACGACATCGGCCTGCTGGTATGATCTTGGTCTGATCTGTTTGAAGCTGTCGTTACCAGCCGTGTCCCACAGCCCCAGACTGATCTGGATCCCATCCATATAGACCTCCACCCCGGTGTTATCAAACACTGTGGGCTTGTAGGAATCAGGGAAGGTCTCTGAAGTGAAGCGGACCAGCAGTGCCGTCTTTCCGACTGCGCTGTCCCCGACCAGGACGCACTTAATTGACATTTCCGGAAAGCCGTTCATATTTTCCTCCAAATATTTCACTCCTGAAGATGATTGAAGTTCTTCGAAAAAAAGCTTAAGGCCTAACTTTTTTTGGTTTAGGGGGACACAAGGTCCACGAGGTAGTTGAAAGCAGTGATCAGTCTGTGTGCTGTACTTCCGTATGCAGGCAGTAGTTTTCAAAGCAGATTATGTGTGGCCCTGCTTGATGTAGACTTCATTAATAGAGATGCTCTACTGCAGTGGTCATTCAGCTTATTGAAGGGACTTACATCTCCTCAGACTCCTTTTACTGACAATGAGTGTGCACAGGCAGCTCTTCTCCGGCAGACAGATTTATATATGCTTCTTGTAACCGCTTAGACCTTCAGGCCATCTCAGCGCGCCTCACTTCCGCACTCTGTGCAGGAGCTGGTCAGGTTCTGGTCCTTCTCTCTAAGCATCTTGAAAACGCTCCTCCTCGTTAGGCAGGTCTAATTTCAGCACTGAAGAGCAAAATTTGCTGGGGAAGAGAGATGAAGACACAGCACTTTAAAAACAAGAGGTATCTGAGAGCCCCAAGAACACTTCATTCAGCTGAAGCCTGATTTGCACATCGCTCTGCACATCTGACGGAGTCTTCTCCTACATCGTGCAGTCTGACATGTAAGATAGCAGCAGCGCAGCTCTTAAAACAATACGATTGCATGAGAGAAATAATCAGACAGAAGACAATATGAAATATGAGCTCAAACAATCATCTGTCGACTGCGTGAGTACTGTGTGTGGAAGATGCCGCTCACTTTGCCTTTTACGACAATTTTAAGTATAAAGATGTGATTCTGTGTCAGAGTACTGATTAAGTGCGGAAGTAAAGATTGGTATGTTTGGGTGTGACCCAGAATTCACTGCTTTATCCTGGAAACTTTAACAGGTGCTCAAAAACAACATATACGCCGTGTCGTACTGTCACGGTCACATAAAGGATCCATCTTGTGTGTCTCCTTCCTTGATTCTGCAGTTTATACCATGAACCGACATCTGACGAGGGGCGAGGAAGTCTCAGTTTAATATGGTGACAAACACTAATCTTAATGGTTAATGCCACGATTGAACAAAATCTACTGGTAGCTCCTCATTATTCATCTGGGCCTTTAAAATGACTGATTTATTAAAGTAAGTAGCAAACATACCAAGTGACAACCTCAAAACCACCTGCCATGTCACACAGTCATCCAAAATGGAAAGCACTGTGTAACGTAGATGGGACACTTTAATCAGTGGATTTTCCACGGCTAATTTCTCTGAATTACCTCACTAAAAGAAGCCTTTATCTGATTCTGTCTATTGTCAGAGGAAGGGCACGTAATTTAAGAAAGAAAGGGAAAAAATATGACCAATCTGTTAAACTAGCAACACTGTCCTGCCATTCTCATCCTCTCACAAACGTTTTTGTGTACAGTTTAGTCTGAATTCTTATAAAACAGCCATAATTATTAATTTCAGGAGCACACTTTAAGAGCTCACTTGTCTAGTTTTAAAGTTTGACTGTTAAAAAAAAATCCTAAAATCAACCTTTTTTTTAATTTGTAAAATAATAATAGTAATAATAATTTAATGATTGGTTGTTAAATTCGAGAACTGAGTAGAAAGCGTCGGTCATAAAGACTCATGATGTATCAGGACAAAGAGAAAGATAAAGGCGAGTGAGGAAAAAATGGTTCGGCCTACCTTTCTTTTCAGTCTCTTCGAGCTGTAACGGGCGGATGCTGGCTGCTGCCGCCTTTGTAGACTTCACAGAGCTGGCAAAAATCTGTTTTTTAAACTCCTGAAAAGGCGTCTTATTAATTATAATGTGCCGGTCCGCTTTATTACGACACCCCTTGCCAGAGGCGCCATTAATTAGGACAAAACTTAGACGAAATATTGTGGCACCTTCCTAATTATTTGCCTGGTAGGTATCGAAAGGAAGTGAGAAAGTACGAGAAAAGACGAGTCAATTGCATCCGCTTGCTGGAGTGTGGAGGTGTGACTGAGTCTACTGCTCGCCTCCCCCACAGCAGCTGTGCAGCATGTATCACTGGGGCTTTTTTTCTCTCTCTGTTGTGGATTTACTATTTGCTTGCAGCTTTACGCAGCAGCGGAGCGCACAGCTGGCGCACAGGTTATAAAGGGCTTTTAACTGTTAATGCGGCTGAACCAGCGGCCGTGATCACACTGTCATGTGGGCAATTATAGCAAATAAAGGGATACAGGTTTATATTATCATCATCATTATTGTTATTGTATGTAATCTAAAGGAAAGCACCAGTGTATATTCTTATTGCGCCTATGCGGAGAGTCCAACTTGTTTTCCATTGTTAAAGGAAAAAACTACAGGGATTTTACACGATTAAAGGTCTGTTAAAAGCTTAAACCTATAAAGAGAAACAAAAGTGTTAAATGAAGCTGAAAAATGTAAATCTGAAAATGGAGATCAAACTATTGGTGACTGAGTTTGAGTGACAGAAGCATCGAATGAAAAAAAAAACTCTCCGTGTCTTCATCCTGAGTCCGATGGTTTTAAAACCTTAAATTTTTATCTATGGTTTTATATTTTATCAGCATTGTGAATTAATGGCAATTTTAAATTTGTACAAAATTTGACAATATTTATTTATTTATGCCAGCAATGCCATTTGACTTCTTGCCCTATTCAAAAATAGGACAGTATGTGGACACAGGATGCACACAGAAAGAATCACCATGAGGACAGCTGTGTGTGTGTGACTGTGGGCGAGGGAGTGTTCTGTCTGAACGTACTCAACTCCGTTCAGTGTGGGATCAAAACGTTTCAGTCCTCCTAAATGATAGGACTGAAAAATAAAAGACTTTACTGAGAAATAAAGCCCCTCCGTCTGTCTGCCATACAAAAACAAACCTCCATCAGAGGCCCTCTGGCAGCTCAGACAAGGTCAAACAGTAAAGCTGTTCTTTGGTTAGTTAATTGAAATTGTATTTTACATTTTAATTTCATATTCATTTTAATAACTCATGAACAAGTAATTATTAGGCTTTGTCATAAAATTATTTCTTAAATAAATATAAGCCTCAGCCAAAGGTTATTTTATATCACCACTCAAAGTGGTATGAAAAAGTATGAAAAGAGTAAATAAACAGAATGCAATTATTTCACAGACTTTTAAATGTTTATATGAAAATAGTTCAAAGTAGTTGTCTTTATACGTTTATTTTATTTTTTTATTTCAAAATTTGTTGCCATTAACAAAAATGAAAACGCCATCAAAAGATGAAAAAGTTATACTTTAAAAAAAAAAAAAAAGTAATGGAAAACTGTTAGAACCTTTGGAGAGTCAAGATGCTCAAGGCGCTGAGTTCATGCCTCAAGAGTGTGTAGAGCAATAGTTTGCAGTGTAAAGTTGTCAAGATTTTATAATTTAAACTCATAATACGATGAAAAGATTAAGCAAATCCAGAGAAATTTCTGTACACAAGGCACTAGGTTAATAAACACTAGCACTTAATATCCTGATTTTCAGCCTCTCTGGTGGTACTGCAAAAACAAACACCATAACGAGTAGTTTGCACGTGTGAAAACATCATTGTTGCTAAAATATATAAAAGTGATTAAAGCAAGACAGTGCCAAACAGCTTAGCTCTGTAATACAAGAGTCCAGGTGCTAAACTAGCCCGACGACTGTAACTGTTAAAGTTATAGTTAATATGGTACCTGTAATTTTCTCTCTCTCTCACACACACACAAAGCCACACACACACACAGAATTATTAAACTGTAAGCAAATAGTTTTATTTCACCAGTATTTTATCTTCTTTAAAAAACACAGAAACGACAGAATACAAAAATACAATCTTCTTTATAATTCATGTGCTCTCAACAATATTTATAATCAGTAAAAGTCGCCACCATGGTTGTTGCACTTTTCTGAAAAATATTACACAGAAGCTATTTTAAAACTAGAATTATTAGTAGAATAGAGATGCTACAAAATATGGCACAATGTGTGTTTGTTTGTTTTTTAAAACTACAAGGACTGGAAACAATCATGTGCCATCAAGAAAAGAAAACAGAGTTTGTCACCTGAGTTTGAAAATATTAGCAGCAAAACATTTCAACTTGCACAAGAGTAAATGAAGAGCTGAGACAAAACTGCGTAACTGCTGCAGAGATCACAGTAAAAGTTCTTCAAACTACTCGATGACACAATTAAATCATTTTTTTATGTTTTTAAACATCTGCAAAGTTTCACACTCACATCGTACTGACGGTAACACTACAACCAAGAGGAAAACTCTCTCTTCCTTCCGAGCACTGGGCTTACTGATAAATTCTCAGACTACATGACAAAAAAGTATCAAATTATTAAAATGTGTCTGAAAATGTTTTTGTCATATTATTTAAAATCCTGGAGAGAAACCTCCAAGCAGACAGCATGCCTGAAACAAAGTGTTTCAAATTTGTACACATTTAAATGATTAACAACTTCTTTGACATGGAGCCTGCTAAACACAGGCATGATTCATCTTTAAAAGATAAAAAGGCAAATGTACACTATAAAACAAATATAAAACATGCATACATTCTACCTTTACAAAAGCAGTGTTTCACACCCTAAACGCAGAAGAAAAACTCGAAAGGGAGAGTATAAGAAATTGACAGAAGTAAGACTGATGGTGACAGTGTATCACACTGCACAAACTCAACAGTTGTATTGTGGCGTTGTTGAAGTGGAAAGTGAGAGATAAAGAGAGTGTTGTCCTCCATAGCAGCTTCAGCCTGAACACAATAAACGGCTTCTTTCACTTCAAAGAGACCAACACAAGACCTGGCTTTGGCTCAGTGAACCTGAGAGATACAGAGATACAACAAAAGGTGGGTGAAGATGAAGATGTTCAGCATGCATGTCTTGAGCGCGAGTGTGTGTATGTGTGTGTGTTTACCTGTAGTGTTTGTTAGTGAGGTAGTCTATAACGGCGGGGCGGATGCGGGCCACGCCCCCCTGGCTGTGGTTCCCTCTTCCTGTGATGACAGAGAGCTGAGGTCGGCAGAGACCCTGCTCACATTCTACACAGAAAGAGGCCAAAGAGGAACAAAACAGGCAGAAAGAGTACAGTTTACAGCAGTACTAATGAGCACAGGTGCTGAAGGGGGCAGGGAAAAACTGCCCTTTATAACAAGCTGCAAGCTCGGTGCCCTGCTGGGTAATACTGTAGTTCACATCTACACCATGTACCAGTACTGTCCCTGGTTGGACAGCGCTGGTAAGTGGAGGCGTACTCCCATTAATTTTATACATTCTGTTCAAAATATAATTTTTTTTTCTTTGGTACAAACCAAGCAAACCCTAGTACAGGTGCGAAGTCCTTATCAGGCCTTTTTCAGATATTGAATATGTAACTTTGCCTGTCTGTTTTTTGTTTTGTTTTTTTAACATATGCCAGCCACACTACTTGTGTGATCTTTGGCACCTGGTGACTGAGAGGGAGCAAAGAGCAACAGAGCGAGAGAAAGACGTGAGATGACGGCTCTGATAATGTATGTACGTAACGATCGTAGAGGGTGGTAATGTTTTTTTTAAAAAAAATCTCTCCGTTTCCCCTTGTGCTGCTGCAGCTTTTACATTCCTCTCATGACATTTAATCTAGACCTGGGCTGTGCTGAAATGTTACTCTGTCCAATCTATCGAGGTCACTGTGGAGACTTTTAGGTAAAGTCCCCACACGGTGTTATTCTCACATGACTGACGTGTTCAATTGCCACAGATTAGCATTAAGACACTCATGAAAAGAGCATCTGGAGGAATCTACAGCATACTGAATATATAAAATATTTTTAAGCACCTTTGGTTTTGTCCTGTAAGACCTGAGCCAGATGTTCCAGGGCCTCGTTGACGTGCAACCCATGGAGGTCCAGGATGTTGCTGGGCAGCAGTGATGAGTTGACCCTCTCAAAAATCTGAACTGCTGCACGGTGATTCGCCTCACGCACACGCTCACCATGCAGGTGTCCCTGAAAAACAGAACCAAAGAAAACTTTCAATAAAAAGAGCAAATACAAGTTAATCTACCACCATAAATGTCAATGACATGCTTCAAATTCAAAAACATAACAGAAGACTTCACTTTCAATGCAGAAAATTCCCCCCAAGCAGTGAGACTAAAACTATACCATAAACTAGATCAGTTCTATAAAGTGTTTTATTACTGAAAATATAAATTTAACCTTTCCTGTCTCAGACACTCACCTGCTGTGCGTAAAATGAGGCCACTTCTTTGCGTCCCTGCTTGTAGGCCTCTGCGGCCTTAGAAAAACTCTCGAGCTGTCGGCTCCTCTGTAGTCTGGCCTCAGCCCTGAAGTCTTCATACTCCGGATCTTCTGTATCCTGAAAACTGGGTACAGCTGATTCCACGGGCTTCTGCTTCTCACAAATTAAAAGAGCAGAATGGTACAGACAGGATGGTACAGACAGGATTTTAGGGGTCTGGAAAAGTAAAGGTAACTCACAGTCAACTGCAAGGTTGGGGGGTTGGGTCCCCTTTGGTGGCAAAGCGATGCGGTACGAGAGCTCTACGTGCACAAAACACCATGACGATGTAGGATTTCGATAGTCACTATGCTAATGTAAATGCAGTGAATTTCCTTGTTCTGCTGTGGAAATTATTCTGATGTTAAACTTTTGTTTGGCATGACTTTTCTCCCAGGCCGTTTGCGAATATATAGACTTGAAAGGTCTATATATATAGACTTGAATATATAGATTTGAAAGGTAAAATCTCACGGACAGATGCCTGGATGGACGGACAATGATTAATTTCGTTGTATGTCAATGACAATAAAATTCTATTCTATTCAGTATAAGGATAATAACAGGATAATAACAATTAGAAGAAAGCCTGGCTCCTTGAAAGCAAAAAACTACAGAAACGAGGGGAGTCTCAAGACTTTTGCACAGTACTGTATATCACAATATAATTTGCCTGTATTGCAAAATAATAATTGTAGAGATGTTGCAATGAAACTGAATGTTATTGCTTCAATATCCAAACATGGCAACCACATGCTATGTGAAATAGGTACAATATAATGTCTGTGCTGTGAATACCTTTAGCCGCTCCTTGCTGGCTGCTCTGTGGTGGTCAGACCGAGGAGCTTCTGGAGCAACTACAGTCTTCACAGGCTCCTCGTCCAGTAGAGAATGAAGAAACAGCTCTGTCTCTCTGAGGCTGTAACTAAAGATACACAAATACAAGTTAGCCAAAAGTACAGATCAACCCATTTAATTCTTATGTTTAGATGTCTGTAAAAACTTTCACAAAACAAGTGAGTTCAATGTGTTTTCTTACTTGTGATCCCTGAAGATGTCCTGCAGAAAATGCCTGTCAATGGTGGGGAAGAGGGAGTAAAGCTGCTTCTCTTTCAAAAGTGTGGCTCCGTTACGCTGGTCAAGGTCTGCACGACTTTGTCTGGTCTGAACGAGAGTGTTGGATCGACATTAAGATAAGGATATCAAAGAAGAGCAAGATGCTTATGTGAATTCTACAAACTCTACAGGTACAGTTGGAGCGAGTGATACCTTCTCGACATTGTTCTGCAAAGCCTCTTCCTCTTTCATAATCTCTCTAAGAGAGACGTGTGGGCGGGACGCATTCCAGTGGTCCATGAACGGCATCGGACCGCAAGCCTCTGGGTGGCTGCCCAGTGACATGTAGCCATCCGTGTTGATCAGGAAGTTTGCAGACTGCGTCAGGTCTTGCTGCCCAGGTATGCCCACCTGTGAATCACCCCAGTGTACTGAACCTAATAATGCAAAAAAAAACAAAACTGTTAATTCTGTGCATGTGCTATATGCTACTAAATGTGCAGACATGACTCTGTGATTCTGTGACATGATTCAACAGAGTATTACTGATGAGACAAACAAATACTTCTTGAATGTCATTTAAGAGTATTGTGCCTGTTACACTTACTTTCCTGAAGCAGGTGAAAGGAAAGAGCCGCTTGTCTTTGCCTTTCCTGAAAAACAGAAATTATACATCGACGTTGGAACAGACACACACACAGTAAATCACAACAGATGTATAACTATCAGACCTAATGCAGGTGAAAGAGTAACTTGAACTCACCTGGATGGTTTCCTTCCACTTCTGGTGGAGCAGTTTAGCCAGGTTCAAGTCCATCTGCACTGCATAGTCATCTGCAGAGCATGAACCTGAATATAATCAGACAGGACAGACACAATCACGTCAGCTTTGAGTAGCAGAGAAAAATAAAAGACATTTTGCTGATTCAGCAGTCCAACAATAACCAAAAGCACCAGTTGGATCAGCTAACAGAGTATGAAACACTCACAAATGGCAGAATCAAGGAGCGGCAGGGTGCAATATTTCTGTACAAAACAGAATGCTGACAATCACACCCATATTACGCAGCAGCTGATTCTTTCACAATTACCTTAATCCTTGTTGGTGTCTACAGCTGAACAAAACAAGCGTTAGTGACTTAAAAGAGACTGCCCTAAACTTCATCTATAAAACTAATGATATCTCACCCCTCTTCACCTTGGCTTAACTCATTACCAATCACAATAAGGCCTTAAGTTTTAAATTTCCTAGTTGAAAACTGAAAAACCTGTGTGTTCGTTACCTGGGTCTACACCCACAGGTCCAAACAGTTCAGTTAACTGCAGTGCCAGCTCAGTGGGGAGTTTCAGCTCCACACTGTGAATATCCAGGTGATGTCGGCTCCGCGTCTCCTCTCTTCTCTGCTTTTGCTCTCTCCCCTCTCTCTCCAGCTCCTCAAGCTCTGCCTGCAGCAGTCGGTTCACCTCTTCCATGCTGGCAATCTCATCCTCAATCTCAGCCCCTGACTTTTCAATTATTGCATTATCTAAGCTCTCGCTCCAAGCTCCCCTTTCCTGGTCAGACGCTGATATTACTTTGGGTTCAGTGTTGTCACTTCTCTCTCCTTCCTTTACTGCTTCAGGCAGACTAAGATCTGTGTCAAGAGCTTTTCCTGAACTGGGGATTGCATCAGGCTGGCTTGTAACCAGAACAACCGCACCTCCCAAATTTGAGACATCGGTATTATTTTGGCTCTCCTCTGATTCACTGACTGTCTCACAGGTTGAATGCTGGGTCTCCTCCTCAAACACAGAAGGCTCTCCCTTTGGCCAATCTTCAGGATGATCCTCATCTAATGGATCAGGACATGAAATGCTTTCTACAGCCTGACATGAGGCAGCATACAGACCAGATGCGTTGCTGCTGTCAGCCAGACCATCTTCATCTCTAAAGAACTTTTCTCCAGAGTCCAGCAGCAGGTTGGTGGCCCATTCTAAGTCCTGACTGCATTTGTCATACAGATCTTCTAATGTGTCAAAGCTAACGAGTTTAAAATGACGGCTGAGAATGCACAGGCTCTCGAGCCGGTCTTGAGTCACGCCGAGCTCTTTCTCCTCCACCTGTGTGCCTTTCTCATGCACTACACGGTAGGGTACCTCTCTGTGGCCAGACGGGTGAACTGCATCTGCTGCAGACACAGCAGAGGAGAGCTCTGGCACAAAACGAGAAGAGTCACCGTACAAGACTCTGAGGTCACCGGTGGACGCAGAGCTGGCTGGATCATCAGGGTTGGTTTGATGATTGAGACGCCAAAGAAGGGCAAAGTCTCGAGGTTCTGTCTGAGTGAAGCAGCCAGTATCTGCTGCAGTAAGACGGGTAGGTGGCTGCAGGGAAGCCTCAGATTTAGACAGATCCAAGTTTGGCTTAAGATCAAGACTAGTGTTTGAATTAAAGTTAGGTTCACCAACTGAGCTATTATGACAACAGTCTGAGTTTTGAGCTGTGGTGTCGGGACAGTCTACAGACGGGGGGCAGTTTTGGGTGAAGGTGAGGGCGAGTTTGCACTGCTTCCCTGACCTACGACCCTGACGTAGTTTTCCCTCCTGACCGCCTCCGATGGAGGAGCTGCATTCTGTTTCCACAGAGCCCTCACACACAGGATTCTGACATGCTTCACTCATATATGTGCCATCAGTCTCTGCTGCAGTCTCTTTGTCGTTCTCTGGGTATTTACTTATATTCACATCAGGAGCAGCCTCATCTTCAATACTGTGGTTTCCCGTATGATTGCTGCATACATTCGCCTCCAAAGTTTTAGAGCCATCTACTAAATTAGTGCCAAGAGCTGATGAAGGATTTTCTTTGTTGGCTGGATTTAAATGTGCAGACATAATTCCTGTACCAATCTCCGGCTTGGTGGTATTCCTTCCCTCTTCACTACACCCTTCACTCTCAATTTTAAGTCCATCCGAACCATCAATTCTCGATTCCCTGACAATTCCAGAGTCGGCTGGCTTCCAGTCTAACACGCAGTCTGGTAAATCACCTCTGCTCCCATTAATTCTGTTCATGTTTCGTTTTCTCTCTTTACTGTTAGATCTACTGCCGTGGGACTCCTCGGAGCTTCTATCTGCTTCATCCTCTCTCTCAGATGCCTCTCCAGAACTCAGAGAAAGAGAGGGCGAGAGGGAGGAGCTGGCTGACACTGTGGCTCCGCCAGTCTGAATGAGATCAAGAAGCTTCTGAGCCTCAGTTACATCTGGGCCTGACTGTGCTCTTATTGTTTTTTTATAGTCACTGGCTTCTTGAGATGCATCTTCATCTTCTTTTCCATGTATCTCTTTATGCCTTTCTCTGTTCCTCACCTCCCGCTGCTTGAGAGGCCCTTCAGAAGGCCAGTCTCCCAGAAAATTCAGTGTTTTAGGCACGTCCTTCTCTTCTTTGTACCTCGCCACCTCAGCTCCTTCTACTTCCTCTTCCTCCACCACTTCTCCCACTTTTGTCCCACTGTCTAATTGGTTAGTGTCTTTCACAAGATCTGCAGGCTCCATCCTCCTGCTCGGTCTTTTTCTCCTCACTCTCTGTTTAATAGACTCAGAGAAAGCCACAGACATTTCATCCCCACAGTGATCTTCATTCATCACCGATTCCACAATACAATCTGGCATCCTCTGCTCTTCTACTGGGTGATTTAGCTCTAACTGAGCATCCAGCTCAAAGTCTAATTCCCCCAAATCCATCTCATCATTTTCATCAGAAGCTTCCGGGCTGTCTGTAGGTTTTTCACCAAGTTGAAAATTGAGTGACTCAGTGGATTTATGGGTGCCATCTTCAGTCATTCCCACATCTCCAGAGCAACCAACAGACGACACGTCTGGGAGAGAGGAAAAGAGCTGAGAGCTGGATGTCTGACATCCCTCAGCTAATCTAGGCTGGCCTACAAGGTCAGGACAAGGTGCTTCAGAAGACGTCAGCCTAAAGAAAAAAAAAAAAAAACATACACAGTTGTGGTCAGAAGTTGACATACACTCATCATGGGCATGAATGTCATGGTAATTTTGGGCTTTTAATGAGTTCTTTGAACTGGTCTTTTTCCAAGGTGGAATGATTGTACAGCATACATCTTTAACGAATCAAAAAAAAAAAAAATATATATATATATATATATATATAAATATTTATTTATATGTGTGTGTGTGTTTGTGTACACACACATTAATTTGTAAATTTTTCACACTGACAATTTCATACTCCTCTCTTCTGTAACTGCAGACTTTTAAAAATAAGTGCAGTACTTGGTCTACATCTACTGCATGCTATTCTAAAGGTTACATACTGGTAATTGTGCTGCATCTAATCAGTAAATAGTGCTATTATTTCATAATAACAGTTGCCAGGGCACGGCATCTTGTTAAGACTGCAGCTAAATGAGAGGGAGTTCATCAATATCAACAAGTGTTTAAAAATGTCACATGGAGAATTATTCTGACCCCTAAATCACATGTGCCCCCCTTTCATTTATAATCAGGTCCTCTTGAGCCAAACCGAATCTGATCCAAACAGGTAAACCTAGATGTCAGCTCTATGAGACCAAATTTATGACTGAAACTCACTGTGAGCTTCTGTTCTGCAGAAGGAGCTGTCGTTTCCGCTCAGGCATCTGTGAACCCATGATAGACTGGACGGTGACGAAGCGCTCATATCCTTCGAGCATGCGGCGGATTGATTCCACGTGTACGTTATGTGCGGTACGCCTGCACACACAGCAACACGCACAACTGAAAGTTTGAAATTTTCTCCAACGGCATTTTTAAAAAGAAATTTAGTTTAAATTCTACATTAAAAACAAACGCTGCTGTAATTCCTCTGTTACGCTCACCTCACCAGCTCTTTGGGCTTATATTTCCACCAGGTGTCAGCCTCTCTGAACAGCACCCTATAGCCATGTTTTAGCGCCTAAGGATAGATTATGGAAAAATCTTTTTGTGTAATTCATAACAAATTTATGTATACTTCATTATATCCAGCACTTATTCTAATAACTATACCTTAAATGGTCACAGTGTGTTTCACACACTGTATGTTACAACTGGACTGCATGTCCAAAAATACAGATATTAAGCCAAAACATGCTTTTTAAAGCCTTTGCACATTTACAGTGTTGTAACTTTTTACTGCTAAGATGACTGACCTGTGCAACATATGGTTTCATCTCCCAGCCCTGCATGTTGGTATTGTCAATGATGATGGGATTAGTGCCCTTCTTAAAAGCCTCCTTGGCTGTGGGATAAGAACAAGGGAGACAAGCCAAAATGGATTTGTTCTTTCAGTGCAACAGAAGCTGAAAAAGCATACAGAGATTACATTTTTTTAAAAAGGGTCGCACAGGGTTTTTTCACTTGCTTTCACTTTCAACTGTATGTGTGTGTGTGTGTGTGTGTGTGTGTGTGTGTGTGTGTGTGTGTGTGTGTGTGTGTGTGTGTGTGTGT
>JAVDPK010000380.1:774757-800808 GCA_034780415.1 Cichlasoma orientale
TGTGTGTGTGTGTGTGTGTGTGTGTGTGTGTGTGTGTGTGTGTGTGTGTGTGTGTGTGTGTGTGTGTGTGTTTACCTCGTTTATGGTTCCACTCATGGGCCTCCCCCAGGGCAATGGGTTCAAACTGATATTCTCCATTGCGAGTAAAGTAGTCATCCGTGCTTAGCACAACTCCACCTGGGTTGTGCTCTAACAAGGTTCTGCAGAGACACGTGCAAAGATTAAGACTCAAATGGTGTAAATGTAACAGAGCTTCCGATTATAGAGAGTAGCAGAAATCATCGACTCGTGTGGAACAGTTGTTGCTCAAGTGTTTCAAAATTTATGATTCTTCTGTTTCAACACAATACCAGCGTTGTTGTAAACTGGTGGTGATTAATCGCTCCAATGACCCATATTTAAATATTTATTAGATAAAGTAATCACGTTAGTACCTATCACTCTGGAACGCAATCACTAACCTGTCTTTAAAAAAAAAAAATCCAATATAAGGTTTCAACATACTTTACAACTAACGGGAACAAGCTTAAGTCATGGAAATTTTCCAAAATTAGTGCTGTACAAAAATCATGAGCCACCTCTGAGTCAGACTTTCTTGTAATTTTTTTAAGTGGCCATGAGCAGTAGTTCTCCAGGTTTTCTGAAGGTCTTTCAACAATTTTTTTTTGTACACTGGCTGCTTTTTCACTCATTTTCAGTCCAGTCCTTCCATTTTCAGAGGAATGTTTTTTTGTTTGTTAAGCCACTTAACACTGACCTATGAACTGAACACAAGGGTTAAACCACTGTTGTGTCTACAGACAACAGACAACAAAGAATCAGTTTTAAATTGTATGTTTAGGCACTTTGTTACTAGCAGCCTGGTGCAAAAACAAAAATTGTTCCCATATATTTAGTTGAATCTGTGAAAAATATCAAATTTTAAAAAAAAAATTGGCAGGCATAACGTACCAACAAGGTGAAACCCAAAGAGTTATTAGCTTGGTATATCTTGGGATAGTGAAATTTATGAGGAAACTGGACAAGTGGAGGATATAAGAAAGAGTGACAGGCTAAAAAACTACAGCCGTTTGTAAAACACGGTGGAGGCTCTGTCATGGTTTGGGGCTGCATTTTAGCCAGTGGTGTTGGAGATCTTGTCAAAACTGATGAAATTATGAACACAGAAAAGTGCGGTCAGATTGTGATCTACCATTCATTATCATCTGGAAAGCATCTGATTGGCAGCAGCTGTGCAGTGTTGGATCATCTTGACAGAAAACAGAACAAAAGGCAGCCAACATCTAAAGAGGAGCTTTGAATGCCCTTCAAGAAGCCTGGAGAAATATTCCTGAAGACTACTTAATAGAATTGCAAGAGAGCTGCCTAAGAGAGTTCAGGCTGTGCTGAAGAACAAAGGTGGTCATAAATATTAAATTTCAAGCTTATTAAAATTGTACAAACTCTGTTTTTACCTTATAGACTGTATTCCTGTTTGTGTTTGCACATTTTAATAAATCACTTCGACTAGTTCCCATTTTCCTTACAAAACAGAGAAATATGGGGTGGTTCAAGACTTTTGCCTTTTGCAGTACTGTATTTAAATATGGCTGTTTCCTAGTCTGACACTATTTGCTAAAACTACACCAATTACTGTTTAGTCTATCAAAACATTCCTACCTTGCCAAGGTGGACTTGCCGGAACCTGGAGCACCCCGCAGAAGCACAAGCACCCTCCCTTCCAAAGAAAGCCTGCTGTTGCGTGCGGGAAGCTGTGGGGCAGCAGGCAAGGCCCAAGACTTTGGAATAGTAGCAAAAGGTTTGAGAGGTGCTTGACTGAGATGGCCCTGACTCAGCCAGGGGGGAGGCCAGTGTGAAGGTGTTTGGGCCACAGGGGTAATAAAGGCTGGCATCTGGTTTCCATGCATACGAGGAGAAAACACAGGTGCCTCCAGGTTCCAGCGTGGTGACAAGTGGTTGAGCGGCTCTGGATTCACTGTGCTCATCTTGGACCTCGCTCCACCATCTGTGTGCATGACCCCAGCATTCTCTGAAATAGTGTGTGTTGGGTCTTGCTTTTTATACACCTGGAAAGCTGAGGGACGCCCTGAAGCTGCCAGGTCCAAAGGAGGTTTCAGGGTGTCTGCAGATGTTTCTGTCATCAAGTGTGCAAAATCCACTACAGATTGCTGCCCTTCTGAGTTCTTTTGTTCCCATGTGCTGAGCTGGTCAAGTGGAGAAGAAGCTCCAGACTTATGCTCAATTAAATGTCCTCCAGGGCCAAGCTGCTCAGCAGAGGGCCCTCTGGATCCATGCTCCAGGCTGGACTGAAGCAACTCAGGGAGAGCTTGCTGAGAAAGTGGTGATGGAGGGAAAGAAGAAAGCGATGCACCAGCAGATAAATATTTGCTGCTGCGGTGCTCTTCATCAACATCCTGTTGTGCAGTTAGTGTCTCTAGCTCTCTATCAACTAGCAGATCCAGCTCTTCAGTCAGGAGGTTTGAGGAGGGAGGAGAAGAAGGCTGCTGTGAGGGTTTGGAGGGCTCTGGGTCTGGTCGCAGTTCAGAAAAGTGTTGTGGGCCAAGCAAGGCTGCAGCAGTGAGCTCAAAGCCAGAAACAGGGGGTGGGGCAGGTGGTGCGCCTTCAGCAGCCACAGAAAGCTCCAAGAGGGAGTCCATAGCATTTTCAACTTTGACACACAGACACAGAAATACACATAAGTGAAGCAGGATGCACAATTCAAAGCTTCAATATCTGAGGTCTACTTTAACACAATAAATTACTTACATAGAACAAAGAAAAAAAAACACCACTAAAACTGATGATTTTTCACTTGGTAGCTATGAACTATGATAAAACTGAGCTGAAGTGGTGTTTGTTGCATACAGCTGTTTGTAGTGCCCTTTCCTCCAAGTATGATAACGCTGCTTTTAGCTGCTCCCTTATTCACATGAGGTTGCCACGGCAGGTAGCTCCACATGTCTGGGTTTTTGCGCCGGAAGTGATTCCTAATACAACCGCAGAGGGATTTGTCTCCTCCCATGATCGCACTGGGGATCTTTCACTTGTTAGGCAAATGAATAAACCACTAAACTATGGAACCATTTTCCTGTGAGTATGAGAAAGTGAGAAATTTGCAATAATTTATGCATGTGGAAAACTAGCTGTAATTTAAACAGTTATCCTCAACCGTAAAATTGAGGAAGGATAGGTCAGGAAACAATGGTAAATTCTAATTTGTGCTTTTGTACACCCCAGACAGGTGAGGCTGTTACACACAGAGTCACAGATTTACAGAAAAATTGTCATTACACGTGAACAGGACTGTAAATATTTCTGAGACTACTAAGAAGATTAAAACACACAGCAAATCTGCACTGACATATTATCTTTTTGTGGGACTTCGGGCTTTTCTAAGGTGGACATTTTCTCCACCAGGAATACACCTTAGCACCTCTCCTCCTGGACCATTTAAGGTGCAAATTATCCTGCCCTGCCCTATAAAACGTAGCAAAACGCCCCGGCCATGTCAGAAATGCATGATAAAACAAGCTATCCGGCTAACCAGTTGGCCAAGTTACAGCAAATACCTTTCCCAAAAGTGACACAGCAGGTCTGTCGTGTTACCTTTGAAGTCACACTCGGAGAGCACGATGTAAATAACTTCGGGGTCCAGGTGTGAGAACATCTCCTGCATCTTTCTGACCATCTCCTCCTTGACAGTGTTGGGTGGAAAGTTGCTCGACATAGCACCGCTGTACGCCTGAGGGAGTGTGTGACCCGCGCTATGAGCGAGGTTTCCCCGCTCCGCTGGACCGCCGTCCGGGAGCCTGGCCGGGCTCTGGCCGTTTTTCTTTCTCCGAGGCATTTCGTTGGTCACCGACTGCTCTCATTGGCAGCTAACGGAGCAGCTAACCAAGTAGCGTAGGAGCTACAGGAGGATGGCCCAAATCTGAAACCATGTTGTAGCTCCAAAGTGCAACAACTCCGTGAAATGCTAACAACATCGAAAAACACAAGTGTACAGGAAGTAACGTACCGGAAGTCAGTAACTTCATAATAAAATGTTTTCGTGATAGTATTCCCCTGGCCTTTCTGAAAAATGTCAAACCCTCGCTGTGGAAGCTTATTTTTGCCATTGAGAAAAGAAAAAAAAATGGCATCATAAGTCAAAAATTCGGGTTAGGCATCTCAAACCTTTGACTTACTAACTCTTCTGAGAAAATAACTCCAAAATGAGAAAATTATTTTTGAGTTATTAGGTTCAATTTTAAGATAACCCGAAATTTTTAATTAGCTCCGCCAATAAATAAATAAATAATATTATTATAAATAAAAAAACACACACACTTTTTTAAAGTGGCAGAAACCAGCTTTCATACAAACCTGATCTAAAATAGGAAAGACTGAAAATTACTCTCACATTCTTAAACTGTTGGGATATTACAAATTACAAATAAGGGTTCTGCAATAAAAACCTCACCTGTAAATTATCAAAAGTGAAAGTGCTCAGCCATGTCTCCTTATAATGTTTATACTAGCACAGTAAAGTAAGGCATCAATGATGAAATAGGATTTTAGTGGATACACTGATCTATAGACATGCTAACAGATAGCATTAGATAAAAGCACTAGAGTAAATAAATGCACTAGGGTCAAATGCATAAAATGGGATAAACTAGCCTAGGAGTAAAACATACCTCATAAATGTTTCCAAATACAGTATTTGGAGATGTGTACTCAGTTAAATCATCATATACTTGTTATGCATATACTTTCATAAACTTCTAAATATTGCAGAAAATGTACTGATCATAAGAATAATCTGGAAAGAACTTTCACATTAGTTGTGGGAACAATTTTGTGATTTATAAACTGAGTTTGTGAGATCAGTTCTTGTACAGCAATTGTATGGAAATTAAATACATGGCCTACTGCATATCTTCTTTCTAATTTCTTTAGTCTTCAGGAATGGATTTCCAGGTTTCGCAGAGGACATTCAAAGCTCTTCTTTGGAGGTTGGCTGCTTTTTTCCATTCTCTGTCTGCTTTAATAATATTGAGGTCCAGACTCTGGGAAGGCCAATCCTGTTACAACAGATTTTCAGTCCAGGTCTTGTGTAATTTGGCATACCTCAGCCTCCCTCTGAAATCCTCCTCTGAAAATGGTCAGGCACAAGGACTGGACTGAGAATGAGTGAAAAAGCAGCCAGCGTCCAAAGGAAAACTTTGAAAGACCTTCAGAAAGCCTGGAGAACTACTGCTCAAGGCCACTTTAAAAAAGTTCAAGAAAGTTTGACACCTTGAAGGAAAAATATAAAGAAATGAGGGGTGTCTCAAGACTTCTCAAGACTGAAAACAATATTGTACATGAACACAAACATAATTAAATACCAGACTTTTCTTTTCATGAGAAAGTGTCAAGAATGTCTTCTTTGTCCATCAAGCAGACACCTGCCTTCCAGGAGCTACGGTTGACTTGAGAATGTTACAGTTAGCAGGATAACTCACTTCTAAAACAGAAAGCAAAAGTGTCCCAGAACTTTTTTTTGATAAAAGGTTAATAAATGTTGGTGCTGCCTGAAAAATATTATGCCTGGGCATGCTTTCATACCAGTCAGGAAAACAGAAAAGGGGGCAGATCTTATACAAAAGCATCACTCTTCTTGTATGGTTCAAAATGCTAGTTTCAGTAGTTATCTACACACAACTGACAAGAAAGTAACTGAACTATTTTTATTACTAGGAAAATATTAGGATACTGCAAAACGTAAAGAAACTGCTAATTTACTGTAATGTAGTTTTCTGCTTCCCAATAGTTATCAGTTCACCAATAGGTGTCAATTGGTCCCAATAAATGATTTTAACATTTAATCTGTAACTAGGGGTAGTTACAATAGTAATAGTAATAGTAATGGAGTCTATAACAATGATATGTGTGCCACAAGATTTTGTTTGGGGGCCTTTATTGTTTCTGTTATATTTTCTCTATCTACAGCACATTTTGAGCATTTTAAGTACATTTCTTATCACTACGATATCTCCTTTCAGCCCCAAGATGTTTCTAAGCTACAGAAGAGAGTTGGATGGCTGGCACTTTTCTTCAGCTTAATGAAGAGAAAACAGAAGTCCTTGTTTGCATCCCTAACAGATTTGTGGCTAAGGTAACAGGAACTCTAGGACCCTTTGCCACATTTGCTAAAATCTTCTGTCAGAAATCATGACAGAAGATGACACCGCCTTGACTGCATATACTCATGCTAAATCTTTGGTTTGTTCTTGCTTTTATCACTTAAGAAACATTGCCAAGTTGAGTTCCATTGTGTCACACTTTGAATTGGAGATTGTCATTCATGCCTTTATTTCATCACATCTGGGTTATTGGTCACCTATCTTAACAAAATGTCCCTGTTGTTCGAGACACTAAGTATTCACGTGTCACAGCAAATTCAAATTCAGTTGGACTGGTTCTGGTTTTAACTGGTTTTATCTCTATGCCCTACACGGACATAGATCAGTGAACTTTTACAATTATACGTCCCCAACAACAGGAACCTGGAGTCATGTGATCAGGATCTGCTGGCTGTGTATCATACAAGTCTGAGACCTAAAAGAGACAGAGCTTTTACATCAGTGACTCCCAGACTCTGAAATTCTCTCCTTCTGAGCCTGAACACTTGGTAGACTTGATGATCTCTTTCAAAAAGCAGCTAAAAAGTCATCTTTTTTCAACTTGCTTTTGGGTAACTTTTATTTTCATATTTTTTTGTGAAGCACTTTATGTTTATCTATATAAATAAAATGTGACTTTTTTTACATTTTACTTTATAAGGATAGTTCATATAACTGTCAGAACACTGTAAAACACTGCTGCAAAAATGACTAGTTATGATAATACAATATTTTCAGTGTTTTTGTCAATGAATCTTCTGTACATGGTAGCTTATGCCAGTTTGGAGAAAATATTGTAAGGATTGCATTTAATTAACTGATTTACGTACAATTTAAGAATAAACCCACACTAGGTTGAGGAACAGAAAGTGTGCCAGCTATCGGTTACAGACTCCCGCCATGTAATGTGGAGTTGCAGTACCCGTGTGAGACCGAAGGGGGCGTTCTGCACCCAGCCTTCACACAAACAGCACTGACTGAACGGACAGAGAGCTTTGTGCCGAAAACTAAGCCCAACCTGTGTCAGACTAATGAATTAAAACGGCCTGTTTGAGAGGTAAATACTACCGAGGAAGCGCTTGGCAAATATCCCGGGATTTAAGTCGCAGCCGTATATTTGAAATTAGACTAATTTTGCATTTGTTAGGGTGTTCAAAATCATCCGTGGAGCAAGTTGGTGTTGAGAGAGGAGGGCTCAGGGCGACGGTAGCAGCAGCCCTTCTTTCGCCTGTGAACTAGCGGCAACACGGAGCGATGCTCGGAAGTTGAAAAAAGACAGTAACAAGTAAATTAGCTTCATTTTTAAACTTCACAAAGTAGTTGCATTAGTTGTAAAGCACAGGAACTGGCCACGAGCATGGCTATTTTAGGCAAAGAGGAGAGGATACTTCACTTCCTCTGTGATTGTAGCTGGAGATGTGATGGGTACCTGAATAGTTTGCGGCCTAGGCTAGCAGAGTAGGCTAACCAGTTAGCTAACGTGTACTAGCCGCTAACTGCTAACATTACTTCCTTCCCGCAAAATGCTAGCCGCTAAGCTAGTGATGTTTGCATTGCAGCTAGCGAGCTAATTTGATAACCTGTATGACAGTAGATATACACCGGCGTCTTTTGTGTTGTTATTTAAAGCGGTTTTAATACTGCTTAGTGGAACAGATAGCTGTAATATTACCGAAACAGCAGATGAGTTCGTTTCTGCATCCAAACGATGATTTATGAGAAATATGCGGAAAATGTAGAGCTGATGTTTATTAGCTTTCATGTTTAGCATGCAAGCTAATAGTATGCACGGTGCTGGTTTACTGCTGGCTTTCTGTCTGAAAAGTTAACTGGATTAGAATATCGTTAAATATACAGGTTCGGTTTTGTCAGTTTCAGAAGACAAAATTGATGATTGGCAAATGAGAATGATGCTTAAAACGAGATTTTGTTAAGTGCGGTAGCATGGTTGTGCTGAACTTTTGTTTTCTGACCCATAGAGGCCAGTAGAAGACCGTGTGGACCATACATCAACAAGCATGGAGTTCCCGCAACAGCAGAAACCGGCGGGGGACGGAAAGATCGTTTATCCTCCTGGAGTTAAAGAGATTACGGACAAAATCAGCAACGATGAAGTGGTCAAACGATTGAAGGTATGTTTAGTGGGGGTTCTTGCTGTAAAAACACAGTTTGCTGCTGGCCCCTAACCTCATTTAGAAGTGTCCAGCCCATGGCGCAATGCCAAAAAACCCCTAACTTTGTAAACTGCTAAATATTGAGTAATTATTGGCCCTTGTTTTCCATGTAAACAACACTCATCATCATGTTGTTCCTACCAGAGTGTTAAGATGTTTTTAAATTCGAGTGTGACCCCATACAAAACAGGAGGGAGTATTGTTTATAAGCCTCAGCTTTTCTAGGCCTTCATCCTATCACCCCAAGGCTGGAAAAATGGGATGGTCCCAAAATGTGAATGCACGAAAAGCAAACATTACATACTGAAGCTATTTTTACAGCAACTGAACAAAACAGAACAGTGAGTCATGTTTAAGTGAGACTTAAGAAAGGGGCTGCAGTAATGAAACTGATTATAAACAAAATTTTCTTCTAACAAATTTGGATATAAGTGAAACTTAGGGTGCTAGTAGACCTTTAAATTATGTGACAGCTCTGTACTAAAAAACAATAGTTAGGACATTCTACAAGTACATTTTATCCATTTAATTAATTTGGGGAGGCTGTGTAAGACCGTTTTTATTGTACTCATGAACAGTTTACTGAAGTTTAGTTTGGTTATTCTATGCCAGTTTTTTCATACCTTTGTGGGATTAAAATATACATTCACTGGCCACTCTGTTAGGTTCAGCTGCTTGTTAATGCAAATATCTAATCAGCCAGACACGTGGCAAAAATGTCTTTTAAGCATGTAGACGTGGTCATGACAACCTGTTTAAGTTAAACTGAGCATCAGAGTGGGGAAGAAAGATGATTTAAGTGCATTTGTATGTGGCATGGTTGTTGTTGCCAGACAGTCTAGTCTGAGTATTTCAGAAGCAGCTGATCTGCTGGAATTTTCCCACACAACTATCTCTAGGGTTTACAGAGAATGGTCTGATAAATGGAAAATATCCAGTGAGTGGCAGGCCTCTACGTTAAAATGCCTTGTTGATGTCAAGAGGAGAATAGTCAGATGGCTTTAGATTAATAGGAAGGCAACGGTAATTCAAATAACCATTTGTTATTTGTTGTTCAGGCCACTGGTGGTGGTGGTGTATTGGTGTGAGGGATATTTTCTTGGCACAATTTGGGTCCATTGGTACCAACTGAGCATTGTTTAAACACGACAACCTGTCTGAGTATTGTTGCTGACCATGTCAGCCCCTTATATCCGCAGTGTACCCATCTTCTGATGGCTGCTGCCTCTAGCAGGATAATGCACTACGTCACAAAGCACAGATCAAACTGGTTTCCCGTGCTTAAATGGCCTTCACAGTCACCAGATCTCAATCTAGTAGAGCACCTTTGAAATGTGGTACAATACAAGATTTACAGCATGGATGTGCAGCTGACAAATCTGCAGCAACCGTGTAATGCTATTATGTCAATATGGACCAAAATCTCTGAGGGATGTTTGTAGCACCTTGTTAAATCTATGCCACAAAGAATTAAGATCGTTCTAGTAAGGTGTAACTAATAAAGTGTTCAGTGAGCATATGTCAAGAAAGGGAACTTTTTTGGGCACCTAGGTGGCTAAGGGGTGGAGCAGGCGACCACATTCATATGCTGCCTTGCAGTGCGGGCGGCGCGAGCTCGAGTCCCGGCTTGTCGCCAATTTGCCCCGTGTCTTCCCCCATATCTTTCCCCCATTTTCTGTCCCTCTACACTGCCGATAAAAGCTGCTGTGGCCAAAAATGCACAAAAAAGAAAGAAAGAAAGAAAGGGAACTTTTTTGCAACAGTATTGTGATATTGAGTTCAGCTGTGTCATCCACCAGAGATTCACCTGACCATTTGGAGATAGGATAAAGAAAATTGACAGGCCATTATTAAAATCATTACATTCATGACCAATTTTCAAGCTTGCGGCTATGCAGAAACAATCTGTCAGTTATGATTGTGGCCACCTGGAAAATTACCAGTTGATCTTTTTTAGCCCTATTTGTGGTCTAACCAGCGCCTGGAGGAAATAGGGGTTCCTTAACTGGTCAATGCTGTGTTGTGCTTATCTGCAATTTGATCCAGGTGGACAGTGGTATTTTAGACTTTATTTGCTGGTAGCTGCTGTGAGATGTAATTGGATGCAAAGCTGTTTGACTTGTGACATGAACCAAAACAGTCATGTTTGGGGCCAGAGAGCAAAGCATTAGCCAGAACTCATTAGAGAGTGCTGTAAAGCCAGTGGTAGCTAAAGAGAGTGCCAAGTTCTAGGTATATCACTATCAGTAAATAACACTCAATGTGTTTATTTATTATAAAGATATACATTAGAGCTGTTTTAAGCTTGTGTATTTAAGCTGTTGTCAAGCTGGACAAATATACTGAACAGTAGGGTGCTTACTGTATAAGACAGATTTGTACAACAGTTTAACCTGTGCTGTGTTCAAATGATTGACATTAATTACACCTGCAGTAGCCTAGCTAGTTATTTGATAGAAGAGGTTTTATTGTACAGTGCTGCCAGTAAAGCAGTTAGAGGCTAGTTTGTTTTAGAAGGTAAATGATTTCATTTCCTGTCTTAAGTTTTCAAGACATTCAGTTGTATAATAAAAAATTAATTTATTTCATATTATTTAGTTATTTCATTTGTGTATTTTTAGCTTGTAGGTTTCACAGTATGTGTTATTGAGGTGAGTTTAATAGTTTATCATCACAGTATGATTCTCACCTGGACTAGTGTTGAGCTGGTCTAAGTAAGACCTATATCAACCTCTTGATCGGTGCAAGACTCTGATTGTTCCATATGTAAAAACAGAACATTACTTTTTTGCCTTTACATTTTTTGTGAAGTATTAGCTGCTTTCAGGGCTATAAATTGTATGGGCCCACTGCACTTCATATAGGATTGCTGTTAATTGTATGGTTAGCCTACAGAGTTCATTCACTGGACGGATAGACTGTGAAGCGAATCACTGTGTTGATCTGTTTGTTGATGAGACATTATCTCTGTCTAGGAGTGAAGCTTGTGTTGATCCTGTGTAATTCAGTCTCTCCTGGAAATGAATGCTTTCTGCAGATTTGATGCTGAAGTCCTGGCAATGCAAGCTGTGCAGAATTAGAATTAGAACACAGACATGGAAAATCCTGCTTTTCCACGTCTGTACTCAAAGTGATCATTTAGATAGATTGTTGATTTAGTTGAACAGTCTGGTACTTACAAGCCTCATGTAGCTGTATTTATTTAAAAATATGCACATTTAGTTTTGCACATTTACTGTTATTCTTGATCTTTATTATTTTTTTTGTATGTGTAGCCCTAAAATGTCTTATTTTAGAATTTGCTCAAGGAAAAAAAAAACAGTTAGCTGTTTAATAACTGAGAAATGGCTTTACACTTAAGTCATGTGAAGATGATAACAGTGTTGCGCATTTCTTGAAGAAATTCAGGTTTCAGGGATCGATTGTCATGCTTTACGCAACATTGGTATTCATCAGATGTGACTAAAGCACGCACTAAAAGAATTTGTTGTGATGCAGAATTGAAAGGAGATGGAAAATGACTGCCAATATCTGTCCCTACTCACTTTTCTCCTATTTAGACAGGGCCTCATTCACTTTGTGAGCTACAAAATGCTTCATGTGTGGGAGTAGCTTACAAGCTGAGTCTGTATTAGCCAGGCTTTAAAGATGAATCAAATAAAAAAAATGCCTATCTTATCCTGTAATAAAACCCTATTCACGTCGTTGGAATCATATATATGTTTTTAGAAAATCACTATAGGATGACTTGGTATAAAAAGCCAAACCTCATATCAAGCATCTTTTTGTTGTTGGCAGAAAAAACAGAGCAACTTGGTCAGTTTTGAATGGTTTATATATTATTGTACAATGTTCTGTTTGCATTGGTTTTAAATGTTTGGGGGAAATATCTTTGTTTTGGGGACTTTGGGTGACCTTCAAATAAAATGCACCCTCGTGGGCTCTGCAGGCACAGTTCTTCTAGTCTGCTCTTCCACGATGCTCTGACAGTTTGACCAATATTTAATGCTGTAGTCAGTTAAAGTAGCATTAAGCAGGATTCATGGTAGCACCTTTGTGTTCATTTGCTTAGGTATTTGGTTACGTAGAGATAAGGATTTTGTGTATGCAGCCTTCCACAAAACCCACAGCACATAGCCCCATTGGACATGGTCATTCTGTGCATAAGTCAAATGATGATTGGTTAAAAGTTGGCCCAAACAGGAAATTGAGCAACAGTGGAGTTCACTGGGAAGGGGACATCAAAAATTAAAGAGAAAAAAAAACAGCACCATGAAAAGTACAAAAAGTGGCTGCAATGGACAGTTTTCATTGTTTTTAATAGCTCTTTGTATGTTATGACTTTGGTCTTCCCAGTGGCTAACTGAAAGACCAAAAACCCAAGCAAGAGCAGTCTACAGACTGGTCAGCAATGCTGTGCGTATGACCAAAGCACAACCTTGCCAGGCTCTTCATGCCACAGTCATACTAGGAAAACCGTGGCTGAAGACCATTTCACAGCCAAAATGTTTGCGACTTTGTGCAATGAACTTTCAACCTTGTTGCCTTTGAAATGGTCGTTTCAGAGGGGGACCAGGTCTGCGACTACTCGCAGTTAGTTAGTTGCTATGTTTAAAATGACTTTGGTGGCAGCATGGTGGCATGGTAGTTAGCACTGGGTGGGGTCACTCAGGAGGTAGAGCAGGTCACCTACTAATTGGAAGGTTGACGGTTCGATTCCTGGCTGCTTTGGGCTGCATGCATCCTTGGGCAAGATACTGAACCCCAAGTAGCTCTCCGACGCAAGCGTTGGAGTATGAATGTGTGTGAATGTTAGACAGTAAAAGCATTTAGCTTAGTTACACATATACTATAAGATATATATCTCGATGTTTTTTCTTTCCAAAAGGTATATACAAAAAGGCACTTCTGACTCAAAGCTACATGTACCAAATGTCACACAGGCCTTGGCCTTTCTGTGTCGTGCAGACGTTTGCAAAATGTTGCTTTGGTCTGTCTGTGATTGCAGTCAGTTTGAGCCTATTGCAAGGTTGCCTCCCACCAGGTGATTTGCGCAGTTGTCTTGCGATTAAAAGTGGTTACTCAGAGGGTGAGGGTGTTGCAAGCTTAACCTCTGCCTAACCAGCTGGTTTCTGGAACTACTTGCAATCGGCCTACAGCCAAATACATGTAAAAGGCAAAAATTCAGTGAAGTCACCAGGTGAGCACGTAAGTGTCTATGAAGGACTTGGATCACGAGGTTGTAGCTGTGAGGTTTGGTGGTGTTGATCTTACCTTTTTGATCAAGCTTATAGTTAGGGCTGGAGCAGGTGATCCTGAACCATTCCTTAGTTACATAGTCCTAGGTTGTTGGGGAGTATTTCCTTTTCATTCACCTCCTTTCATTGTGTTTATACACCACTCTGCATTTAACCTGCCATCTTCCCAGTACTGCGTCTGTGTGAGTTTGATGTATTCAAAGTGGGTGACATGTTTTTCTCCTGCACACAGCCTTGTCAAACCACACAGAATATTTCCAGTAGCCAGAACATGTCTGATGTGGACTACTTCCTGTTGTGTACTATATGTGAAAAAGGACAACTTTAGACAATATCTTGACCTAATTCTCATCTTAAGGAGTTCATGTGTGAAAACTGCTCTCTGCTCTTATCAGTCATCTAAATGTGAAGGTGGCTGCTGTCTCAGGCAGCCTCAAAATTAACCCTCTAACACCGGGCAATCGCCGCTGAATCACCTGTTACCTGCCCTTACTTGTCGTGAACAGCTGGTCAACACGTAGCGTATCACCGCTGAGACGTCAGATCAAATGTACTTTGAATTACCGTAATTACATGACCGTTTGGCCTATTGGAAAAATTCAAATGGTTTCTGAAAGCTGAGAAATTGTGCTTCGCATCTACCATAGGGTTATTGCTGTAATTTTTGCTTAAAGTCTGTGAACGGCGGCACTTTTGAAGTACATTCTGTCGCCGGCAACAGGTTCAGTATTAAAGGGTTAACAGCTACTCTATGTAAAGAAAGCTTTTGTTCTTTGTAGAAATTTGTAACCAACACGTGTCGAACGTGCGTGCAGCGGATGGGAGTGGCTAAAAATGTGGTCGTTGCGCTTGTTGATTAGGTAGTTTGACAAGGGACTCTTATTGAGTCTTACTTTTTACTTGTTGGGTTTTGGGTTGCACAAGAGTAGAGCTTGAGTTCTTGCATGATTTGAGTAAAACGTCATCCTTCGCTTGACTTGGGTTCACGGTTTCCACTGTCTTCTATGTGCTGTCTGTTCTGCTTGTTTCACCAGTGTTGTACTTTAGGTGTCCAATACCCACTTGGGTCTGTACGCTTTAGATGGTGAATGTGAAGCTCCATGTGAACAGCCGTGGACCTTTAGTTCGCAGTGACACTACACAAGGCGATCACTATACATTTGCCTTTCTCTTAAACAGACTGTTTAAGAGGAAGGAGATGAAATAAACATGTCACAGGGTGGAGTTATGGCTTAATCAGACCTTATAACGAGGACGCGTGGCCCTCAAAGAAAGCTTAATTGAAAATGATGAAGAATGTAACAGATGGTAGAAATGCAGTTTGTAGCAAAAAGAGCAAACTTTTAAGGCTTTTATTTTATTAGATTTGACTGGTGATACACCTAGTTATGCATCTGTGGCCATTAAAATTTATTTAAATATTACTCAAAAATAACTTAACTGATCTATGCACAAAGGCATTGCGAGATGGCTGCTGAGTTGTGAGACTTGTTTGTGAAAGTACTTTGGCCTAATTTTAGCCTAACATTTAAAGGTTGTAGATTCAAGAGTCAAGAACTTGCATTAGCAGATTTAGTTAGATTTAGGTTGCAGAAATGCAGGTAAACAGTCCCACGCATTCAGCTTGGAGAGCCTCGGCTCTGGGTAGCAAGTGTTTCAGCTGAGAATAGAGAGGCTTGGGGTGCGTGTATGTGTGTGTGTGTCTGTGGGAGTAATTGTGGTGCTCTGCCGTCTGCTGGAGCCTGTGGCCCATCCCCCACCCCTGCTGGCTGGTGATTGAGCTCTGCTGTTATGCTTCAGCTCTCTCTCATACACATAAATACGCACACACAGAGGAAGAGAGCTATCTTAACCGTAAAAAAAAAAAAAATCACTGGATTGATAAGATTAGTGTGAAGCCAAGCTTGAGATATCAGTGTTTCATTTTACGTAGAAATACTCAGATTAAAAAAAAAGGTGCTTTGAACTTAAGTCCATATTTGTTGTGATAATCCAAAGGGCAAAGACAACATCAACACCGATAAGTGCTGGAAAGCTGTCGCTTTCAACTTGAGTAGTCTTTTTATTTTGGCCATTTAACTCTTTAAAACCCACAGCACTCTAAAAATGGCAAGGGTTTTTTTTTTTTTTGTCACGCTCACCACTTGTGTTCACTTGTGTTTTTAAGATCATAAAAACACATCTGTCCTGACATCCATCCATCTGTTTCCCACACATAGACTTGACTTGGGTGGACCACTCAGGTATATTAATGGCCAGGTATATTTGGTAACTCATTTGAACATTTTTGAAAATTGAATAAATTTATTATTATTTTTAATTTCTGGGAGAACAATGCTGTGCAGGATGAATTTACTATTCAACAATCCACTCCCTCTTACTTTGAAAGTTGAGTTGCTGCTAACCAGCTGTCCCCAATCCTTCCCATTTTCTACAACTATTTGCCTGATGGTACTGTTGTGCTGGTCCTTTCATCCAGCTACTTCCCCCAAAGAACACATTGTCTCTGGGTCAGATGTACTCCAACTCCACCGTTGTGGACTACATCTGTTTTTCTGCTCTAGATATCTCCTGCAAGGTTGAAGGACACTCAGACCAGAACCCACAGCAGGTGAACAAGCTGTGCATCTGCTCTGATACCGTGCTCACAAAGGCTGCATAGAAAAAAACCCCACTACCTTCAGCATCAGCAATCTAAGATAGTTGAGTTGTTGTTCATTTGGGGGATGAGACTTAATGGAGAAAAGACGGTGTATTGGTCACTCATACTGTATATAACAAAGTACTTTGCAAGTGTAATCTGTGCAGAGAGGAAACTCATAGATGGATTTGGTAAAGAAAATGTGTGCCTCTCCTGGCAGTGCATGCGAACGGCCTTGTGACTTACAAATGAAAAAGTCATCTGTCAGCTCTCTCTGGTACAAGTCTTGGTGACACTGCTTCTATATTATCCTAAGGGGAGTAATTACAGTTACATTAATGCCAGCCAGCAATGTTAGTAGAACCTCTTTGGGTAGGGAAATGAGCATTCTGCTTTCTCTGAAGGGCATTTCCCATTGGCTTACAGGGTTCCAGTTATAATTTTATTACATCTTGCCAGAAATTAAGAGTTAAAGCTGTAGTAGAATAAGGTTTGGGCAAAATGTGGGTGGCCTAATGCCTTTTTTTTTTTCTATGACAAAAACACTGAGAACACAGGCAACTATATTTTCTTGATGCAGAGCTGTGAAATATTCCACTTGATTTCTTTTTTTTTTCCTTTTTTTTTTTTAAACTAAAAGCATCCACCATTTCACCCTCCACCCTTGTTGCTCTGTTTGACAGATGGTGGTAAAGACGTACATGGACATGGATCAAGACTCCGAAGAGGAGAAGCAGCAATACCTCGGCCTGGCACTCCACCTGGCATCAGAGTTCTTCCTTAGGAACCCCAATAAAGACGTTCGGCTATTAGTGGCTTGCTGTCTGGCTGATATCTTCAGGATCTATGCCCCTGAGGCTCCCTATACTTCCCATGATAAACTCAAGGTTAGATACTAACCCTGTGCTAAACACTGTCCTCAAGGGTACTGCATGGCAGTCCAAACTGTGATCATTAGACAAGTTGATACAGTCGTCATTTTCTATGAATTAATGAAAACATTGACTTTTACTCAGTTAATGGCTTGTTGCCTAGCTAATAGTTGAGTCTGTTTGACTCAACTATTAGCTACGTAGTGAATGGTGAACGGGTCTGTCCACTGAAACGCTCGTGAGTCATTAGTCTTCAGTTCACGCAGGCTGATCTTTAGGAACCCCCTGAACAAATGTGGAACTTTCCTGGCAAATAATAGTCTGTTAAAAAGTGGGAGAAAAAAATCAGACTAACAGACTTGTCCAAAAATTAGGGGGAAAAACTCAAGCAGTCAAAATCAATCAGTTTAATGTAAAACTTAAATAGCCATTTATAACTGTTATTCACATTATTTAACTAAATTATATGCTCAAAACCCCTGATATGTGTGTCATTTTGCGTAACAGCAAGTGTGCCTTTTGTGGCATTGCACATACGAGTGGTGTCATATCGGTTTGCCCAGTGTGGCTAATGTATAGTAGTGTTAGCATCAACAGCCTTCTTTCCTGGTGGGTTAACGCCTGCATTACATGTGGTTACGCATTACTCTGACTAGTGAGGGGAGCAAAGCTTAATTCTTAAGTCAGCTAATTATGCACACCCTTTTAAAAATGTGCTCAAATCCTGTTGTAGAGTTCATTAAGATCGTGTGACATGAAAAGTAAACTAAATTGGTACGTTAATTAATTTGACATGGTTGAGTTTGCAGCATGATTACAGTGTTGATGTGGCCTTCGACTCTTTTCATTCGAAACCACAGTGAGGTTATTTTACCCTGAAGCACACCTCAATATTGGCTGTGAGCCTCTCATGATCATCTTTGGCACTGCTGCTGTGAGACTTGTGTGTACACAGCAGGACTCACATAAAAGTATTTAACTCAGTCACTCACTTTCCCAAAATTCCCCAGGACATCTTCCTGTTCATCACCAGACAGTTAAAGGGGCTAGAAGACACCAAGAGTCCTCAGTTTAACCGATACTTCTACCTGCTGGAGGTAAGGTCCTGACTTGTTACTGTAGAAATCAAGAGGCTTAAGAAGGCACTTGCCAAATTAGTTTACTGAAGAAATATATCACAAGTAATGAATTGTTTAATATGTTTTTAAGCTAAATCATTAAAGTTCCCATTTTCAGTTTCCGCCTTCTGAACCAGCTGAATTTGTTATTTTCTTTGTCATATTTAATAGTAAATATTTGATCATATCTTAAGCTCTCGAACCAAATGAAGAAGTCAAATGTAGCCTCTCCAAAATTAATTATTCACTGTAATCTGACATTTCATAAACAGCCAGTACAGTAAAAAAATAATAACTCCTAAACCTGTATTTATGTTTTTTAATTAAAGGTAAATTACACTGTCATAGTAATAACTGCTAAAAAAACAAAAGTAAAAAACCAAAAACTATTTATGGCTTTCTTTTGCGTTTTCTTTTTGTGTTTGTAGAACCTGGCGTGGGTGAAGTCGTACAACATTTGCTTCGAGCTGGAGGACTGCAATGAGATCTTCATCCAGCTTTTCAAAACACTCTTCTCTGTTATCAAGTAAGGTCTTCTGTTATCACTTGAGTCTGTCACTCTTTTTACACCAGAGTTTAAAATAAAATCTGTCACTTGCCAAGAAAGAAGCAAACTGATAGAGATGATTAATTTTAAGACATGTAAGCATTTAGATTTGACCACTGTCTAAATTGGATTATAATAAATTCTGTTTATTATGTATAGATATTTTTTTCAATATTATTATTATTATTTGTTAGTTTGTTTTTGTTATTTTGTTGTGTCATTCCTCTTGTTTATTAACACTTGAGTTTTTTCCATCTCTCTTCCTTCACAGTAACAGCCATAACCAGAAGGTGCAGATGCACATGATGGACCTGATGAGTTCTATCATCATGGAGGGAGATGGAGTCACACAGGAGCTGCTGGACACCATCCTTATTAACCTCATCCCTGCACACAAGGTAAGACAACAAATAACCTACTGTGCAATATAAAATCAAATGTGTAATCTTTTTTTTTTTTTTTTTCATTTTTCAAAAAGATTTTTAGAACTATGTGATTGCTGTTATTGTTTTGCATTATGATGTTCTGTGTGCTTTCTGGTAATTAGAAAGATTCTGAACTGTCCTTACCACATTAACTAATGGTGTGTTTGACTAGAGCAAGAAATGCAACTTTTACTACTGATTATTACTGCAGTCGTATTTAATGTTTTTTGATTAAGATATTTGTAGTTGAACTGGCCAATCTGTGTTTAACTTTCCTTGAAACAGAATCTGAACAAGCAAGCATACGATCTTGCTAAGACTCTGCTGAAGAGGACCGTCCAGACCATCGAGACGTGCATTGCAAATGTGCGTAGCATCCTGCACTCAGCTGCTTTTTTTTTTTTTTTGATGTTTTACTTGCACCTTCTCACTTTGACTGTGTTTTTGTTTCTCCCTTGTATTTGGTCAGTTTAAATTTTTGTGTATCTCTAATTTTTTTTTTTTTCCATTTTTAGTTCTTCAATCAGGTTTTAGTGATGGGCAAGTCATCAGTCAGCGATTTATCAGAGCACGTCTTTGACCTTATCCAGGAACTGTTTGCCATTGACCCTATGCTGCTTACCTCTGTCATGCCACAGCTGGAGTTCAAGCTTAAGGTGAACACAGTAGTCACTTAAGATTTAAACTGACTTTTGATGTACAGTAAGCATTTTTAATATTATTCAACCATTGTAGGGTTCATATTTAATGGTCACTCTAAGTTTTGACGGTTAAAAATGTGGATGTCTGTGTATTTGACAAACCTGGGTTCATTTACAGGAGTTTGTCATGAGTTCTGAGTTCTACATATGTTTTTTAAATAAAAAAAAAAATGTATAAAGTTGTATAAATCTTTTTCTGGCTACAGAAGGAGCTGTGTAGAACGTGATAAATTACCTTGATGCCCCTTGAGGAATGTAGGCTAATGGTTTGAATTATATTTAGAAGGAAGTGAGCTTACAAACCTGTGCTGCCCACTCAGGCCACTGAGGCTGGTGGTCAAGGCTTTGTTTGCTACCTTTAATATAACAGCACAATCTTCATATGAAAATCTTCACAATTTTGTTAAGGGTGAGCACCAGCTTTTAAGAATGGAGAAGAATGCGTGGAATAAAAAATATGTCTGTGGTTCTGTTTTTCTCTAACTGACCATTGTGAATCCACCAGTTTTATATAGGGATGCATCAATTTTTGAAACTGATATTCAGCATAACAATTTGGCATATAGCTGGTACAAAAATCTTCATTATAAAAAATTAACTCTGTTTCAGCTCCTCATTCCATAATCTCTAAAACTTTAGTGAGCAAGAGTGATGTGGTACAAGAATTAAACACCTGCCACTGACATCAGTCAGTGTCGTCTTGTTTGGTATCAGTCAGCAAGGCGATATCCGCCAATACCTACTCTTTGCTGAGATATAATTGCAATACTGAGGTTTCATCTTGCATCACCACTGAGTAATGACTCATCTTTTAATGTTGTGGGGTTTTTGTTAGATGCTCAGTTAGATGCTGTTGTATGAGGGATTTCCGTTTTTGGACAAATTGGACTTGTGCCTCTAAAAGTCTAAAAAGTGTAGCTGTTTCTCTATGTGCAGATATTGTAAGAGTGAGGAAAACAATATTAAAATCTGCTTAAAATAAAATTGTCTTCAAGGCACTGGCTGAAACACGTGCTGCTTGCAGCAGTGTGTGGAAGCAATGGGTCTGAGCACAAGATAGAAACAGGATTAATAACCACTTCGAGATGAGATAAAAGCTGCAGCCTGTATTAAAAATAACTGTGTGTGTGTTTTTGTGTTTGCAGAGCAACGATGGCGAGGAGCGTCTCGCTGTTGTACGGTTGCTTGCTAAGTTGTTTGGGGCCAAAGACTCAGAGCTGGCCTCACAGAACAGACCACTGTGGCAGTGCTTCCTAGGACGGTGGGTGACACTACAGACTTGAAGCAATGTTTTAAGCCGATTTGATTCAGTCAGGAGAGACAAAAAGCCATGTGAGACGAGATTATTTAGTTGGATTTAGGAGTAGTTTGGATACAGAAAATGATTTATCTAAAAAGGGAAGTTGTCTGTGCATGTGTGTATGCAAGGTGCATGATTTCATGATTAATTGTAAAGTTAATTCAGTTTATGAGATACTCCCCTGCAAATATTAAATTTAGTACAAAGTACGGTGAATCTTTTTTTCCTCTTCAGCTGGCAACGGGTAGTCCTTATTCTGCCCTGCAGTTTGGGTCAGTTTGGTGTAGCAGCACGTGAAACAATTCTCCACCTGCTGCAGGTTCTGGTTATAGCAGATGTACCCAGAGCAGAACAAAGACACCTTCATTTAAGTCCTTTAAGGAAGTCCTCTATGGAGAGGCAACTGAATGCAGGTTCTGGTTTGAGCTTGCAGCAGGTACGAGTACACCTTGCGGGACACAATTGTCTTTGGGCGAACCAGATGAACAATAGCGACAACTAACAAAAGAGCAACTTGGCCAGTGAGCCAGCCAGTAAACACAAGACAGGAAGGGCACAGGCTCAATAATTAGCAGTGGCTAACCTTTAAAAATAATAGTGAGGGGATTTTCCACTAGTGCGTGGATTGCAGAGAGGGCGTTTTCTCTCTGTAAAAACTTTTTTAAAAAGGAGAGAGAGGAAAAAAGGAAAGAAATGCTTGAACTGAGTTGCTGATTATTCTTTGGTGCCTGTGTTTGATGCCCATGTAAAGTCTGTGTGTGAAACACTGTAGACCTCACCAGTCTTATTTACTTAGTTTTACTAAGACACTTCACTTGTACTTCCTCAGTCAAACACTTGCTAATTCACAGAGTTGCTCAAACTGTAATGTCAAATTAATCATGTCTAACTTTATTTTGGTTTCCAGGTTCAATGACATCCACGTACCAGTCAGGCTAGAGTGTGTAAAGTTTGCCAGCCACTGCCTCATGAACCACCCAGACTTGGCAAAAGACCTGACAGGTTTGCTTTGTGTTGTGTTTGAGTTTTTACACGAATGCGTTGTCTGTCTTAATCCATTGTTTTTCATCTCGATTTAACAGAAATAATGTTGCTTATCTTTATTCTTTATTCATTCAGAGTATTTGAAGGTGCGTTCCCACGACCCAGAGGAAGCCATCCGTCACGATGTCATCGTCACCATCATTAATGCTGGAAAGAAAGACCTCAACTTGGTCAATGACCAGCTGTTAGGCTTTGTACGGGAAAGGACCTTGGACAAGAGGGTAAGATAAATATTTGTAGTACAGATATTGTAACAGGCATGTGTTACGTTACAGCTAGTAATGTGTTGGTTTATTGGCACTGATAATATTATTTTAGTGTATCATCAGTCATGGACTTTAAAGTGTTGTGAAATAAAACACATGAATACTCATAAAGTTTATGGAAGTGTTCATAAAAGTGCGGAAACTTCCCCAAAACAAAATCCTTTCCTCATGAAACCAGAAATAATAGAATTTACTTCCCAAATCTTAATTGAATTTTTTCCCCATTAATCCATTTTCCTTCCTTTTACTCCGTTGTGCTGTAGTGGCGTGTGCGTAAGGAGGCCATGATGGGCCTGGCTCAGCTTTACAAGAAATACTGTCTGCACCATGAGGCTGGAAAAGAGTCTGCCCTGAAGATCAGCTGGATCAAAGACAAACTGCTGCATATCTACTATCAGAACAGTATCGATGACAAGTGAGAACATGCATGCTCTACAAATCAGATTAATGATTTGCTAGTGCTGAAAATCAAATTAACAAAAGCCAAGAGTTGTTTTTTTTAACTCCTCTGTGTGAGGGCAAACTAAACCAAATAAGGTTTTTTTTTTTTTTTTTTTTTTTTTTTCGAAAAGGAAAGAATGTGGATTTGTTTTAGATTTAATTACTTGATAATTGAGCAGAAACACTGCAGACAGACCAGCATTAACAGCAACTCCAGCATTCAGAAACGAGGAGGACAGACTGAGTCACTGCATCACTTTACAGAATCATCTCTTTGCTCCAGGCCAAGAGGACAACTTAGTCTGATCTGTTTTAAAATAACTGTTTCCCTACAATGTTTTTGATAATGATGGTTTTTCTCCAAATCGAATGTTGCAGAATAAGGCTTGTTGTCCACTGCTGAGGAGATGACTTATAGCAATAATAATAATAGCAGAAAACTTTAAATTTCCATCCTTAGTTGATTTATTGATTTCTCAAATAATTCATGGAAACTCTTCCTTCCTTTTCTGCAGGTTATTGGTCGAGAAGATCTTTGCCCAGTACATGGTCCCTCACAATCTTGATACAGAGGAGAAGATGAAATGCCTCTACTACCTGTATGCCTGCCTGGACACAAATGCTGTCAAGTCAGTAAATCTGCACTAATAACACCATCAAATCATTTTAAATTCATATACATGAGTACTGACGAGTATATTTGCCATAAACACCCATCACAAAACTGCAAAATAGGATGCAAACCCATCTCTGTATCTATACACAGCATGAAAACACATTTAAAGGTCAGCAGTTGCATATATTTATCCTGGATAATTTCTGAATCCGCGAGTCCGCTAGGGTGTGCTCAGGCCCAAGTGATGTACATTTCATCATCAGATGGTGAGCACAAGGGTCTGTGCAGATGTCCATGTGCCTGCCTGTTCTTTGTGACAGCGTGGACTTGTCCACAGAGAATTTGTATTACAATGCACCAATTACTCATGTGCCCCAGGCGGCAGACAAGTGGACTTCAAAGAAGTGTAAGAGGAATGAATACTCAGTTGTTGAGTCTCCATCGAGTCTTATATATAATCCGGGCTTCACGAGGACAGTATAATGGTCTTCCCTGTGTTCTTTTCCATAGTTGATGCCACATTTTTCTCCTCTCTCTTTGTGTAATTAATTTTTGCTTTCAGGGCTCTGAATGAGATGTGGAAGTGCCAGAATATGCTCCGTGGCCTCGTCAAAGAGTTGCTTGACCTCCACAAGCTGCCAGTGGTACACTGACACACACACACACATCATTTCTTCCATTATCATCTTTAAAACTATCTACAACAAGATTCTCTCTCTCTTTCTCCTAGTCTGAGGCCAACAACACAGCAATGTTTGGGAAGCTGATGAGTATTGCCAGTAAGTTGGAAACACACAAACCCTACACTACACTTCAACTCTACTAGACTAGCTTTGCTTGATTCACAATTAAAGGAAAAAAAAAACAACTTATTTTAAACTTGGCCCTCCAGTTTAACCACTGACTGAAACAAGTTGATTAACTCCTTTTCCTTTAACCCTGTAACACCGGGCGATCACCGCCGATACACCTGATTAACACTGAGCGTATCACAGCTGAGACGTCAGATCAAATGTTCTTTGAATTAGTAATTATGCGACCGCTTGTCCTATTAGAAAAATTGAAACAGTTTCTGAAAGCTGCGAAATTGCGCTTCACACCCAACATTACGGTAATTGTTGCAGGAAGTCCGCGAACAGCAGGACATTTGAAAAACGTTCGGTCGCCGACAACCGCACTCTCTTTAAACCTACTTACTTTGATTGGTTGCCCCTTGCAAACAAGGTTTAAGGAGCAGGTTGGTGGGGCTTCTGTACTCAGAGCCAGAGATGTGTGCCACATTAAAAATAGCCCCTCTTTTTTACACCATACAATGCCAAGAGTAGAAAAACTGTATTTGCATGTACACTTTTTTTATTTAAAACTTCAGCTATGTAAATGGTAAATGGACTGGTTCTTATATAGCACTTTTCTACTCTACTTTGAGCACTCAAAGCACTTCATACAACATGTCTCATTCGCCCATTCACACACATTCAGACAAGCACGTCTTTCTACACTTAAGTGCTTTCTATCAACATTCACACGCATTCATACTCCAACAGTTGCATTGGAGAGCAACTTGGGGTGCAGTATCTTGCCCAAAGATACTTTGGCATGTAGACTGGAGCAGCCAGGGATCGGACTGCCAACCTTCCGATTAGTAGGTGACCTGCTCTACCTCCTGAGCTTCAGCCAAAGTATCCAAAAGCATAATAGGTCAATTTTAATATAAAACCAATTTTTTAAATACATGCAAATAATGTTGTGGCTGCTCAACAAGTCAGACAGGTTGTTCACCAATCATAAAGTCAGTATTTGTTTCCCAGCTCCACCAGTCCTCATGTCAAAGTGTCATTGTAACAGCGTATGACGGAAAATAAGGAGAAACAAAATGGGTCGCCTTAAATACTTTAGGTTCATTCTACTTGAGAATGTAACTGATTTCCTATTCTAACTCTGCCCTCTGTGTTTTCAGAGAACTTACCAGATGCGGGAAAAGCTCAGGACTTCATGAAGAAGTTCAATCAGGTTCTCGGTGAGGATGAGAAGCTCAGAGTGCAACTGGAGATGCTCATAAGTCCGACGTGCTCCTGCAAACAAGCTGAGATATGCGTGGTGAGAAGATTTGAACGTTCATACACTTTCAGATATCCTCACTCACATGTTCAGAGTCTCCTCTCTCTTCTCTCTCTCTTTAACTATGCACAGTTATTCAGGTTGCTAATGTTTTAGTCTCCAAGTTCATTGCTGTGAGTTTATGACTGTGTCAGTCCAAAGGAAAAAAAAACAACAACAAACAAAAGAAAGAAACACTTAAATGGGGAGAAGGAACTGTGGAAGTTTCTAAAAATGGTTCATTTTATTTTTATATTAAGTGTCCGTTTAAAAAAAAGAAAACACACACAGCTTCCTTCCCTAAAATGCAGATAGTGACAGATTTCAACAGAGCAAAGAAACTGGCGGGGGGGGGGGGGGGGGGGGGGGCGGGGGGGGGGGGGGGGGGGGGGGGGGGGGGGG
>JAVDPK010000380.1:803292-822250 GCA_034780415.1 Cichlasoma orientale
TGTGTGAGAGTGCTTTGGATGGGGCCTTTCCTTTTTCCTGGCTAGTTTTTTTGAGGTACTCCTGTTGTTTGTTCTTTCTCCTGACAGTAAATCAGACATGTCCCGTCTGAGGCTGGCTGCAGGTGGAGCCATTATGAAGTTGGCACAAGAGCCATGCTACCATGAAATCATCACACCTGAGCAGTTTCAGCTCTGTGGTCTCGTTATCAATGTAAGTCTCACCTTCGTGTCAGACTTCAGGGGCTCTGTCATAGAAGATGTTTGAGTGTCACAGTTGGAAAAGCGTGTAAATATCTACCACCTAACTCTGTCTGTTCCTCCGTGCAGGACGAGTGCTACCAGGTTCGTCAGATCTTTGCACAGAAGTTGCACCTGGCTCTTGTGAAATTGCTGCTGCCCCTGGAGTACCTGGCTGTGTTCGCTCTGTGTGCCAAGGACCCGGTGAAGGAGCGCCGCGCACACGCCCGACAGTGCCTCCTCAAAAACATCTCCGTCCGCAGAGAGTACATCAAACAAAACCCCCTCGCTCAGGGTCAGTTCTCATCCTCTGGATGTTTTCAAGCTGAAACTTCACATTTTGTGTTATTACACACTGCTGTTGCTGCTGCTTTCATTTCAAAGACCTTTGATGTGCAGTTTTTAACATGCTCTTTCGTAGATGACAGTTTAGATGACGACAGAGGATAGGAGTAGGGTTCCATCCAAATGTCGTACCAAGAGTGACTAAATTTAGTTGGAAAATGTGCCAGAGAAAATGCAAACTAGTGTGCACTGTGATTTACTACAGTCATGTTAATATTAGGCTTTTGAGTCATTGGGATAAAAAAAAAAAAAAACAAGCTTTTGAAATGAATTCTTTAGTCAGGTGCTGTTAAGCTATTGCATAATTCAAAGAGCAACAGAAAAACAAAACAAATGACAGAAGCATAACCTTAATGTTTGTTGTTGTTACATGTTTGGTTTGTATTACAACATCTAGGACAACATTGTTTCTGTCCTGATGAAGGTCATTTGACAGCTTTATATTCCCCTCTTGTAATTCAAACACAACATCATGGAAACACTCTCAGCATTGTTTGCTGGGATTGATTGAGATGCTTAATTCAGTCCTTGTGGAATAGTTGGTGCGCTGCCAAAAGTGTAATGTTTCACCTGGGGGTTTCTTTTTCCCAGATCGAAAAAGGGACAGAGAAAGTTATTTACAGGCATTAAAATTAGTTATTCTCTTTCCTCAGAAAAACTCGTTTCTCTTCTTCCCGAGTATGTCGTTCCTTATATGATCCACCTGCTGGCTCACGACCCAGACTTCACAAAACCTCATGAATACGAGCAACTCAAAGACATCAAAGAGTGAGTGTGTTTTTGATTTGGTCTCCACCTGAGACTGCCTTTCAGAAAATGCCTGTATTTCTAAATTGCTCTTTTTGTTCTATCGTAAAGCCCAATAAACACAGATAAATGATGATCACTACATCTGTGGCATAAAGAATATTTATTGCGTGTGTTCATATCTGTGTAGGTGCCTGTGGTTCATGCTGGAAGTCCTGATGACCAAGAATGAGAACAACAGTCATGCCTTTCTTAGGAAGATGGTAGAAAACATCAAACAAACCAAGGATGCTCAGTGTCCCGACGACACGAAGGCCAACGAGGTATGTGACGGAGTTATTACAGTTTTCTGATTTAATTAGCTACAATGTTTTTTTCACACCTACTTTTAGTTTAGTTTTCATTGACTGTAATGGCCTCGGTGCGTACAAACACACACACACACACACACACACACTCAGTGCAGCAAACATTTAGAAACATTTGGCTGGACTTGCACTGTAGTTTTAAATCTGCAGCATGTAAAGTTTGTAATAAAATTGCCACTTGAAATCTTATTTTGTAGCTTTTTTTGTTTCCTTCATGAAAGTTGTTCCTACGCTTAAAAAAGTCAGTGAACAAAATTTGTGGATTTTACGTTAATGGCAGGCAGTGATTTTAATAATTATTTAACTGAATATCTTTGTGTTGTTGCTTTCATTCCTTGTTGCAATTACAGAAACTGTACATTGTCTGCGATGTTGCTCTCTTCGTGATCGCCAACAAGAGCACTGCATGTCACCTGGATTGTCCAAAAGAGCCTGTCCTACCCTCCAAGTTCTTCCTCATACAGGACAAGGTAACGCACTCGTACAGGTGTTTCACCTCCTCCTGACGATAGAAAGTGGATTCACGTTATTATAGTTGGAAGGACGTGCACGGTTAAGAGCCTAAATCATGACCTTTTCGTTAAAGTTATTTGTGGTTTAGCCGTTTATGATGGTCAGTTTTCTTTTATAATTTCTTTCAACAGGACTTCAAAAATGATAAAGAGTATCTGACAGCAGAGATGAGACAAATGCTGCTCACTGGAAAGGTAAACGCACACTACTGATGCTTATAGCTGTAAAAAAGCAGTTATGTTTAGTTATAAGAAAGGTGATGTATTTTAGTGTACAAAATGGGATGCCAACAGTTTGGCAATAAATTGTAAATTTGCATCCTCATGTGGAGTTAAAAGGTTTAAAAAAAAAATCATGTTTTTCTGATTGCAAAAAGCTGAATTCCCTTTCATTATGTAGCCCAAACCAGCTCCTGTCTTAGGAGCTGTCAATAAGCCTCTGACGGTACCAGGGAGGAGGATCTTCACCAAGACCACCTCAGCTTCAGACACAACCAGTAACACCAGCACCAACTCCTCTCCACTGAGCTCAACGATTAAGAACAGGTAAGCACGCTGATGCAAATGCTACAGGTGCTCACTTTTACGCATAAAGTTCATCTCATTTTAAATGCATCTTGCAGTAACAGCAGTTCTACTACCGAGTCGTCAGAGAGCCGAGCGCAGGAAAACAATGAGAACCCAGTTATCAAGGCTGACGAGGTGAAGAAGGTAATCTGACATGGGAAATGCAAATTTTCTACCTTTAAGCACTGTTTGTTTGTTTTTTTTGTTTTTTTTCTTGACTGAACTTTTATTGCCATTTTGCAGGACGAGCCCAGTCAGAAAACAGCTCCCGATGCTGGGACAGAGGCATCGCCTGTCAAACGACGTGGTCGCCCACCTAAATCTGCTGCAACTGCTCCTGTAGCGGCTGACAAAGAGGGAGCAGCAGCACCAGTGGGGGGTGGAACTGGCAGAGGCAGGAAGAGAGCAGCTGACCCCAACTTGAACCCGTCTGCAGAGTCAATCAACATCAAGATGTCAAAACAGCAGCAACAGAATGACGAAGGGACAAAGCGACAGATTGACCTGCAGAGGTGAGGTCTGAGAAGCAAGAAGAGGAAAAAGAACATGGCAAAAATTAACAAGATTGTTACGAAGCTTAGCCTTTTTTTTATTACTTATATAAGCTTAAGAGGAAGAATTTGAAGACAAAAAAAGTTGAAAGTGGTGATTTTAACGATTTTAAATCCTACTTTATGTCTCAGGTGTTAACTATTTTTGTCTCAGCAGGTGGCCATTTGTGAGCAAAGTGAAAGGAAAAGGGAGAAACTTGGAGACGAGTCAGGGAGAGTTGTAGGAACAGTTACCGTCCTCCTGGACAGTGAGGGTGACTGTAATCGAGGCTGAGCTCTGTGTCAGAGAGGTACCAGCTCACGTGAGCACAGGCAAGCCGCGCAGCCTGGTCCACCATAAATAGCCAAAGAGGTACCAAGTCTTCAAGGAGGGGAGTTCCCTCTGGCAGGAAGGGAGAGTCCATCAGTGGAGGAAAGGCAGGTAGACAGGCAGTGAGATGTTTTAACACAGCACATCGCACTACAAAGCCATACCAGGCTGTTCAGGTCATGAGTGACCACTCAACTACAATGATTTAGGAAATACTCTCACCAGACACTTTATTAGGTACACCTTGATGCTTCGTGGCCTAGATTCAACAAGGTGCTGGAAACATTCCTCAGAGACTTTGATCCATATGATGGCATCACACAGTTGCTGCAGATTTGTCAGCTACATATCCATGACAAGATTCTCCCATTCCACCACATCCCAGAGGTTTTCTCCTGGATTGAGATCTGGTGTGTATGGGGGCCATTTGAGTACAATGAGCTCATTGTCATGTTCAGGAAACCAGTTTGAGATGATCTGAGCTTTGTGACATGGTGTATTGTCCAGCTGGAAGCAGCCATTAGTAGATGGGTACATTGTGGTTGTAAAGGTATGGATATGGTCAGATAGGCTGTGGTGTTTAAACAATGCTCAGGTGGTATTATGGAGCCCACAGTGTCCCACGAACATATCCTCACACCATTACACCACCAGCAGCCTGAACCGTTGATACAAGTCAGGATGGCTCCATGCTTTCTTTTGTTTACACCAAATTCTGACCTGACCGTCTGAATATGGCAGCAGAAATTAAGACTTCGTTGTTTTGTTTTGTCCAGAGTGAGCCATGAAAATTGTAGCCTCAGTTTCCTGGTCTCAGCTTACAAGAGTGGCACCCGGTGTGGTCTTCCGCTGCTGTGGCCCATCTGCTTCAAAGTTCAACTTGTGTGGTCAGAGATGCTTTTCTGTATACCTTGGTTGTAATGAGGCATGCAGAGTTACTGCTGCCTTCCTGTCAGCTCGCAGCAATCTGGCCATTTTCCTGACCTTTGGCATCAACAAGGCATTTTCTCCCAGAGAACTGCCGCTCACTGGATATTTTCTCTTTTTCTGACCATTCACTCTAAATCCTAGAGATGATTGTGTGGGAAAATCCCAGCACATCAGCTGTTTCTGAAATACTCCATGTAAATAGACCAGCCCGTTGCACACCAGCAACCTTGCCACCTTCAAAGTCACTTAAATTAGCTTTCCTCCCCATTCTGAAGCTCAGTTTGAACTCCAGCAGGTCATCTTGACCATATCTACATGCCTAAATACACTGAGTTTCTCCCATGTGTTTGGTTAACTAGATATTTGCGTTTAGGAGCAGTTGAACAGGTGTACCTAACAAAGTGGTCAGCGAGCGTATATTGAAAATTTCCATTTGGTTTTCTTCAGAGCTTCAGTGACACCTCTCGTTTGTGTGTTCAGGTGTTAAGGTCATTGTGTCGGGGGTGATCTGAAACCAATAGCCTGACATCAACTATATTCCAGTAATGTCAACATCCTTATCTGCTAAACACATTTTTAAAAAAATAGCTGTTAGTGGTGGAGCACCAACCACGATTTGGCCAAATCTAGACCAGTCCATCTTCCTTGTACTGGAGAGTACCTACCCTGAAGTAGGAGCTTTAAAAAAGACCCCACGAACGAATCTTAAAACTTTGATGGTTCCTACCTCCTGTAGTGTTCCTCTGCTCTGAAAGTGATTACAGTTCCTACAGATTATTACAGGCGATTCCTGATGATGTGTTTCACTACTGAGATATTACTCAGGTTCTACCTTCCTACAGATGTTTGTAAAAGTTAATGAACTCTCAGGGATATCCATGATCTAAAGAAACAACCTAAAGATAAGAGTTTGTTTGAGGAGATTACCATATATGGATATTTACGTAAATGTTAGGTTGTTGATGCGTGTTAAGACTGTGCTGAGGCAGGATTGGGCTGACTCCAAACTTCTTTGTCTTTCAGGTAAAGAGGAAACTGCTGAAGGTGAAAGCAAGACTGTAGAGACTGGGCCAGACTCTTCCTTATATCTTCCCAACCCTGCGTACAAGCTCCTCTGACTCTTAAAGCTTTCCTGGATACATTATGGACCTTTCTTAAAACATAAACAGGCACACACACACTCACACACACACTCACACACTCTCTAGAAGGGTTTAAACACCTTGTAGTCATGATTTGAAGCTCATTGTATGTAGGTCTTACTCAGAAACATGTTATTTTTTTCCTTTGTGTTTGTTGCTCTTTGCTTCTTTTGTGGAGCCATTTTTAAGAAAAAAAAAAACAGGATGGACATTTTACAGCCGTTTTAATCTGGTTATGATTGTTGCTTATTAAATTCCCTGGGAAAATCCTACTGTACGTCTCTTGACCTCTTCCTCTTTGTGTCTGTGTTGCACAGTATTTTTTATTTTCGATCTCATCGGTTTTACAGTTATATTTTGTAAATATGCCTTTCCACTGAAAATTTTTTGAATATCTAAGTAAAAACATTTAAAACTTTGCAGCAGATGGCTTAAATATGGGAACACTGATTCATTTAACAGATGTACCGGCACCAAAATTTTATACACTTTGGTAAGTTTAGGTTTCTAACTTTGGTATGTTTAGGTGCTTTAGCTTGTTTATAGCATCACAAGCCCAGTTAGAAACTTGCAGTGGCTTCTCAAGTGACACCAGTAATGCTTTTAAAGGCCTATTGATTTATTTCCAGTGTGCGTAAATGGACAAAATTAAGCGGTCGGGCATTTCTGGATACTGTGCTCCAAGCTCTGCTCGCTGCCTCGTGCCCTGGACTGTTCAGTGGCTCTGAAATCGAGCTGGGTTTGAAATACTTTTGTTTTGGGGGTTTTTGTTTTGTTTTTAACTTCTGAAGTACTTCACTTTGGAATGCATAAATATTACTATCCAAGTATGTGTTAAAAGTTTTTGTTCATCTTTTACAATTAAATATTTTTTGTACTTTTGTCAGTTTTCTGTTGGGTAACTCCTGATTTTTAAGCATCGAGTGAGTGGAAACCATGTGGGTTTATGTTGATGACGGGACTTATTTTTGGTGAAGTTAAAGTATGCCTATACTCATGATCATATTTAATTTTTTCCAAAAATAAAAAATAAATGCTTTTAGATGTTACGGTGCAGTGCGTTTGTCTCTATGCCTGTGTTTGGAAGTGCAGTTTTCAGAAACACGAGCCAACGTGATTTTCCACTTTTTTTTTTTTATTCAAAGAAACATGACACTGTCACAATAAATAACCATGCTTTTTATACTGCAGATGCTTGCTTCCAAGAACAAGGAAAATAAGTCTCAATCCAAATGGAGAAACTGAGATGCAACAGCCCCTTTTTTATGCTTTGTAATCGTGCAATATTGTACATCATGAGAACACCAGGAAGACGGGGAGGAGGAGGGGGGGCCTCTGTCCTTGTCTTTTTCTTAGAAAATAGTAGATCCAGCCATCAATGGTGCACTCTAGTGATAACAAGAAGGTTCTTTATCAAGAACCAAACCCAGCTATTTACAAGTAAGGGAGATGACACGTGCATCCTACCTGCCTATGAACTTTTTTTTTCACTGAGCAGAGAAGGCTGCACATTAACTCCATGTTGCACTGTAATACGCCGCTGTGCTGGTAGGGACTGAGCTGGAGGTCAAGCAAAAAGATAATTCCTTTAAAAATAGAACAGCTCCGTGTGAAGATGCATCCACACCCTTCTCCATATGCCAAGCATGTTTTTGCAGTCCATGTACCTCAAATTAAAAATGTGAAAATACTTTCCAGGCCTGCTATTTTACTTCATAGAATAACAGAGGAGTTCCAGCCTCTTTTACTACTTATAAGACATAACTCAAAGACAACCTTCAGTGACTGTTTTATTTGGCTGTGTAGTAACGCATGTTTGGGAATATAGGACATTGCCTATATACCTGTATATATGGCCAAAGCTTTGCTGCTAGACTGGATCCGCAATTAACTGTACAGTGTCACCTTCTAATGATTAATGAGCAGGTCCCCAATCCATGGCTGATGATGTGCCTATGGTTTCAAAATAAAAGAAAACACACAGCACTGCAAACCCAAATCCTTAATGACAATCACTCATTTCTTCTCAAAGTGTCCCAAACAAATGTCTTCACTTTCCATCAAAATATTTGTAAAACAAACGGAGAAGGCTTTGGTTCCCTACAGGTGTAACACCAAACTGGGTGGTGCTAGGTGGCTTTTTCCCCATCAGAGGTTCCAGGTGTCTGCTTAGAATGAGTCCTGCGAGATCCACGAGTGTAGGAGGGGACGTAAAACCGAACAAACACCCACCACGTCATTTGGCCAAATCAAATAAAGGCAACATGCAAGGACATTATAAACCACACAAAAAGAAAAAAGGTTGGATTGTAGATGATTGCAGAAAAGGTGGCATGTAATGACCTTCAAGAGGCCTGAGCTGGCTATTAGCTCCTGTGCCACGAGGGCCAGGATTTTGGCTGTGCCACCCTTAAAAAAAAAAAAAAAGACATTCAGAGGGACTTCTCATGGATTACAAAAGCGTGAAGATATCTCTCCTTACAATTGTAAACTAGGCATAGTTTATATTTAAAATAATCTGTTTTACAATGCCATGTAAGAAAAAAAAAAGTATATCCCCATTGTATTTTCAAATTTACACAGATCTATTTACAGATATTTTTCTTCTGTGCATGTGTGCAGATGTTGGAGGGTGTGTGTGTGTGTGTCTGTATCTGTGTGTATGATTTTATTCTAAGTCTACACACAGAAAGTAAAACCTGTACATCCAAACTTCTGCAGTGGATTGAAGCATAAATGACAAACTGTTCAGGGAAAAAAAAAATTACACTGCTCATGCACAGCACTATCCAGTCAAGTAAATTTAATCCAGCAAGACTTTTTTTTTTCTTTACAGTACTAAAAGTCTGTAGCAAAGAAACACACACAGTCCGACTGGCTGCCGAAGGAATAAACAGTAATGTAGTGTGGAAGCAGTCAGCAGGCTTTCCCTTACATTTTACCCTGGAAAATCCACAGCTGTTTGATCCTTTACAATATTAAGAAATTTGTGGGAAAAAAAATTCAAAGCCAATGTGAATAAAGGGCATGGAAGACCAGATGCATGAGTGGAAATTTTGGGGGGCTTAATACTGAAATACACATTGAGTTGGTGGGAGAAAAGACTCGGCATAATGGATAGATGGGATCAGGCAGGCAACAGGGTGCTGTGCATATTGGCAACTGCGGCGCTACCGGTGTTGACTTAGTAGCAAACAAACTGGTAATAAAAGAAGGCTCAGACTGCCGTGGTGAACGGGGTGTTTGTCTGTTTAACGAAAGGCAGTGGTGGAGGAGCTGATACTGTGATGAAGGGAGTTTTTGGGATCCTCACACCTGGCTGGGCTTCAGTTGCTGAGGAGCAGCTCTGTCGCCGTTTCCACATCCCACGATTTTGAAGACAAGGCCGCTATTACTGCATTCTGTACATGAGGAGGAAGAAAAGTTTAAAAAATATTCTCATCTGCAAATTGTTTGCAATATAAAGCAGCGTTTTCCACACAGACTTTACCTGTTTGGGTCACTCCTGTAGTATATAGTATACAGGCCACTCACAGTATATGTAGCACCTCTTTTTACATTTAGTTTGTCCCAAAATACAATTAGTTGACTAGTGGTCACACCCCTCACTTTTAATTTTGAAAGTTTAGTTACTACTAACCAGCTAGCCTCATGTTTCCCTACTGGCAGCCAGAGAGCCACAGTAGCCTGGAAAGCCACTCTAACCAGAACCAGCAGCACACGGAGAACTGATCGATCAACTATGCCGAGCTCACAGAGGCTGCAGAGAACAAACCACCAACTGCAGCTGGAGTCCATCCACAATACAAGAAACCCACTGAAGAAACAGCTAAATACACTGTCCCAAAAATTCAAATGTTTGCAAAGGAGTGCCTAATAACATTACTGCATAATAATGAATTCAAGAAAGCATGGGTAGGTGTACCTCCCGCATACACCACACGTGCTCACACTGTGAGAAAGAGCGACAAAATTAATAAAAATTAAAAGGACCATCTGAAAGAAAAGTAATGCACTCTTATGATATAATTGTCAGCTATTTAAACAGCATTTTAACATGTAAGACAAATGGCGCACGTCTTTGAATAATCCACCTTAATCATGCATCCGTCTTTAGAAAAATAAGTTGGGGCACTGATTTTGATACAAATATACAAAAACAAAAAAAATTGAGACACTTGTTGCCCCCCACCCCCACCCCACCCCAAACCATATATATACATGCATATTGAATATAATGCCAGAAACAACCCAGAATACCAATGACGTAGCAACTCATCCAGCTCGCAATCCATCACTATTCACAGGTTACTGTACTGCTTAAATTACAGAAAGAAAGTCGTACCTTTTCTTGTTGGCTGTATTTTACGAACAAATGATAATTCAAATACACGCAGAATCACAAATACAACTTTGACCTCAATGGTCCCGTTAGATGATCATTGTAAGTTGGTTTAAATTCTGATTGATACTGTAGGTGTATCAATTCTTCTAAACTGTGGACTAACGGATGGAAGACAGATGCCTTGTCGTGGCATGAGCTCATACGCCCTTCAGCTGGATAAACTAAAAAGATGACACGCCACATCTCACTGTTAATTATCAACTGTTGAGTTATGTGATCAGGTATAAACAGGGCATCTGAGAGAGGTGAAGTGAAGAAGGGCAGAGGGTCAAACTATTTAAGAATATTGTTCTCAGGATAAAATTGCAAAGAATTTGGGTATTTCATTCATTTCCACTGTACATAAAAAGGAGGGCTCAAACTGAGCAGCTGAAATCCCATTTGAGACAAGAATGAAGAAACACTTGGCCTTCTAAACTAAAGCAAATCTCTTCATTTCACAAGCACAGAGTGCCCTTGGAAGAAGATGTGGTGCTACACAGTGATTAACATGCTTCTGTCTAAACATCTCTGAAGCATGTTGCTGGCATCAAATTCAAAATAAGCATGTTTCTTAAAAAACTAATTCTTTCAAGATTTCATATGAGACTGTTACTATTGTACTAAATGAATTCTATTGTATTAAATGTAAGCTCAGTTTCCCAGACATGGATTGAGCCTGGTCTTAGCCTTAATAAAATTTCAATTTTTACCTATAAATATGAGTGTAGAACAAAAACAAAGTGGTTCTGACCTTATCGAAGCCCATGGCACAGAGTTTGTCTATTTTACGTGTATAGTCGGGACTGGAGACGGGAGCGCCCGCATAGACGTGCGACCACAGCCTCGCAGTCTGTTTGAACATTTCTGGGTTCTGCTTATACTGTGGATTCAGAAAGACAGTTCAGTGAGCAACATTTTAGAATAAATTAACCAACATGGCAGACACAATTTCATATCAAGAACTGATAAGCACCTACAGTTGCCCAAATATAACTCTGTGCACTTGTATTTGACTTTTTTTGCCATGTGATCATAAGCAGAAAAAGTGCTAGCCTTGCATTAAGTCTCTCTCACCTGGTTTGCTACTACTGCATCCTGTGGATCATCTGGTTCTGCTGCAGCGAGAAGAGCCTGTAGAGACAACAGCACTGTCCTCAGGGTCATAGCAGCTGCCCTGAGAGAGGGTGAGACAGATTCACCACTGGAGCAGGTTAAGTGGATGGACCACATGCACATACCTAGAATGGTTCAGATACTTTCCACTTACCACTGGTCTTTTAAAATATCCAAGCATATTGCTCCTGTCACAGAACTGATATTAGGATGCCAGATCTTAGTGATGAAGCGCACCTAAGAAAGACAGATGAGGGAGGGTTATCTAGATAAGAATGGGAGGTGGTTAAAAAAAAAAAAAAAAGAAATATTTACAATTTCTTACAACAGATATGTCCCCATGCAAATTAACGAGACAGCAATGGTTTATGGCACCACTGTAGTTTTACATCTATGTGTGCCTTGATATGTTGAGCATTTAACTTACTGGATAAGCCAAACTTAACCCTTAACTGTTTCCAAACAGGTTGTTTGGTGACATTATTGCAGTGAAGTATTTTCTTAACATCCCTGTGTTCAGTATATGTTTACAAGATTCATTTGGTCACAGGAAATCAAAGACTAGGGAGACAATAAATGTTTATTTTCACTATTATCCCTGTTAGACTTTCTCTTTTGTTTTTAACATGCAAACTAACGGTGACCAGAAACTTAGAAAGGGTGTTTAATAGATGCAATATGCTGCTCTCTGTCAGAGGACTTCTGTTAGCACATTCAGGTTCTTCAAAACATAATTCAAGGTTTTGAAAACAAGCTGAATTGACTCCAGACTCTGATGCTCATTACAATTATAAATGGACTGCATTTATGTAATGCTTTTGTTACATAAATGCACTTTTGCTCTCAGACTGCAGGCTTACTTGTGGTTCCTAGAGTTTCTAAAAGTAGAATGGGAGGCAGATCTTTCAGCTATCAGGCTATCCCTTAGTTATGCTGTTATAGGCTCAGATTGCTGGGGATTTCCCATGATCCACTGAGTGTTTTTTCTTCACTGTGTGTTTATACACCGCCACTGCATTTAATCATTAGCAATTATTAAACTCTGGCTCTCTCCTTTAGTTTGGCCTTTGTCCAGTCTCCCTCTGCTTTCTTCTCTTTCCCCTCACCCCCAACCAGTCACGGCAGATGGCTGCCTCTCCCTGAGCCTGGTTCAGTTGAGGGTTTCTTCCTGTTAAAAGGGAGTTTTTCTTCCCACTGTTGCCAAATGATTGATTGTTGGTGTTTCTTTTCAGTACTTATGGATGGATGGATATAAAGTGCCTTGCTGTTGTGAATTGGAGCTGCATAAATAAAATTGAATTGAACTGCAGCACTGGGAGCTGTTTTGGGGGGTTCGGTACCATGCCCAGGCATACTTCAGCATGAGGAGTGGCGGTTAATGACAACCTGTTTAGCCGTAATAACAGTGCACATGTTTTCAAACTAACTAAACAAGAAAGACACAGGCTGAGGATGGAAAAAGTGCTTCTTTTTTCATTTTTTTAAGAAGAAGCAACTGGAAGACAATACCTTTGGTGGGTTAAAAGGATAGGTTTCTGGGATTTTTATTTCAAGTTGATATCTGCCACCTTGGAAAGAGAAAAAAAATGTTAGCATTTCGGATTATAAGGTGAGAGTGTTGTATCAATATCCTGACAATCATTTCCAATGTGACAGTACCTTCATATGGTGTGTCTGGAGGCCCTGCTATTTCACCCCTCAGCTCTGTGAAGTTCTCATCCACCAGGTCTACTTTAATCTGGTTTTTACTCGTCTGCAGGTCGAAACAAATGCAAAGAGTTACCCAGCTTATCTCTTCACATGTTTACATCAAACTGAAAACGTGAAGTCGCACGGCTGGTGTCATTTTGTGTAAAATTAAAAGCCAGTTTTGAGCCCCACTTCCAGGGGGAAACGGTACGACAATTAATGTTAGCACCAGAAGTACCAAAGTTACAAAACTACAAACCAGTAGGACATGGCAGGAAGTAAAATGACAACATAAACAAACGCCATCCCTCCACACTGAAAACAACCAGCTGATTAACATCTGATAAGTTTGCTGAACGTTACAGCAGAAATACGGTCGCTGCTAATGCTAACTGTGGATGCATGTCAAAATAACGTTAGCATTAGCAAGCCTTGCTAACAAGCCTTGCTAACTCATTTACGCTGCCCTGCCTGAGGCGCCGTACAGGCCACACACTGAAGGTTTATTTGAGTTGTGTAATTAAAACAAACGTCTGCGACATTGTATGTTAGGCATTAAGGGCCTGCCAATTGACAGAGCTGAATCCTCGGTGTTTCCTGAACACACCCACCTGACACAACAAGGGAGGCGCTGATTTGAAGCTAAAGCTAGCTAAAGTTCTCCTGTTTGGGCCTGAACTGCTGCAACACAGGACCCAAACCTGACTAAGGTAAATCTATTTGGTCATAATAACGGCCCCTGGAAGCTTACAATTTAACAGAGCTGAAACATTTTTTTAAAAAAAGAGCTGAGTAGAATTGGAAAAATAGCCGGTAATATTACCGCACCTCTTCGCTTTTGAGAACTTCTTTGAACTCCCGTTTGATCCTTTGGACCGCAATGTTGGCCATGGCTGTGTCTGCTGAGCTGCTGCTGCCTTCAAGCTACACCCGTGGCCCGTCTCCCTGTGCTGTTTGTTTGTGTGTGTGTGTGAGTGAGCGAGAGAGAGAAAGAAAGAGAGGGGGGAGTCCGCCTGCTCGGTGCTTTCCTCACTTACGGAGCTCCTTTCACTTTCACCGTGTACGGCGCTTCTTTCTAGCTCAGAGAGAGCTCACAGTCCGCCTGCCTGCACCCAGCGTCAGTCCGTCCAGAACATACAGACACACACAGTGCAGCTGCGTGGAGCACACACTGGAACTTTCATTAATAAGCTCTGGTGACGGGGAACGTGGGTTCATGCGCTTTTGAAACTTCCTTCAGGGCATTTCTCATCATGTGCTGATACTGCCAGGGTTTCCACCTGACTGTGTGGATTTTTATTTAGTGAAATGGGAGCTCTCTCACATTTCAACTATATGGTGTTCAGCGCATATGTATGTATGTGTGTGTGTGTTTTCTGCATATGGAAGACCTATATATCTGTTAAAGCCATATATATATATATATATATGGCTATATATATATTAAGTGTATATATATATATACACTTAATAGTCCACCCAGATCTTTGGTAATTAAGCTTAAACTTCGAAGTTCTTTGAGTACCATGAGACAGCTGGTACAGACAACTAGACAACTGCCATTTATGGCGAGTGCTTCATCTATAGTGCTTCAGGTTAAATGTAGCTTTTCAACTGCTTTCATACCTTCATGGTTTATAACATGAATGCATCTGAGTTGCTTCCATCTCTTGGAGGTGAAGAAGAGAGCGCAGGCAGGGTGGAGTGGGTGGAGACAAGTTATCAGAGGTGATTTGAGACAGAAGGATAGCAGCGAGAGTGAAATGGAAGATATACAACATGGTAGTGAGACCTGCTATAATGTATGGTTGGAGACAGTGATGCTGGGAAATAGGAGTTAGCAGAACTGAGTCTGAGATTTTCACTGGAAGTGACCAGAATGGATATCAGAGGGACAATTTGGGTAAAGAGCTTTGGAGACAGAGTTACAGTAGAGAGGCAAGGCTGAGGTGGTTTGGACATGTGCAGAGGAGGGATAGTGGATATACCGGACAGTGGATGTTGAAAATGGAGTTGCTACCAAGGAAAAGTAGAAGACCTCAGAGGAGGTTCATGATGTAGTGGTGCAGTGTAGGAGGACATGCAGAGGAGGAGGACATGGTGTGACAGAGGAGAATGCTAGGGAGAGGATGGAGGCGGATGATCCACTGTGGTAACCCCCTAAAAGGAGCAGCTAGCTAGGAGTTGCTTCCATGTCTTACCAGGATCAGATCCATCTTTATTGCCACTTTACTCAGGTGCAATAAACAGTTGTTTCATTTATAGAAATTAATAAATTCCAGGTCACTTATAGATGAAAGTAGGGTAAATAACCTCTCATAATAGTAATAATAATACACACACATTTAATGAGATGTCTGTTTAAATTTTTTTTGTGTTTTAGTGTGTATAACTGAGCTTCTATTGTTTCTAAAGCTTGGGAAATACAACAGGTTGGATTATTTGTTTCATACTTGTAAATTATAGTGCTTCTTTGGCTCTTGTTTCTAGTTATTTATGTCTTGTAAGCTTATTTGGGATGGGCATATAGTTTTATTCGTTACACATTAACTTTAACACACTGATAACCTCAAATCAATCAATTATATAACAAATAATATAGAGAAGTCCTGATTGAAAATTCAAGTATTTGTTGAGCTGCAGAAAAGTCGCTCTTTGTTTTCTTTACAAAAAGCTTTTATAAAGTAACTTAAAATTTCAATATATAGAATTTTAAGTGAGCCAAGGTAGACAATTATTCGAATACCACCGTGTATTTGGTTACACAACCGCACAGATGTTGGAAGTTCACGGGCCTCTGACAGGCGGCCGGACTGTTTGTTTACTATCCAGAGGAAGTGGTCGTTGCTTGCTGTGATTGGCTCAAAGGGCCCGCCCATCAAACTTTTAGACCAATAACAGGACAGCTGTTTGGCTGAACAGAACAGAGCCACCGGGGACCGCCTACTTCCTGAGGTCCCGGATGAAGAAAGGCTGGCTGGCTCACGTGTATTAAACAAAACAGAGACGGTGGGTTGATGTGTCTGTAGTTTGGTGGTTTCTGTGGGGAGCAGCGGTGTAGCTCGGGCCCCTGAGAGATACTGATCGTTTTCTTAACATCATACAGCTCGAGTAAGTCGATGTTTTGTTTTTTTTTGTTCTTTTTTGTTTTGCTCTCACGTCTGTCTTCAGTTAACAGTGGGGAAAAAAAGAGAAAAAGGAACGGGTGTGAGTTTATTCTAGCTTGGGTGGTGAGGTTAGCAAGAAGCTAGTGTAAATGTTAAGCTAAATCACGTTAATGTTAAGCTAAAAGGAAGTAACAACAGCTGTCGTTGAATTCATTTTAGCAGGCTGAAGACAAACTGACCGCTTCCTTCCTTCCTTCTATAAAAGCGCAGGCAGCCACCCGTGGAAAATACTGTAACCTCTGTATGTCTGATGCTAAATCTTCTGCAGTCTTAATACAGAAGGCGCAGTGACAAAGTACAGTGTTGATTCGACTGTATGTGGTGCTATTGAACTGTATTGCTTCACACGATTGTGTTATTTAGTTTGCTGTCACTGAAGCCAGTGGGGTGGAGAAAAACGGCTCTAGCTATAAGCCAATAGAAATTTAACAGCACTACCAAATACAGGCTTTAAAATGACAGTAAAGTTCACTTAACAGCACTCTTCTTTATTACACAACCGTTGCCTTCGGCTGTGCGAGTTTTAGCCAGGTGTGCATCACTGGCCGCTGGGTGTAGGCCGTCTTAGTGATGTCTGTTTCATTGTGGTACAGACGGATAATTTGGATGTCTAACCCACTGGGTGGGAGGAACTAGTTTATTGTAGATATCTGTGTGCTGGTGGATGCAAACAAGAAATACAGGAAAATAACGTAATTTGAAAGTAATTTAAAATATCCTACTCATTGTGCACATGTTGGCCATTTATATTCTTGAAATTGTTTCATAAGAATGTTAAGAAAAAAAAACTTTATTAGTTACAACTGTTCAACTCCTCTAATCATTGCATCAATCAGATATTCAGTGCATTTACTCATGTAGACATGGTCAAGGTGGGAAATATCATCATCCCCACACTCTGAGATTGGTTACCAAGTCCCAAAAATGACTGGTACATTCAATGTGAGAGCAGCAGACCTGAAAGAGAAGATCATGGCTAAGCTGGAAACCTGAACCCTCCATGGCAGGTTATCCAACACTATGTGAAGTACCCTCTGAAACTCTACTAGAAGAAGTGAAGGCAGCACTACAGACAATCCCTACTGCAGCCATCACTGAAACCAACCAGCTGATCTATACCACAGCAACAGTGATTCTTGAGATGCTTGGTTATAAGATGAACGAGACTTGAGGCTAAGATCAAGACAGCACAAAGGGAAGTTAGCCAGCTATCAGAGCTGCAGAAAGGTGTGATGAAGAAAGTTGTGCATAAGTCCTTAGAAACTGTGAAGCAAAGACTCACAGCCTTGGCTATCTGCTTGAAGAGGTATACCAGAGACATAGAAGCCGGGAGAATAAATCAGATGTTCTCCACTGAACCATCCAAGGTGTACTGTCAGTGGCAGGGTAACAATATGAGAACAGCACACCCGCCAAGGCTGGAGAAGGAGCAATACTAGACGAGCATATTGGAGAAGGATGCAACACACAACAACAATGCTCAGTGGCTGGTGGATATAAGAGCAGACCATAGCAACCTTACTCAACAGCATCCAGTAACCATCAGAGTGGTATACATCCAGGGAAGAGTCTCACATATGAAGAGTTGGGCAGCACCAGGCCCTGACATGATTCACACCTACTGGCTAAAGAAGCTAACTGTACTCCATGAGCACTAGGGCTGCAACTAAAGATTATTTGGATAGTTAAATAATCTGTCAATTATTTTATTGATTAGTCGATTAGTCAACGATTATTTCAATCTTACCTCACCTGTTCAAGCCTGCCCACCTGTTAATATCACCTTCTCACAATTAAAATAACCCATAAAAGTATGAGTTTGACACTAATCAAATGTATTATTAACATTAATGTGACCATCAGAATAAATATCAAATAAACAATGCATATTAAACTAAATGCAATTTTTATTTTTAAATGAAAATATAATGTGCAAATAAATAAAAATTGCCTCTGTCCAAAAGTTCAAATAAGGCTTCAAATTAAATCAAAAAGATTTTCCGTGCAAAACAACTGAATAGTTTACAGAGGATTCAGTTCATAAAGAGGTTTGCTATTCAGAATGAACACTAATATTAATGTGAGGAAAAAAAATAGGAGCCAACGTAGCTGCTCCGATTGTCCTTCACTCGTTAGCTAACATAACTGAAATGGTGCCGCTTAGCAAACATCATCCAGCTTGTTTCCGAGAGGTAAACTAACAGAAACATTACTGTACAAACATTAACACTAGCTCACTAAAACGTACCCATCCAGAGCTGAAGTCACAGCTCCAGGGTGCTGGCGTTTTAAACGCTCAGCATTGCAGTGATGCTGCCGTGGAAGGCTTTGCACAGTCAATTCAACTTTATTTTGGTTTTCTGTGAAATGCTCCCACACCTTTGACAGTCTGTCTCCATTTTCTTTTATTTTCTCCACCCTCCTCTCTGTTCCACCATTGTTATTTTGTTCAAGTTATGTTCTTCGTTATTATTGTTATTGGCAAACAATGGAGGCAATACTGCCACCGTATCTTCCTGTAGTGTATTGCAATTACAAAATCACATAAGCAGCAAAAAATAGATGGATAGGTTATAAAACACGACGCTTCAATGCTGAAATTCCATGTCGACTAATTTTTGTAGTCGATGTCATCGATTACGTCGATTAATTCTTGCAGCCCTAATAAGCACCTGGCAGCACAAATGAACCAGCTGCTAATGGATGAGACGTACCTATTGTACCTAACGCACGTAATGGCTGATCAAAGGCTGTGCAGTCCTGATCCCTAAGGATCCCCAGAAGGGACCGGCCCCATCCCATACTGGTAGATCAGTGGCGATTGCTCTAAGACTGCAAGGGAAGCTCAGCTTCCCCTAAAATGTCAAAAAATAAGTGATCAAATATATACTGT
>JAVDPK010000381.1:0-38780 GCA_034780415.1 Cichlasoma orientale
TCTGCTGGTATTGATGAATGATTCTTTGTTATTCTTCCTTTTATTGGATTCAGTTTAGTGCTGACCCGGTCCCTAATGGGAAAGCCAAGGTCCTCCGTGGTTTTCACGGCTGTGTTTGGGATTACCGTCATGTTGGGAAACTCTCTTGCTGAGCTTTTTTAAAAGCTTCATATACTTTTGCATTCTTACGGCCCATCAATGTCCTCTCCTTTAGACCGCTTGCACTCGCGCGGCCCTCTATCAGCACGCTCACACCTCCGTGATTCACAGTTACCACTGTGCAGCCTCTGTGGTCCCGGCCGGGTCAACACCAGACACGCTGTACAAAATCCGATCCAGACTAATTTGGTTTGGTTTCATCTAACCAAAGAATGTGCTGCCAGCGTTCATCAGACTTCTTTTCATTTTCCTTGGAAAAGTTGCAGTTTTGTCCCATTTGGGCACAATGAGCAATAGTTTTCTTCTTGGAAATCGCAGCGCCACGTCAGAAGCATTTACCCATCTCTTGTTTAATAAAAGGTTGCCCAAACTGCAAACTGGTGGGGCCTTTTGTTATTGTTAATGAGGCTCTTCCTCTGCCTCCTAACACCTACATCAACTGCATTTTAACCAAGAGTCAGAGCCTTTGCTCTTGTGGCCGATCCCATATCTTATTTGTTCAGGAAATTCCTTACCGAGTCATTAGCAACAATTCAGACTGAAAAAACGGAAACAAAACTTATTATCCTCATTTTTCAGACCTTGAAAACCCTCCAGTATGACTGGACTAAAGCATTTCTGCACAGGAGAGTCAACGCGCCACCATCAATGCCAGAGACTGATCTCTAGATATCAGAAGTGCGTAGTTGCAGTTATTGCTGTTAAAGCTGGCAGCTTGGCAAGCTATTACACTCAGTGAGAAATTAATTTTTCACATTCACCTTTTTGCTTCATCCAAGTAGCATTTAAAACGAGTATTTTGAGTTTATTCAGGTTGCTGCTGTTTTATGTTATTTTTATTTTTAAAGATCTGATGGTGTTTAAAATGGAACACACACAAACGTGGAAGAAATCATTTCCCATTCCCAGATATAGTTGGTCAAATCACTACAAAAGAGCTGAAATCTAACAGCACCTAATTAACTCAACCATCAACCAAATAAAACAAACTGCAATATACATTTTTTTCCCCCTTTTTTGGCATATTATAGGATGCTGAGGTCAACCAGGGCTAAGTTAGCCACAGCAACGCAGCACGAATCCTAATGAAGCGCACATACCGTTGTTGTAGGCGGAGCCAATGCCGGCGTAGACCAGACTCTGGTGAGGCAGACTGGGTGTGGCGATAGAGACCACTGGTGTGGACAGAGGCTGACTGGACTGACTGCCACTCATCCTTTGGTTATTCTGAAAACAAGTAATAAACACAGATACACAGTCACTAAGTTCACTCATGAAAAGTCTAAACGCGGTCTTCTCCCTCTCTCTCTGCTTTTCTGTGCTTCGATCACAATTACACTGTTCACTAGAATTAGATTGTGATGCCCCGTTTCAACCACAAGATGTCAGTATAAACTAATTTTCCCTTCTACAGACGGCAAACTGCTTGTTTCGAGGAACAGTACTAACAAATACTTTTTTTTTTTTAAAAGGCCCGTTTCTTACTAACTCCGATTCTTTCCTATCAGAGGGTGCACCTGAATTGAACAAGCATTTCTGAAGAATGTTTTGTAAAACAGACGTTTCACAAACCAACCGGAAACTGCAGGTAGTTTTAAAAAAATATAACAAAATTTTTAGTCAAGTTAATTTACCATCTTTGTTCATGATACAGGATTTTTGAGCTTTTAAGCAAGGAGATGTCATAAAATGAACATTATAGTATAAATATATAACTACAGATATACACAGCTGTGTTTGCGGTGACTGCCGGGAATATAAATCTATTTCCTTTAATGAAGTAAAATCCTCTTTTTCTCAAAAGGCTATATAATCTTTTAAAGGCAATTTAGTTGATTGGCTGATTTAAAAGACACACACACACACACACACACACACACACACACACAGCTGAATATCAGTAGGTAGTTCATTCCTAATCAGTCATTGCCTTAAAACAGGTGGCTCCTTAGCTCGACACATCACATCTTTTGAGTTTCAACCACGTCAGGCTGAACCGGGTCATTCAGTGCTCAGCAAACATAAAACAATGGGTTAACCAACCCCCACGTGTCTCACTCCCTGTGTTCCCATCTGTTCTCTGTGGTCTCCTTGCGTCCGTGCGCCACAGAATCCAAATGAAAGCTAACACGGTAGCAGGTAGTGATGTTGTGATGTTAGTGATGACACAGACATCCCGTTAAGAAATGCAGAAGACCTCCTCAGTTCTTTTTGCTTTGTTGTTCTGGCCTCTTTGCGCAAACAAAGCACGCTGCTTACACACGCGCGTGCACGCACACGCACACACACACACACACACACGCACGCACACACAGGAGGAAGTGAAAGGCAGTTTCAAAATGATCAAACCGAGGAGGAGCTGCGTGACCACAACCCAGCATCTTCTGCTGGAGTGAATGAAAAGCAGAAACAGGAACATGAGTGGCTTCTTCTGTTGGTGTAAACAGGGTGGAGGCATTCGCAGCCTCATGGTTCTGTTTTTATAAGGCTAAACTAATGATTCCTGCAAGCATGACGGCAGTAAATTATCTGTCACTCAGTCATCACCAGTAATTGATAAACAGGTAAGATAAGCGGGATGACGAGGAATCATTACTTAATGTCAAATGAATTGGCATTGATTCATCATTTCTCCACGAGAAATTTTGTCACTCAGAATTTCAGTGATATTCATTTAAGAGCTCCCTATAGTGTGCTCTGAATTTGTAGTCCATTTCTAGATAGTCCGGTTATTCTCTTCTTATAAAGCACATACGAAACTTTTCCATTGCTTGTATTTACTTTTACTTTTTTCTTCCACAACACTGGACTTTAACACTGCAAAACAGAAACTCGTTTCCTTCTGCAATATGTAAAAATCCCCCAGAAAGCGCAACCAGCAGAGTAACGGAGCCGGTCGGCCGCCATAAAAAGAAAAAGAATAAGCAAAGAGTGTCCGTCTCCTTTGTTTACTAATCGTTACATCATGTTTGAGCAGAGTGTGGGAGGCGAGGGCACCAGCAGGAGAGCTAAGGGCGAATCAATAACTTCAGCGACCCGGCGCAGCGGCAGAGTCTGAAAAAAGGAAGGCAGACTTCACAGAAACGAGTGCTCAGATGTCACGCATAGAAAGACCAGAACTTCTTGTGCCGTGCAGTTTTTAAAGCACTTATTTGCGCCACATTTTGAGATGCTGCTAGAATATAACTGGATATTATTTCTGCATTGAGATCTGGTGGTACCGAGTCTAAACCCAACTCGAGCTTCCACAGAGAGTTTGCACTCCCCTCACAAAGAGGCACGTGACTGGGCAGCTTACTCAAACTGCGGTCAGTCTTTTCAGACGAGCAGGCCGTTGCCTTCCAAAACTTTTAACTGATAAGCGTTTAAATTCAGTCTGAGAAAAGGATCATGGGAGGCGTCTGTGTGAACAAGAGTGTCAAAACTACTCAGAAGTCACACTAAACGAATTCCAACTTTCGTTTCTGCTGATTGCGAAATGCCTAAAATCTTCAGTCCTTCAAAATATTATACACAACTTGCTGTTATAATTACCAGCGGTGACCCCCGACCTTTGCTATCTCGGCTTCAAATCCATCCAAATGACTTTTTAAATGCCATGTTTGGCTTGGAAACAGAAACTCTTTTCTATGTTAGTTTAAGCTGCTATTTAGTGTGAACAGCATTTTGGGTCACACCCATCGCATAGATTTTATGACGAGATATACGCATTTAGTCAAATGTGTGACAAACCTCAATCTGGAAACCCTTAAGGCTCGTCTGTTGACTCAGCCTCTGAGTACAATGGGCAGTTTTTCAGTCTTCTGGTGCAGCCGGTGGATAACTGGGCTACGACTCTCTGTTCATGAACGCAGAAAAAAAGCTAATAAAAAGCTAAATTGCTCCAAGACAACCGCCACTGGTTTCAAGGTTGCATTCCCCTTCTGCTCTCCGCGCTGAAGTCTCACCTAAAGCCTTCTGCTGGTGGTTAAATGTTACTGTTTAAAAAAATCCAGTGGCCCACAAACAGGACCACTTTTTGGTGCCTCGCCTATAGATTCTGCACGTGCACATACCTGTTTTACAGAGATTACGGGAACCTTAAATGTAATCAAAAGAGTGTTCGTACACAATAAAAGCACCGAACGAAGACTGAGTCCACTGGAAGGGACGAGAATGAGGTAGCAGTGAAGTCAGTCAAATGAGGCATGCGAGTTGTTGCCAGCATCCTCTGTTCTTCAAAGGAACTATGATTCCATCTGTGAAACCACCAACCATCTGCTCCAAATGGTGTCAAACCAATTGTTCTCAAAAACTGTTGACCAACTTTGTGGTAGTCTGTGTCACATATTTACCCCGCGCATGCCTGACTCCAGCACACCACAGGCTTAGAAAACACAATGTACTGTTCTGATGGGCCAACCAATAGTCAGTAACACAGTTATGGTTGTGTTTCTCTCAGCTTGTTTTTAGGAATTTCTGCTCTGTACTGGACCTAAATAAATATATGACGCTTTAGGTATCATTTTTTAAAAAGTAGGATATTAGTCATCATAAAGGCCTTTTGTTTTGGACTTAAATATATATATATATATATATATATGTAAAAAATTACCAGCGTTTGCATCATTCCTTTGGACTGAGGGATGACAACCCGGAGGTCCGTCTTGCGGCTGGTGGGGACCATGCTGTTCCCGTGAGGTGGAAGAGGAGGAGGAGACTTTGGTGGTAGAATCTTTCCGAATCCATTCACTGAGCACAGAAATGTGGAAATGAGAGGATGTTAAAGTGATGATAATTCTAATTCAACTTCCGTTTAAGTGTTGATTGTAACACATTTTTAGTAAGCATTTTGCAAGGGATGTTTTCTCGTTAATGGAAAGCATCATGCATATAGCACAAGTTTTAAATATTGAGAGCTTTGGAATGCACTTGAAAATGGAGTGGGGGTATTACAGTCTCGCGTATTAGATCCATTAAATCAACATGCCCACGACCGAGCTCTGCATGCAGACTGGAGAAAGTACAACTATGTATTATACAGGAGATAATGATGAATAATTCATCCTTTCTCTCTTGACATTACATAATGGCAGCGTTTCTGGGAGGGAGAGCACGAACATGACAGGAGGGGTATCACGCACAGACAGTTTGTAGCAGGGGCTGAGGACCAAAGCATGAGGGCAGAAGCAAACAGAAACCGGGAGGAATGACACTGAGGTGCATCCAGGCTCCCTCCACTGGCCTCAGCTGACCAGTAACAAATCCATCACCAGCCTACACCAACTCCCACTCCTCCAAGAAGCACTAACAGAACTCAAATCAGAAGAGCCATGAACTAATCACCAGAAGAGAAAGCAGAAAAATGTGAAATTGTGTTTATTTTTGTGGGCTCTCTTTCTAATATTTCTCTTTTTTTGTAGTTTAATGACTAATTTTAATTCCTTAAGGGCTCCGAAAATTAAGAAAACAAATAAGCATTTGTTCAAACAGATGTAGCCGCTCACATGGGATCACGAGCCGAAAAAACACCGCAAATACTGAACCACACGCAGGCAGTCGCGATTGCGCGTATGCAGCATATATGTCAGAGCGTGTTTGTTAGACTCCTGCTGGGTACGTACCAGCGGGTCCCGATCCATTCTGGAGAGCCAGCTCAGAGCTGCCATGGAGACCACCTGAGGATAAACACACAAACACACGTAAGGCCTCCTTATTAGATTTTTCTCATATTTAATGTTCAGTAATCGCCTACAAACACTCTGCATACATCCAATTGTTGTTTGTGTATGCTTCTTACTTTTTATTTTATTAGAAAGATTTTAAATTGCTTTCGATGGTTCACTTGCCATCTGCTCAAATGCATTTTCAGCACAAGCTGTTTTATAGATATCGAATTTGCTGGAAAATAACAGCCAAACTGCTGTTTTATCACTCTTCAAATCAATGTTTTAGCAGCTACTCCTGTGCAGAATGCATGCATGCTTTATCTCCCGCATCGCTGTTAAATGCAACTACACTGTCTCATTTAAATACAATTTAACAATAATTTTAGTTACCAGCTCGTAATCACTCACCTTCACCTCCAGTGCTCGGAGGTCTTTGTGAGGAGTTTATGTTTCTGTGGAGGTGCGTGTGAGGTGAGGCGAGGATCCCGCTGTCAGCCAGAGCTGCTGTGGCTGCAGCTAGCGCCTGGGATGTTGCCCCTCCTCCTGCACTGTGACTGTAGGCCATGCTGCCCGGTGCTACATGCATGAAGTGCTGCTGCTGTTGTCCTGTGGACTGGGAAGGTAGAAGCAGACAAAATAACTGATCAACATTAAAATGAAATACATGAACTGGTAAAACATAACTGTCAGTTATCCTGTTTCCATCTTTGTGTCTGTTTTTTTTTTAAAGGGTTGTTTTGAGGCTACTCTTGAAAGTGATCAGGCATATTATTACCACAGCCTGTGGGCAGCAGATATATGAAGGAGAGTTTCATAATTCATAAACCTACAGAGAAAATGTGGGTGGGAAAATCCAGTGGGACACAGTCACTAAACAAACTACAGAAACAAAATGTTACCAACCAACAAAAAACATCAATGCAACTCACAATTTTATGAGTCTTCATCATGTTGTCGAACTCCTCGTTAATCTTCTTGTACTTTTCTTCAGTATTAGGAGTGAGGACGTAGGATGGGTCAGCATCAGGGCTGTCGCAGCCTCTGTGCTCCTTCTTGTTCAGGGCCTGAAACAAAGAGAGGAGCAGCTACGTTAGTAAAAATGTGCATCATAAAGCATCATTTTCCCTGATAGACTGATAGTCGGTACATAAATTGATGATGAAACATATTACTAATCAAAGGTGAGGTACTGCCAAAAACAGGATGTGAATGGATCTGGTTGCTCCCCGTGAATAATGTGGTTGAAATCAGGAAGGGCCGCCGAGACGACGAGAAACCAGATTTGAGTTTCGAAAGGCTCGCAGTACACCACCGCTTCCCAGCCATCGTGACCATATTTACAGTTCTACGGGTTTGTTCTCGGTTCTTTTTGTTTCTTGATGCAGTGATGATGGAGAACATATTTGAGTTCATACGCTCGAGTGATATTTCCACGGACGTCACATTTGACTGACTCTGACCAGAAAACTTTGCAAGACAGTAATAAATAAACTTTGAGGCATGCTATTAACTTTATGAATGAATTATCGTAATTCATCATTTACTGTAACTACTGGATGATGTGACATATTCCCCATCTGATAAAGTGCATTAATGTGGTTTTAGATCAAAACCCAGCATGACTAAGCTCAGTAGTTTTCATTTGTATTTCACCTTTTGTACACGGCTGAATAAAAATTTAAATAATATGTGACTTCTTACCCAGTCTGTAATGGAATAAACCAATGCAGTAATAAGGGTATTTAATCCACACAATTATTGATGAATAAGGCTAAACTGGAAGTTACTGATCTGATATTCAGTATCAAACTCAATAACACCTGTTTCCATTTGGGATTTCAGTTTCTAAGGTCAGAACTTCTAATGTCTCACCTGCAGAGCAGCACAGAACCTGCAGCCACAGACAAATATCACCTGCCTTTATAGACTTACAGACTTACTGTACAGTTAGTTTGACTTCACGAGTTCTGACGCAGTGTGAAAAGCAAAGAGCTGCTCCGTGCAGTTCAGACGTTTCGGGTTTCCTTCCTCTAAAGAGAGGCTGCTCCACACAACACACATGCTCATCTATTATCACGCCAACCTTCCAAACACAGTGAACCAGAGCCCATATGTTTTTACAGCATGCCCAAAACAACTTTGAATTTAGTTGGATGGTTTTGGTGATGCGCTGCAGACAGACAGGGAAATAAAAGGCAAAGAGTTGGCTGCTGACGTATCCCTGAGCATCACTGAGAGTGAGACATCAAATTAGATTCACAGCTCCTGCGTCTGTGGAGGGTCATATTACTACTGGCAGACGAGCTCACACAGTGCTGGTTAAAAAAAAAAATACTGCTTTGAAATAGGAACAAAATCAAGACGAGTGTCATGAATCATAAACATTATTTCATTGCTGTAGTTATAATACATTCGCCGGCCACTCTTTTAGGTTCATTTGTTCAATGCATTTAGGAACATAGACGTGGTCAAGATGACCTCCCATCTGGTCTGAGTACTGCAGAAACTGCAGCTCTACTGGGATTTTCCCCACACAACCATCTCTACAGAGAACGGTCTGGGGGAAAAGATGTTCGGTAAGCATCGGTTCTCTAGGAGCAAACGGCACCAGCAACTCAAATAACTACCCTTCACAACAAAGGTCTGCAGAAGAGCATCTCTGAACCACACGCTTCGGATGCCACTGCTGTCAGCCAAGAACGGGAGAACGGGAAACTGAGGCTACAGTTTGCACAGACTCATCGAAATTGGACAACAGAAAATTAAAAAACGCTGCCTGGTCTGATGACTCTTGAGTTCTGCTGTGACATTCAGACGACAGGGCCAGAATTTGGTATTAAAAACATCCCACCTTGTGCTAATGGTTCAGGATGCTGGTGGCGGCTGCTTGCAGCAGGATAACGCACCATGTCACCGAACTCACATCATCTCAAGCTGGTTTCTTGAACATGACAGCGAGTCCACTGGACTCAAATGGCCTCCACAGCCATCAGACCTCAGTCCAACAGAGCACCTTTGAGATGTGCTGGAACGGGAGATTTGCATCATGGATGTGCAACTGACAGATGTGCAGCATACTGTGTGACTCTTTCCTGGAAACAGCTGTGTACTACAGCAAAGCAATGAGCTAAAAGATGCAGAATGTCTCCAGTGGATTACAGGACTACACAAGCACATTAATAAGTGATGGTACATTTCAAATATTTAACATCAACATGTGCCATGCATTAAAACAGAAGAAGATACGTAATTGCCATTGTACATAAATTCAAGCGAAGCATAGAATTTGCACTGCCAGCTGGTTTAATATGATTAGGTTGAGATGATTGGTTGAAAATTAAGACAGATGAATTGATGGATGGTAATTTACAGCACCTGGCCTTTGGCAGATGAGTCACTGTAAAATAAATAAATAACTAAAAATCCCACCAATATCATGCGAGCCTGTACAATGACATAATTTCTCTGGTATCCATCGCCTCATCGCTGCTCATCTCACGTCATAGCGTGAAATGGAAGGACCGAGAGCTCAACACGCCACCCAGCTGACTGTCTGTCCACCACATGTCCTCTGCGTTCCCAGACACGAGTAGCTGCTCAAAGCTTTAAAAACACACTCACAAATCTATTTTCACAACCGCTGACCACTTAAAAAGCCACTCGCTCAGTTCCTGTGCGATCCACTGGCTGCTGCATTTCAGCGCTCTACTAAATTCAAGCTGGACAGTTTAAAATGACGAAGTGTATTTCAGGGCAAGCTGAGCCTGATCCTTTCTGACTGTTTGTTTGCTCGGCCCTATTGTCTGACAATTATGTCATTTCGTCCAATTATGGGAAGGGATATTACGGTAAATTATGTGGGTTACATAAGCAATTATTTGCAATTATTCAGAATGACAGGTTACAATGACATCCATCCATCAGCAATTTAAAAATGTTGTAAGTTACAGATAATATAGTCTTGACATGCAGAGGAAAAAGACTGCAAAATGCACCCGAATTTGCAGAACTCCTGCAAAAAATTTGACTATCCACCCGACAAACAAATGACACGTTCATCAATAAGAGTCTGGTGCACACATTTGCAAATACATTTGCAAGTACTGCAATATTTCATCTCTGCCCAGATTACCGCAGGAAAACACTGTGATACACAACCTACGCTGAGATAAAGGCGCTGAAAAGTGTGTAAACAAGAAACCCAGGAATGCTGTTTAAAAATTCATCTGTGTTTTCAAAGACTAAAATCTTACATCTCTCATGTGAAAGTAAACGAAGGCACAGAGCCACGACTCGGCTGCCGATTAAGATCAAATGATCTCACTAATATCTATTCTGGTCCAACTGTCACGTTAACAACAGGACGAGCCACCATCTGGCTGCGTGATGGCAACCGAAGCCTTTAAAATACTGGCATGCTAAGGTATATGCACTGTAAGTCTTCCAAGTACCAAATATATATATAACACGACACCTGAGCAAAATGAACCATTCCTGCAACGAGATTAAGCATATAATGAGTGCGTAATTATTATTAATGATGTGAGGAGACGTGAGCTCAAGCAGTTTTTTAGTTGCTTCGCTTCAGCAGTTTATTAGTCTGCAATCATCCTCTGATTCAGGTGTGCCCTCTGCTTGACCTTACAGCAGAAAGGAAGGGAAGACAGCTGTTATCATTTATGTGACCGCACCGTCTTTGAATATTACACACAATGTTAAAGTAGCTTTGAAGTAAAAAGTTTTAAATAAACTGTTTTCTTTAGAGATTTGAGAGTGGATACATGACACCCAGACGAGGGGGATATCCAGTACGTGTCTCCACAGATGCTGGTTCAAACCACTAGATCATGTCTGGGCACTGGGAACTATCTTAAAGTGGCTGTTAGAGGATATGAGAGTGTGTGTGTGTGTGTGTGTCCTTATCATCTCAAATGTCAAAGTCAGCTTTAGTGGATCTCCAAAGGCATCTGGATCGTTGCCACCACGAGGCACGGGCTGCACCACTAAGCATCTTGACATGTGAGGGTGATGTCTTGCTGCTCTCGGGGCAGCATCAAAGATAAAATAGGACCCCCTCTTTCTCTGGAGTGAGTCTTTTCCAGTCGGGTGACTGCCCCATAGGCTAAGAATAGGCCAGGCACAGGAGTGCTTGAGAAGCGATCCAATGCATCTCTGCCAGAGAAAAGCACAGCTCACATACTTTGAAAGGCACGCTTACATTTCACAGATCGCTTTCATATGAAGCATCCTGTCTCACAGAACTAAACCAAATCAGCTGCTGTGCTTTCTGCCACAGCGCCAGGTTTCATTGTGTTGGAGTGTTCTCGTGCTGTTGTGCTTTTCATTCATCTCTGGGCTGAGCGGGCTGACAGGGCTGCACTGCTGCAAACCTTGGACAGCTGCTCTGTTGTTGTTGAAACTCAAGTCTGCTAGCCACAAACTTGTCTCAATTATTATGACAAAAGCAATCTGTCAGTGAGATTAGCTGAACAGTGAGGACTCCGTGGCTGTTTTAGCTGGCAGGCCATTATCACTGCCGCTTTGCTGTTTTCCACCTCCATTTATGGCTGATGTTACGGTTTCATCTCTCCCCCTCATATGGACACACGTTTCAAAAACTTAGTGCTTGCAGTCAAACAGAAATTAAAAGTCAGTTTAGCTGAGAAATTTCTGCATATCTATGGACAAATAGTTTTTGGATCACTAATACAGCCCATAATAAAATTATTTTAACAGTGTTTAACCAGTGCTCCCTCTGACTCTGTATGCATCATTAGAAACATGTACGGAGTCCTGAACCTGACCCACGACAGAGAGATAGCTGATCCATGTTTAACTGAAATATCCTCAGGAACAAGCATACGGAGAGAAAGTCTGTCACCGTGGATGCCTGTGCTGTTGTTTCAGTAATTTCAGTGAACTGGTCCTTTAAATCGCCGTAAAACTCTTACTTTAATTAGGACTTATAAGCAGAAAACTGCCTTTTGTTCTGCTGCCGAAATTATTTTATTAGTTTATAATTTCCTGAACACTAAATTATGTCCATGCATGAGAATTTATCCAACCACAGAACCTTTGGACACTATAAAATATGCTTTCATGTATACGGGGGAATCTGGTCAGGATGGTTATGGTGAACATCCATGTGAATAAACATGTTGGTGCACTAAGCATTAATGCAAGTCCTGACTTTGAATTTTAAAAAATGAAGAAAGATATTTATGACTTCAGTGATCGGATTGTATTTTTTATTAACATTAATATAAAAATGCTCTGACACCTGTGATGGTGTTTAGGATGTTCTGACCACTCCTGTCAGGAATAATTAGCAGTTATTAATGATTAGTACTGCTCTTGTACTACATGCATATATGCACTCAACTCTCATTTGGGGGTTGTTTACTGTATATGGATCCTGTAGGTAAATCTATGAAGCTGCAGGTATTTAATAAACTCAGGAAGCTCCTACAAACAGCTGGAAGCAACAAATGCAACTTCCAGCTGGGTTAACCTTTTGTCCCACCAGGATTAAAGTACATTCATTGGTGAAGCTAATTCATGGACCAGCGTTGGTGCTTAAATGTGGAAAAAGCCTGAGTTGTCCTGCGTGCAAAGAAAGCTTGTTTAGACTATTTTTCATAAAGCAGGGGCTTTGATGTGTCCCCTTTATTGTGTTGAGAGATTTATTTGGATTGCGTGGGACTAAAGGTGTAAAAAGTTACCATACGGAAACATGAATGATATGAATCTTATCGAATAATTTAAACAAAAAAAGGGGATTAATCCTGTTGAAGAGGGTTCAACTATTCTTTTAAAGGGGATAACTGGCTTTGTGGTACTGTTGAAAAAGGGGGAGTTTATTTACACCCTTAAGCTATGGTATGCAGTACGACGTTTACACTGTATGGTTGGCAACACACCAACACAATAAAGCTGCAAATGAAGCTCGTCTGCAAGCTCCACCAAGTCAATGCCATGGATTAGGTTTACACAAAATATGCCCCCCATTGCTACAGTTTATCAAACACTGAGAAGAATTCAAACTTCATTTCAAATTTAGACCTACCTCCGCTTCCTAAATATGTAAGGAGACAGAGTGTGCTTATATTATTGTGGCAGTGCTCATGTGCAGACTTCCTGTGTGTGTATGTGTGTGTGTGTGTGTGTGTGTGTGTCAAAACCATCCGAGCTATTTGTGTGTTTAAGAGATAGACATCAGCAAGCATCATATTCCATCAAACAACAACAATGAATCCAAAGAAGCTTTCCGCCTCTCCTTCCCAACACGGGAAGACTGTTGTAGCCAGTGGGGTCCTACTTTACACATAGTCAAATTTCATGCTTAAATGTTGCAAATAGACTGACCGATATGTAAAGGAACACCTCTCACTTTCTAAGCTTTGTTTTAACCAGCTTGTGTGTCTGCGTGACATTTGTGGGAATAAACAAATAAAGGCTCAAAGCAGGCAAATCATGGCTGGCTATTGGCCTACAGAGCTTTCGCAGGTGTCTGCTTGCGGTTAACAGTAGAATAGACAGAATTACATTCTTTAGAATCATTATGGGCAACATTAATGATGCATATTACCTGCCTCCACCACCGCCTCCACCACCATTACCGTGTCTAAAATGAATTCTGTGCTCAGTGATTGTAGCGCTGTAATAGACTTTCCAGGATGACGTGCATGTTTCTGTTATGGTTTTGGTTTTCTTTTCAGCATAATGCTTGCAATTCCTCTTGAGCAACAAAAGATAAATTTCCTGGGGAAAGCGAAACATTTGCGATAGCAGTAAAACAGAGGACACTGGAAAGAAGACAAGAAACTTGGCCCGACGCTCCTGAAACAAACTGAAAAAGCAAAGCTCCTCTTTTCCAGTAAGTGGAAAGTGGAGGCAACAGTTAGGATTTGGTACAATGCTGGTGTGTGTGTGTGTGTGTGTGTGTGTGTGTGTGTGTGTGTGTGTGTGTGTGTGTGTGTGTGTGTGTGTGTGTGTAGCTCTCTTTATGACCATAGGAGTGAGGAATCTGAAGACAGTTTGGCTGGTCCTCACTTTCCCACAATCCTTTCCTAAAGATTGTAAGTTGAAGACTTGGTTTAAGGTTCTGGTAAGGCTAGGTTTAGATCAAGCCTAGAGTAAATGCTGGGTTAGGTGGGCAGTGATTATGGTTGGAATTAGGTTAAGACCAAAGAAAATTAACGTTAGCCGATGCAATGCGCTCTGAACAGTAATGAGTGTGTGAGGAAAGAGTGTGGGAGCAGTAAATTCAGGCTTCCGGAGAGACAAACACGCATTAGAAGCTTGCATAAACAGTTAGAACATGAGTCACAATGACCATTCATTTTTAATGGTAGTAGCAATGACTGTGTGCCATGAAAAACAGAAGAGCGCTGCTCAGGGGCCGTGGCACAACAGTGTCAGCAGCATCACCGCAATGATGACGCTGTGGGACCCAGCAGAAAGGGTCTTATCACTGAGAACAGTCTCAGGAGGTCTTTTTGGAGGACCAGCCTATGATTTATCCACCTCTAGTTCCTTTTTCAGTGGCACTGAAAAAACTCAAAATGTCCTGAGTAGATAAAATAAATCTGCCACAGTATTTGTTCCATTATTCAGATTGGTTTAGGGTCAGGTGTGTGTTGATAAAGATTACTGTAGAGAGAAACCCTTTAGTTTACTTGGCACTTTCCCACAAATAGCTACAGAATTCAATAGAATGTAATGTGACAAATCTGCCACAAATGATGTAAAATGCGTAACACTTTTGGGGCAGCTGAGGCTCAGGAGGTAGAGCAGTACCAGTACTTCCTGAAGTACAGTACCACTCAAACCCATTCATATGAATGAGTGTGTCCAAGCTTTTGACTGTTACTGTATGTTGGGCATATGTACAGTACGTATTATGCATCTAATTTAAACAAAACTATAAAAAGAAAATAAAAAGAACCATCCTAACCTGAAGCTCACTGAAGAGTCTGTGGGTAGGGCGACTTATCGGAACAACCGCCTCAAATAAAAGAACACTTGGAAAGGGCAGATTTTCCCCAACCTTTCTCCAGACTTTCCACCCAACCGTGCAATTTTAAAGAAAGTTATCCAAATCCAAAATTGGACGGGTCCTTCCTTTGGCCACGCTATTCCGCCTAACCAGGTTTTATATAATTAGGCTTGAAGGATTTTGCATAATCTTGGTAAACAAATGACAATGAAAGCCTGGCCTCGTTGGGAGAGCTAATGTTAAAAAACAAAACAAACAAAAAAACTAGCAAATGAGGTGAAATTGAAATAAGCATTAAGACACGCCCCTAACGGCATTTGCTGTTTGGGGTCTGGTGGAAGGATGGAGCCAAGCGGGCTTCACATTCAATCCTTCCAGATTTATGCTTCTAGTAAGTGTTGTGCATTTTCCATCCCAATAAATGTCACTGTATTAGTTTTAAATGCTCACAATACACATTTATTTCTTTATTATATTCACGATTTGGACCCGTTTAGAGACTTTAATAGATAACTGGTTTAGTTCTTTTATGGCCTTTATTTCATAGCGGAACTCAGACAGTTTTGTTTTACCACTTCGAGTCTTAATCACCTCTAGAGATCCTATTATGCAGTAGCTGCACTGCTGTGCTGTAATCAGCATGAAATGTATCACCTACATGAATTATTTTAACTGATCAGTGTGGTTATTCTAATTTTTGCTTGTCCGGGGTGGGGGGCAGTTTCCTCACAGAATGCACCAACTTAAATCAGTGGAAGGAAACGGCGACGTGCCCGTCTGTCTTTCCTGGATCTCCACTGTTACAGCTGGCCTTGGCAGGCATTTTTCATTTTGTTTACTCCATCAAGATCAGCATTCATGCGCTCCACAAATGACAAAGACACATCTTTCAAAATGTAAATTCTATTTCCGAGTATTTCTCAAGAAACAAGACAATGCTGAAGGCAGCAGCAGCTGAACGAGTTCTGAGTCCTCTGCTGTTACGCTTTCTAGGAATTGATCTTTCTAAAACACAGCTGCAGTCATTTCCTTCCCTAATCCTCTGAATGGATGCTGCAAGAGTCTGTCCATAGAAAAAAAAATCCCCCTGACATAAATGCACTTGCCTGCACAATGAAATGGCAAAACCCATCAAGTATTATATTCTTGCTACCATTCCATGGGGGTTAATGCAAAATAATCTGCAGCATGTGATGTGTATTTGCATACCGTGCCGACGGCCGAGTGATGCAACATAACAGGTTTCAACAAATGACCCGCCAAGCGTCGTCTCTGCAAACAGACGATCAAAGTGGTCAAAGCAGTGACACGAGTAGCAACTTCCTGCCACATACCTCCACGATGTCAGAGTTGGTTCTGCTCTCGTGGGGTTCGTTGTACTCCGTGTACTTCAGCAGGACTTTGTCCATGTCAGTACTGGCATACTGAAATAGCTTGTTGGAGCCATTGAAGATGATGAGGGCAATTTCACAGTCACACAGAACGCTCAACTCGTAGGCCTTCTTCATCAGGCCAAACTTTCTCTTCATGAAGGTCACCTGGAAGGACAAAAGCCAAGGATCAGCCGAGAAAAGCCAAACTCCTGAGCGTCATGCATGTTTTTTTCTATTTATTTTCTTTAACTGACATATCCTGAGCTTTTTACAGGAAAATCTCACTGCATGTATCACTATTGGCACACAGCACCCAAAGATATTTTTGGATGTATTCTGTCTAAAATAATAAATCACAGGTTTGCTGACTTTTCAGCAGGAAAGAGACACAGACTCAAAAATATCAACTGTGTCTTGAAAATGCAATAAAATTTTTAAAGCCCTGATTACAGTCACAATCAATTTTGTCGTCTCCCATAACTTCATAATAATAACAATAACAATAACAATCATCATCATCATCATCATCATCATCATCTGTCCTGCCAATATTCCATCCAGTGGCTTCAGGACAGGTAATCCAGTGCCCATTTTCCTCGCAGCCCCTGATACACATTGTCAAAGTGTGGTGCAATGACAGCAACAATAACACAAATGTGCCCTGAGATAAATGTTTCATCTTAGCTGTTTTAACAGCTGCTCCCAAACAGCTGATAAAAGAGCCAGAGAACACAGCGGCAGGACGAGCTGACAAGTCAGCTGCTGGCTTTTCTCTTCATAGTTTTCAGAGAAAACTGAAGAGAATTAAAATGTGTGCGTGAGTGTCAAACAGGAAGAGACGAGGGGTGGGGGATCTCTGTGTGCAAGTTCTGCACTTCTGAAAGAATGCAGTAATAACCTGGAAATACGCGTCTACTGGAGTACTATTGAATGAGCTGAGTGGATGGGAAAGGTGGGTGGGGAAAGAAACTTGGGAATTTTTCACCTCCCTTAATGATTACCATCAAGGTGTTCATCATTATATCATTATTAGTAAGGGGGGTGTAAACACGTCCTGCAGAAAAACCTTTCAGCATATCCTGTAGCATTATGTTGCACTGCAGCATATAAACTAATAACAGTCATTTTTGACACCTCCATGTTCCTCCAGACCATAAAGCTAAAGCATATTGTTTTGAGTGGCCCATTTACAGCTCACTGCAAACCCACACATCACCCACAGGTCACACATGGATCATACTCTCATCCCTTTCTTGGTGTGTAGCTCACTCCCTGCAGTGAATCATCTGTATTTATCTGGGTATGTCTTCCTTCTGTCATAGCTTCTGGGATCTTGACTCATATCTTTTTCAGTTCTAGAAACTTCCTTAGACTCACATCTCAAAGCTTTCTGACAATCTCAAGGGTCAGGTGTATTTCTTTTTTTTTTTTATAGTTACTTCTGTAGCTCAGTCCTTTATGCTTTTGCTTCCGAGCACTTTTACTGCAGTACTTGGTACTTTAGGTACTCGCTCAAAGCATCATTACAGCAAAAAGGTTATAAGAAGAAGAGTCTTGATTATTCGACATCATCTCTATAAAATGTAATCGAGATTTACAACTGCCTCGATTGTACAAAGAAATTAGAGCGACACAGGACACGTTAACATTCTAAGTAAAAGTGAAAAATATTCACAGTTAACTAACAAAAATCTGTTTCTCTAGTTTTAGTTTTTCCTTGTTTTTCTGCCAAATGTTTCATTTCACTAATGGGATTTCTAAATAATGCTGATAAAGATCGTTTGGGTGACGGGTTAGTGGTTTAAGAACCTGTGTTCAGTAGAAAACATCCACTCCTCACATTCTTTTTTACTTTTCTAGTTTCACACATTCCTGAAGTGAAGAAACGGGCCGCTTTATGTCCGGGTATTATATACAGTATCTCATCACTTTAGACAGCATAGTGACAAAGCAGCAGTTATGCTTAGAATAACTTTGGTCTCACTGCAAGTCCAAAAAAATGTCATATCCTCGCTGTCCACTGGGAACCCCGCGTCTCAGATAGGTCATTTTTAGTTTTTTGGATATACTGTAGGACTAAATGCTCAAAACCAGGGCAGATAATTCTTCTACGTCTTTATGAAGTCTTCTGCTGTATTTGCAGTTAAAAGTCATTTTCCTTATTTTACTGAAAGATGGCATTTTGAAGACACCTGGGCATATAACACAGTCTACATAATCAAAAGCATGTCAGAGATTGGGTCAAATATGCGGTGTCCAGTTTCAGCCTTATTTGAAGGCTTTGACTCAGGGCACTGTAGAGTGCACCATCATATGCATGACAGCACCACAGATTTTTGTCTTTTATACTACAGAAAGCCAAATAGAGGAAGATATTTGCTGTGAACAAATCCTTTGGACACCAACATTCATAAGCAAGTACTTTATTTTTTCTTTAAACGTTTTCGATTTTCTTCCCATTGGGGCCGCTTTAATATAATCTGTGTCCAGTCACAACATTTGGTACAATATTACTCAAAGAATAATTGCTGCAAACTGTAACAAGATGATAGTGGTGGAATGGAGGCCACACTTTTATGTCACAAGGGTAGAAAACTATAAACTGTTGCCTCTGAAAACAAGTCGATACTATTTCTTGAGCACAACTTGCAAAAGGATGAAAAGAGATTAGCAAAAACTACACTGTTCCTCTTTTTAGAGTGTGTGGTTGCATATAGATGTTCTATCATCGGTGCATCTTTCCACTACAGCACAGTCATTGTTGTATATTATGCACGATGTGTGATAGTCTGATAAATTCAAAAGAGGAAAAACTGCTGAAAACACTTTATGCACTTGACAGATAAAAAGAAGAACACGAGCCAACTTCCCAAAATAGAGTACAAGAACCTAAATATACGGCAGAGTGCAGTGATAGCGCACGCCACACAACTGAAGCAGTGTCTATCTAAAAATGCTTTGGCCAAGACAACCAAACATCAAACATAAACATCATCCCAGATATTTATTTTCCAGCCACATCCCTATTTCCAGAGCCTGCGCCTTCCTTCCAGACAGGCTGGTATTTGTTGTGCTGTTGGGGGTGATATATATAGAGGAGACAGACAGAGAGGGATTCCAGTGGGCAGCAATGCGGCTGCGTAAGGAGACGGTGAGGAGAGAAGGCCACTGTGTGTCCCTAACACTGACCCACCCTGCTAATGACAGGGTGCTGTCCGGACCCAGCTAACCCCAAATTACTGCCCTCGCCACCAGCTGTGACCGCCACACTCTCAAAAGTGAAACGGCTTAGAGAAACCTTCAGGAGCTCCTTAGATTTAAATCAAGGTCCATCTACAAAAAGCTTCCTTCAGGGATCCTTTCAAAGATTGTTCATGAACCGATCGATACTTGCACATCTGCGTAATATTATGTCTTTTTATTACAAACTGGTATCTGACAAAAATGTCAGTTGTGCTTTGATGTGGTGCTCCTTTGGATCCTGGAACAGACACAGCGAACCCCACATTGTTAGAGTGTGCTCTGAGCAGGAGCGCCACGAGGGCCACACATCCACACGAGAGAGATCACGAAAACTAAACATAACAACCAAACAACTCCAAAACGAAAAGTTGTTTTCCACAGCAGCTTTTTGCACTGACTTAGCGCGTGACTGCAAGAATAACTAACCCATAATTATAAGGCGTTATGTAAGAAGACAGAGGAGGAAGAGGCTCACCTGTCGGTTCCTCTCATCAACAATACGGGTGATTTGAATCTTCTTCCTCCCCATTGCTAAGAAGTATATCAGTGGGCTCCAAGTAGTTAAAAATTCAAGCGGCAATCCTCAACACATAGTCCCCCCGTCCGTCAGTTGTTGTTAGTCCATCAGCTTGGCATGGCTTGCTGAAAGAGAAGAACAGTCAGAGTTAACTTAACCATTGTTTACTGACTGTAGTCACACAAACGGTTATATTCAGCAAAAATAGTCAGATACTCGGACGAAGGCTGCACAGGGTCATACACTTAGACTGAAATTACAAAATGCAAGTCATGAGAAATAAAGGAGGAATAGAAAGAATGGAGTGATAAACACATATTAGTCAGGGACACGGCATCTATTTCTACTGTTTCAAATTCTTCCTTTTCGGTTTGGCATTTTGCATTTTGCTGTCACTGTTGATTCCAGTTTTATAGCAACAAGCAGGACATGAGCTGATGTTTCTTTTTCCAAAGGACCATAAATGAGCCATCAAGAGGGCACAAAGCAAACCCGAATTCACTGACTAAACACTTGCTAGTCCAACAGCAAGATTATGATCCCTCATCAGCGTCCCAGCTACAAATGTTTGCTGAAAGACGCAACTGAGCCAAAGAATGAACTTTCTGTTAGTTTTCTTTCCACGTCAGAGTTGAATCTGTGATTATAAGAGACACATGAGCATAGAGACTATAATACACAGAGAGTAAGGACTAACCCGCAAGTACCTTTCTTCATCAAATACCTCGTATAGCTTGCACCAACCTCTTCTTTATCTGCACCAACCAGCCCAGTTGTCCTGAGAGAATTTGCCTCTGCTTTCTGGCTTTCTCCTCTTGCATGAGTGCCCACCTGCTTTGATGCGTCCCTCCTTTCTTCAACCTCAGTGTGTATGAGTCCTGCCTTCCCCCAGAGCTCCTTAGCTCTTTCCTAATCTCATCTGATCTGGGAGGAGGCAGAGAGTGAGACGAAGCCAGGCTTTATCCTAACCCTCCCTGGATTATTGCAGCATGCGGAGCCCAGAGCTGAGCCACCAAAACCCCCACAGCAGACCCAGTGCACAGGTTGATAGAACAAATGCATTTGTCTTCCGCTGGAGAAAATCTATCGGTCACTTTTGCAGATTTAAATGTAGTGTATGTATTTTAAATTGTAATACAGCTGAGTACCAGTCACTTAAATGCCACAAAAAAAAAAACACTTTTTAATTCCAAATGCATTCAAGCCCGGTTTGTTCTTGTTCCATTTAAATGATTATTTAAAAGCCTTCTTTTTTTTTTTTACATTGAAAGCTAAGATATATTTAATCACAATTAATTTGCAAGAAGCTGTACACTATCGCTCTAATGCTTCCTGTTCGCTACCAGCCCAGATCCCAAATGACCCCGCCAAGTCAGACCCTGCAGAATACACACTGTAACAGACAAAGACTCCTTACATATTTGGGATTTAAAGGTCACAAGGATTTATCTGTTTTACAATCTGGATGATTTGATGGGAAGACACAAATATTTTAAAAGGAGAGAAAAAAAATCCTTTCCATCGCACTCGCCTCTACAAGCATCTCTGCAGATTTTTCTTTTAGCTCGTGCTTTTGAGTGATGCCTTCGGTATACCTGCAGTGTTCTCAGTTTCAATCAGCTAAACTTTCGTATTGCTCTGGTTTTAGTAGGGAGGCTGAATGGACTTTGTACCGACTGAGTCACAGTCTGTTGGTAAAAACACAGTGATCTGCTTAAATCTGCAAAATGTGAACACTTCAAGTCACATAAGTGACTCAAAAATATCCCCTAAGCTGGCCAAACTGCAAATCTGAAAAAAAGGGACTGACACTATGGTTACCGCTGCGAGCAATTAGTTTAGTTTATCATCGGTGTAGAAGATGCTAAATGTTCAGATGGGGAAATGTTTATTCTTCCAGTTTGAAAAGGTTGTTCAATTAGAAACAGTCCAGTGTGTTTGTTTGCTGTTTTATTCTTATATCAGTATAAATGTGTCTTATGTAAGATGAGACGTTTACTTTTCATTTTGTAATAGATTAAGAGTTTGACATTGTTGCCAAAGTCTTTCATGAATCGACTGGTCGTTAATGACCTCAAATCCATCTACCCATTTTTTTAACAACGTATCCAGTTCAGGGATGCTGGGAGACTGAAGCCTGTCCCGGCTGTCGCAGGGTGGGCAGGCTGCCGGTCTGTCACAGGGGCAACACTGAGACTGAAAACAATTCATGCTTACACCCACAACCACGGCCAATTTTTAATCACCAATTAATCTAACATAAACGTCTTTGGACTGTGAGAGGAAGCCAGATCATAAGGAACCTTCATGCTGTGAGGTGACAGTGCCACTGCACCACCATGCTGCCCGCGACATGAAATATGGTGTCTAAAATCATCTCAGTAATGATTTCAAACTGTGCTGCCAACCTGCCAAATTAATTAAAGCGCTGTTGTACGAGCATTTCACATCCATGTATAGCTGTCAAACATGTACATTAGAAATCAATTTTCAAAAATCATAAATTAACTGGTGATTATGTGACACTTTTGTACTCTTACTGAGCGCTCAGAGCACTTCTACACTACAAGCTGCACTCATCCTTTCTGTACACTTCAAGCAGACTCCGAAGGACGCAGCAGATCAGTGTCTTGCCTGAGGACACTCTGACATGTGGACTGGAGGAGCCAAGGCTTAAACCAGTCACCCTCCTACTGATAGACAGCCTGCTCTTTCTCTACCTCAGAATCCATTCTGGGGCTACATATTCATTCATTTTACTTACTTCAAAAGGAAAAGGTGGATAAATTCTGGACAAATGGGCCAAATGTTGGATCACTGTGGATTTTCATAAATAAAGAAAAAATAAAGTTTGTTTTTAAGACCACATAACTGCCATGCTGCCACAAAACATTTACTTATTACACACGAGTCCTAGAGTTTGGACGGGACAGTGGACTGGTACGTGTATAGCACCTTTCTACTCTATTTAAGCACTCAAAGCGCTTAACAGTGGGAGTGCACAGCACAAGATTCTGACACCAGCTTTACCTTCTCTTGTGCTTTGTTAGCTTTTGGCTCCAAAATAACTTTGGAGGAGGTCAGGGAAAGACTATGGGTTCACCGGAACATTAAAAAAATGGAACACACTGAGGACTTTATCATTACTCAGCCAAAGTCATGACTTTTTCCCAGAAAAAGTTCTGTCAAGAGCCTAAAAATGGCCCTACAAAAGGTCGATTTGTAGCTGTCATATGCTGGAATTGTATTGTTAGTTAATGAATATTAAAGTTCTGGTTAAGATTTGCTGTTCATACTGGCAGTAAATATCCAGGATTCACTGGTTGTCCTTTGAACGCTTTATTGAGATGGATACAGAATACATATGATAGCAATGAAGCACAAAATGACCAAATGTTTAGGAGCACTCGCTGTAGTGGCAGCATGCTGTATGTGTTACAGGCTGCGCTCATCAATACAGATACAGTGTTACTGTGGCAGAAACTCTCAATGGCTGACATGAACATTAATATCCCCAGTGATGACCCAACAGGCTGCGACAATCAGCACTCAGAATGACACAAACACACACAGTCGTAGATGTACTGTAATACCATTACACCCAAACAAGAAGTCCCATCTATTCTAAAACAACAAGTAGCCAGATTAAAACAAAATAACAATAATTCAGAATGTGCTTCATATATTGGTAACCAATGTGCTGCTGGTTGCGGAATTTATTCTCCTGCTTTATATTTTTTTAACACACAAATATCAGCTCATAATAAAGTGGATGCATAGCTAAAAATGTTAATTATACACATAAACACAGACTTCAATCATCGATGAAACATCACTGTAATTTTATCATTCATATTTGCGCTGACCTTTTCAACACCTCTTTAACTTTAGAACACGTCTCCCTGCAGATGCATCTTAACCAGGAGCGCTAAGCCCCGGAGCGAACCTCACAGCCAGAGACCCTCCTCCTTATCTCACCCGTGAAATCCAATTCCTGCGGATCTTTGGAAGCGTGGCGATACTTTGTGAGGGTGTGAAATACACTTTTCCAAGGCTGGATTGCGCTGGATTTTTCTTTTTTATCTCTTATGTCTCTACAATAACACAATCTCACTTATTGTTGTTTTGGTAAATAGAATGTAAGGACTTCCATTGTTCTACAGAAAGTATACAGAATGTCACCCAAGCCCACATGATGAACGGGAGATCCACACGCTGGCTGATGGCTAATATAACTGTCAATACATCTGCTAAAAACGTCACATAGTTCCAAGGTTTTAGGGTTAAATCAACTCAGATTTAACAATTATTATTATAAAACTGCAAGCTATTATTTTTATGATTCAAATAAATTATAATATGCTGAAGAGTGAGTGTTAGTGTAGGTGAATGTAGTTGTAGCAGTACTTATTGTAGTTGTTAATAACCAGCACCAGGCTTGGGCTGGCTAATTGGATGAATATCTTGGCTGCTTAGGTTCAGCAGGAGTCCATCGCTGGATCTTTACATTTGTTTATTTTTAGTTGGTTTTGTTTAGCGTTTTCAACTTGGCAAATAGTTAAACTGTAAAGCAGGATTCCTGAGTGGTGTCTCCATCTTTTTTTTTTTGATGCACTAAACTAGGATGGAGAGTTGTGCACAAACGCTGAAACGGCTCTAACAGAGATTCTTATCATGTGTTGTAAGCAAATGCAGTGCTGTGGACACCTGTCATTGTACAGTTATTGTTAAGGTCTGTGGAACACAGCATCAGTTCCCCTTCCTGTCTGTGACAACTCGTCAGACTCGTCAACATGGGGTTTTCTTCGGGTACTCCAGTTTCCTTCCACATTTCAAAGGCATGCAGTTACTGGGGTATAGGTGTGAGTGTGAATGGCTGTCTGTCTCTCTGTGTTAGCCCTGCGACAGGCTGGCGACCTGTACAGGGTGTACCCTGCCTCTCGCCCTATGTCAGCTGGGATAGGCTCCATCCACCTTGCTATCAAATTCAGTTTTTCCTTTTTTTTCTTTATGACTGGAATGTGACGTCACTACCAGCTGCAACACCCAACTTCAGAGGAAAATGGAGCACATTGTCAGAGATCATGCTTGGTATGCTAGCCATGTCTTACAGGTTTTTCTACTACCTACATGACATGCTAAAGGTTGCGCACCCCACCCTGATCATTAAATAATATAAAGGGGTTGGATGGGTGGGGGTTACAGGTTTGGCTGTGTACAACTCTCTTCCACAGCGTGTCTTTTGTCCCGTCTCCCTCACCTCAGCCCAAACCAGTCGCGGCAGATGGCTGCCCCTCCCTGAGCCTGGTTTCTTCCTGTTTAAACTGAGTTTTTCCTTCCCACTGTCGTCAAGTGCTCCTTTAAAATACAAACCTTTATATCCACCACCAAGAGCATTTGAGCTTCCTTAAATCTTCATTTTCTGACAGTGAAACATCATGACCCATGACTCTACTGGGCAATTCTTATGAAAAGTGAAGTGTGGGAGTTTGAAACAGTGTGCCACCCACGTAGCTCATCAGCAACACTGTTTCAAACTGATGTTTGCTAAAATGTTCCAGGATTAAATGAAGGTTACATCAGCTAATCAACTCATGTGGTTCAAAAATACCTTGGAATAACCTTTATCAATATTTATCTGTGTGTCTCAGAATTTCAATTAAATCAATATATAAAGTCCAAAAACAAATGTATTTATTACCAGAGTGATGACAGCGAGGCCGGACATAGCTAAAATAGTGTGAAGTAAAACCCCTGCATGCTGCCAGCTTCCTGTTACCGCTGTCAACTATAGTACTTCCTGTTTCATGATCAGTTTGTCTGGCAAGGAGGAAGAATTGGGTAAATCACCCTTCAAACCACCGCAACCCACACAAACCACCATTACAATTTTCTTATTCAGCTCAACATAAATTTATTACTGGATCCGAACTCACTTCAGTTCACTTCAGAGGGCAAAAGCAAAATACGTTTCCAACAGACGAGCCAGAAGGTCAAATAGATCAAATAATCTTTATGCTAAGCTTTATGACTGATATTTAAATTACTGTATCTGGATTAAAAGTCAAAAAATTTTTTTTTTAAAAAATACGCACCAGACAAATTTATAAGGTATGCTCACAGCTGGTTTCCACTGCTCCAAAGGGCCAGTGTCAGGAAAATAAAACTGTATTACTGTCCAGAATTCCCCCTCTAATGTTTAGCACACAGCAGCAAACAGTCCACTTCCGTGGTCTTCCTACTAAAATTACTCATTTTGGTTTAGATGAGGTTGCTACCTGGGTAGAGTCTGCAAGAGGCAGGAAACGTGACGTTCCGCTCATCTACTTTGAATTTACTTGCTATGTTCTCACATCAATCAGACATCACATGGACTTTGTGCACGAGAGCTGGCCGGTTAAAGGCCATTCGATGCCCAGCTTTCTTGGATATCTCGAGAAGTTCACGGCTGCAGTCCGTGTGTGAAAACAGCTAACCAAATTGAAAACCAGATAATCACACTAAAGTATTTGTGCGGTGTCACTGATGCTCTCCTTTTGCTTCATAATTCCAGTGCTTTCCTTTCCTAAACTCCCAAACTCACATTCTCTCAGGCTTTGAAGGTTTAGCTCAGCTTGAGTCAAGAAAATAAAAAGAGAGCCTTCGGGTAACATAAATTATACAACCAATTACAATGTTTGGAAACAATTTGTTTTCAAGAACTTTGACAGGGAATAATAAATATAAATAAGCTTTTATTTAAAATTTCAACTACATGCGTCAATCATGATCTCAGCATTGACCAAAGTAATCACGAGTAAAACTGCTGCCGTAGACATACATGAAGTACTGTATATGTAGCAAAACACAGCTACACCCACACCGAACCACATGGCATTTTTGCAGGGGTGGGGGGTTTTGTACAGATTAGACAAACAAGATCAAATTAGTTACTTAGCTGCTGGTAAGCTGGTTTTTGGGGCAGAGACATGATAGCAGTTCCCTTTGCTTCCTGTTCTAGGCACAGCTACTGTAACTCGTGGGTTATAAGCTAATGTACTGGCTATAGCTTCATAGTTGTAATATATAATTAAAATAGCAACACCTGGTCCATTCTGATGAACAAAATCAACCTGTGTTCTTAGGCATCAATAGATGGAGACCATATAGTGTAGTTTTCATGTGGTAAATAAATACTGTACAAATGAAGGAATGTGTACTTCTCTGTTTACTGCACTCCAGAAAAACGCTGAAAATCCACAACAGATGTGCAACTTTTTTTTTTTCCTGAAAGACAGCGACTTTCTCTCTGAATAAAGGAGTTGCCAAAGTTTAGCTTTGTGGAGCTGGTCAGCAGGACGGTTTCAGGTGGAAGCCAGCTGAGCAGAAAGAGGACGCCTTTTTCTTCACTCTAAAGCAGCCTTTGCTACAGAAGAAGTTCTGCACAGTGCAGTTCAGGCAACAGCTATGTGTCAAATTGATTTCGCAAAGCATCTGTGATTGCACACGTAGAAAAGTTGTATTAGAGTATATTTAGTACATGCACTTCTTCTTTCAGCAAACACCCCTGACAAAGATATGATGGGGCCCCATTTAACACTGGACTGCTGACCTCTTACTGAAGGAGTTTTGTAAAAGACAGCAAATTCTACACAGCACTAATTGATGGCCCCCTTTACCGCTTCCTTATGTAAAGCACAAACAAAAGCTAGAGCTGCAGAAGGTCAATCATGTTCTTTCTTAACAGCTTGTTTTCGGTACAAAGCAGCAGAGTAATTGGCAACCCTTTCATCCCTTCTCCTCATTAAAGAGCACGGGTCCATCGCTAATTGTGTTGACCCCACCGTGACCTCTGCTCCAGTCAGTCCAACACTGAATCAATGAGGCTTCAAGCTGTTGCTACCCAGCACACACCACTGTGTAACCCCCCCCTCCCTGATCTTCTGCTACCAGCTGAATAAAGAAACCACTGTCTTCCAGTAGATTATGGAGCTGATGCTCTCAGTCAGTGCACAGATCTTTGGTGACTTGCTGGAAGATGAAAGAGTTTGTTGCTAAAGTGTTAAGAACTGATGGTAGAGACTGCTTGCTTATTTGTATCTTTACCTTCCGTGCGGCTTCGCCCATCTCCTTGCTCTTCTTCACGTTTTGCTCGGCCTTCTAGCTTCTAGCTTATTTGCATGGTATCCATCAGCGGGAAAAGAGAGGCTCTTTTGCTCAAGGCATATAATAAGGCGGGCTGATAGAAGATTCTCTCTCCAGGCAAGCCTGGACATTCTTTGAAGTTCTTATAAATGAAGTTTTTATAAATGTTCTTAGGGAACATAAGCATGGTAAACATTCCATGTGGTGGACCTGGTCCCCGAGGGAGCAGGACGTAGATCAGGCTTGTTTACCGGCTCAAGTGTTTAAGACTTCCCTATTTATATTACCAGTCTCTACACAAGCCCAGATGTGCACATAACTTCTTTGATGTAAAGAAAGTGAATGAAAATTTATGTTAAAATATTATGGAGTTGCCATTACTCGAAAGAAGCAGCGAGTGAATTAACATTTTCTCATGCAAATGACGCTCTGGCACAATGCACAGTTTTTGAATAAGCATGTTAATTTGCATATTACTAACAGCAACAACAGCTGCAAATGAGATTCCTTGTAAACATGCCCAATGACAAAACCTGACATTCAGTGAAGTCAAAGTCTTCTAAATGTTCCGCTTTAGCCTTTCTTTCCTCTGTGGCTTAGTGAGACAGGAACACGTCTTTCATAGCAAGACAGGAGAAAGGAAACCAAATGATGCTGTTGTCTGCTGCCAGGCATGGCAGGAGCACGCACTGTGATTAATTCATCACCCACAGTCAGGCAAGCTAGCCTCTGGTATCAGGCAGCCTGAGACTTGACGCTGGCCTGTGCTGTTTTGCAGGTCACTAAGCTAATGGGTTTTTGCTTAAAATGTAATAATTAAACTCATCTCCATCGTCCAGCAGCTTGGCCATTTAAAGCCAGGCTGAAGGCCAGGCAGATTAGATGGCTTAAACTGTCATCTGCCATACCAGCAGACTCCCCAGTTAGCAAATGAAGGAGCTGTGTTACTCTGTTAAGTCTCATTCACTTTAAGGAGAAGAGAGTACACAAAAGGTTATGTCAGTATGTATCAAGCCATAAGAATAATGCAATAATAACATATTTGTGAATTATACATTTAAAAAAAGCCCATAGCTTGGAGGCTTCCTTTACTGACACCCCCATTCTCCTGCACACCACAATGTTGCTCTCAATCTCCCAGCCTTGTAAAACTCCAAGACAGCAGTCTGCTCATTTAATTACTGGCCCACTGTGATGTCATTTCATTATTGTGTTGCTTTTATGGTAGTGGCAGTGGGCTAAGATTTTCCTGTCTCAACACAGAGACACTGATGTCATGCCTGCAACACAGATTGAAACACAAGCTGCCTTGTAAAATATAGCTGCACTTCCATACGCTCCATTCATTTCATTAAAAAAAAAAATGCTAATTGGTCTCCAAATTAAGTTTGTATCCTGACACTTTCTTTTTTCTGTCTGCCATGTTCATGTTTTCTTAAAAGGCTGTCAGTTGAGGGTCTGAGGTGAGGTGAGCCCGGGCTGTGTTTAAGTGGCATTATGTTGGTTATGTGTCTGCTGTGCTTCCAAATTGTAATCATGCAAAATGTACAGTGTAAAATTTATAACAAGAAAAACAGGCTGCAGGTCTGCTCAGCCAGTAACATCTACAGAATGCATTCTGAACTGCTCCCACACAGTTCAATGTCAAGGATCCCCAAGCATCCAGCGTATGGAAACACTACGACTACTGCTGAAGTACCTCTAAAGCCCTTTTAGTATTTGCCTTTCAAACCCTCCTGACCGAGACACCCATTATCTCCAAATCCCCGTGGGTCATGGAGAGCTGATGAAAATAAAAAGTACATTTGCTCGCAGAAATTAATACATAAAAATGAATAACTGCAGTCTTACAGTCTCAATCAGTGCTAACCAACTAGCCAAATGAACAGTCACTCGTTCAGCTACTGCTGAAGTGACGCAACTGATTTGATTAGAAAGATTAAAAAAAAAAGTGAATAAAATACACAGTCTGTGTGTTTGTCCTGCAGCCTCAGGACCATGTGGGTGCCTAGCGTTTAATTTGGATTTATTGTCTGTTCACAGCACTGTAAAACAATAACAGTCACTTCATGCAGCACACTTCTGAACACAAGGAAACAAGAAGCACACCAACGTTTGCTGTTAGGGTTCGTTTATGAGTTGATCTGACCTTCGTGATCAGATCAGAAAGAGAGGCGGCGTTTTTATCTTCCTCCGCCAAATAAAGCAGGATGATACCGTGTCACACCGTCCGCCCATCTGTGAGGTTTTACCTTTTCTGGTCTATAGACCCCAAAACTACAAGGAGTTGAGTCGTGAAATTTGACGTATGCAACACGATATTCATATTCCTGGATGTTTAGCACCCTTTGTACACTTTGGCTGTGTTTATCTGAAGCAGGGAATAAACAGCATGGAGGATTTCAGGCTGCTAATGCTATGATAATATATGCTACATATGAGATGCAGCCTCTTTCTCATGCATGCTTGGCTTAGCCTAATCATGTGATCATATTGTGCTGTGTTATTGGCTATGCCTACTTGACCATTATTGACTGGGAAAGTGGGGATTCCCCATATCTAGCAGCTGACCTCAGTCACTGGACTGCTGGCTGTAGCTGATAGTGAGAAACTGGGGAATCCCAAATTTATACAAAAAGAACCAGTCACACTGACTCTGAATTTTTTAACTGAAGAGATAAAAAGATTTAATTCAGTTATATTCTTTCACTGTAGCTTGAATTCACAACGGCTCCAATTTTATTTTTTTTTTTTTGCCTCAAACTGATATTTTCTTTTATCCTGGCAAAAGCAGAGGCTCATGGGTATTTAATAGTGACACCTTAGTACATGAATGACTAACAAAAGAAACCTGAACTCTTCGAGACAAAGTTGCAATAACTAAAATTGGTAGTCATAACATAAATCTTTAAGGCTGCCACATTATAAGGAAGAATTGTGTCTTATACTTTCTGAAGCAGTGGTCCGCTCTTTTTTCCTGCATGAAGGTGTTTTTTGTTTGTTGTTTAGAGATAAAAATGGATTCATTCAAATTCATTTGCAACTTTTCAGCAGTGTAAATTTAACCCCCCTTTCCCATGTTATGACACACTGCTTAAATATGATATCAAAAGAGTTTGAATGTAACACACCCTCCAATCATCCAGTAAAGTTACTTAAAATATTTCTTGTGATGGATGACTTATTCCAGTTGACATAAATAGTGTTTGTGCATTGAGATAAATATCACTAATAAGTCATGTGACTGACAAATGAGTTTCTGGTTCAATCACGACTGAGAGGCAGCCTATCCAAGCGTCCTGTTCATCTTCTCCTTCCACTCCCTGGGCTCTGGCGTGGGCTGTGGGAAGTGAACATGAGTGTAAAGTTCCCGAAAGGGACACATTCGGAAAGTTTGCGAGCATCACACCACCAAACACTGCATGCATTTATGAGGTTAGCACTCCTCAAAGCGAATGTTTGCAGAACCACATAGCTCCAAAACTGAGAAGTACTTGTAGCCTCAGCCTAATCTTTTGATCTGTTAAATGATATTATAATGAATTCTTTAAGATTTTGTTTGTTCCTGCTATCATTGAAATTCTGCGCTTTCAGCAAAGTAATAACTTCCTTTTTATGTTGTGAAGCAATGGCGAGAAGATCTGAGGCCTCCGTGCTGAGGTTCCTCCAGGCAATCTCCTATCCCCCTGCACGAAACCCCCACTTACACACACACACACACACACACGCATGCATGCACACATCACCATTAGCATCGCTGTCTCTTTGAAATTACTGAGCTAAACTGTAAACTCTTTTTTAAGTTAGCATATGTACTGGACAAGCAGAGCCCTTCCACATACATTCAAACTGTTGCAGTCTCACAAAAGTGCCACATCTCGCAGTTACAGAAACCTCCAAAACTCTACATGTGTGAGTGCACTTTTCAAATGAAAGAATAAGAGAAGGCTGTACACTAAAGATAACTGTTGAATAGAAAGGTAAGAAGTGGGTGATTTGAATAATCATATTAGGTTGTGAAGGAAAATAAATGTTCAGAATATACTGAGCAAACAGATGGACAGCATAGACCCTCAGGACGAGTTTATAAGTGTATGTTGAAAACTGGCTAGCATTGCAGCACATGTTGTAAGAGGCCTGATTTTCAGACCGACAGTAGTTGAATGACGGCACCCTAAGAAAAATGGTAATTCAGTTTATCTGAACTAATTTGCTGACTGCACCACAGCCCCTTAAATTTCACAAAAAAACTCCTGCTAGTGTAAAACATTTAGTGCAAAGCAGCAAGAGCAGAAATGTGTGCTAGTATATCAGCAGCAACTTTACAAAAACACTAGCGTGGATGAAACTGTTCAGTGAGTCAGGCTGATATCTGAATGCATAAATGGTAACAGAGTAGCTTCGGCCAGCTGTCCACTGCTTTGAGGCTGCACAACATCACTGTAACACAGCACAATGCAGCATGCCGTGGCACAGTATGGAAAATGTGGCCCTACACATGCAAGTAGAAAAACACACTCTCAATAAAGCACACTCTGGAACAGTGCGTGGAAGCTGCTGGTATAACCTAGTCTTCAACTCAGCATGGAGTGACAGCGTCTTCGTGTACAGCCAACATTAATCAAGTGTTGGCACCATTAAGAACAGTGTCAGGACACTGAGCAGGCCCAAACCACTCTCTGGTCTGGCTCTCGTCCCTACAAATCAACAGTGAGTTTAATTAAGCCAAGCCATGCTGCTATTGATTGAACATTACTGTTTAACCTGGCAGCGCTGCGGGAAATCTATTTACTGAGAGCGACAAAGGCGGACTTATACGATTGCAGGAAAGTAAATTGCAAGGCTAATATTTGGAAATTGTTTTATTTGACTTCTATATTTATTGAGCGTAATTTCTTTGCTCCTCCGCAGCATATTTAGCATCAAACGTGCGGGTGTGTGGCCCAGTGGTCAGACGGCAGGCAGCCAGAGGTTTGGCTGGCTAGGAAGAGCTGGCTCAAGCCCGATTACTGGGGTGACCCCGCAGGAAGAGTTCTCAAGTCCAATAGATTAGGAGCTCTTCCAAAAACCACAGCAAGAGGAAAGCAGAGAAGAGTGGAGCAGGGTAGAGGTGAGGAGAGAAGAGATCACTCAAAGCTTTCACTGCTAGAAAGTATTGCTCAACACAATAAACATGATTTCAATATTACTTCCATATATAAATACACATAAAACATGTTATATTTCCCTTGAGCCTTCAGAGGTGTCTGCAAGTAATTTGAATCAGGACAACCAGAGTTACGTAATCAAATAAGCATTTTAATGTGCTCACCGGTCAGAAGCCATGTTCTATGTAGTTCATTTTAATTAAGATCACCATTTCAAATCCATCCATCCATCCATCAAAGCCCAAATACATCTTCATAATCATTCGTAACCAGTCGTAGCAATGCTAGCAAAAGAACTGAGAGAACTGTTCAGCTGCTTAGATGAACCCTAACTTCAAAATATGAGACACGCCCCTCCGATGGCTAAATTATGACAGGAGCAAATTTAGGAAGCCGGGTGATAGAGCTCGGGGCGGATCAACAAAACCTATAATGACACTACAAGAACGGCCAGAATGCACTCACTGATTTAATGTGAAGGTGTTTGGTATGACGAGTGAAAGCAGAAGGAACTCCTCTGTAACCTCTAATTTGGGGTACTGATACAGAGGAGGTGGTACAGCCGTGAGATTCAGAAAGATTAGACAGACGTCACTTTTTTCATGAACTTTACAGCAGAATAAGAGACATGGAGAGATCAATGGATGGTTGATTTTGAAATTACTTTAAAATAAGTTTTGGAGCAAGAGAAAGCTCAAAGTCCACTGATTGAATCACAAGAGATTAAGCAGAGCAATTTGGCACTGCCTTATCTTTTTGTCTGGTGCCTCCATGCAAAATACCAGCGTACTTCTCAGCGAGACTGATTTTGATGGTCAGCTGTGGCTAATACTGGAGCCCACGTTCCACTTAATACAAACTGTAATTCACTCTAAAGGTGTCAGTTAACCTCTAGAGCAAAGCTATTTACCAATTCTGTTTCAGAGTGAATGTGACTCAGTGAGTCAATGATACCTTAGTTCCTCCAGTCTGTATACTGAAGTGTCTTTGGGCAAAATACTGAACCTTAAAACTGCCCCCAATGTCACAATGGGTAAATATAATAGGTAAAAGTGCTATATGTATAGTATAAACAGCGATTTCCAACACAGTTTGCAGTGTTAAAGAGCTTTATAAATGCAGTCCATTCAGTTTGTTCTGGAGATGAAATCTTAAGAGCACTTCTCTCATTTAGAGCAGACAGCTTTTCTGCTGAAATGGGTCATAACTCTCATAGACACATGTATGCTGCTGTTTGTATAGAACCCATCCATAATGAATGAAGTCATTCTGCTGAATGCAATGAAACCATTTTTTCCAAACATATATGATTTGTGAAAAATCACATTGCAGCTGAATTAAGTGCAGTCTATGTAGGCTGTGAGAAGACTGCAGTAATAAGAGCTAAAATAAGTCTGTGCCAAACCACAGTCACATCACTGACATCAGCACAGACAGGTAGCAACCACACAACAAGCTCCTGCGGCGAGAACAATCAGCTAGATCGCATCTTTACCGTGTGTGATACAGAGCGTCTCGTGTTTTAGCCGGCCATCATCAAGCTAATCAAGGCAGGTAAGAAATGCATCTGCCCACACTGGAGCTAACCGTATTAGCTTGGTTTCACTAAAGCGGGCCGTGTAATTGTCAGTCAGTCAGTCACGGAGAACTCAAAATAAACTCAATAAAAATAAATAAATAAAACGCATACAGTGCAGCCTCTGTTGCTTCAGCATGTGGTGCAAAAAAGAGAAGCCTGTCCCTCTGAAGTGTTGCTATTTCTGTTTACCACAAGGCCCCAAATATTCTATCATTAGAGAAACTAGGAGGGGAAGGAAATACCACTCGGGAGCACATGGACTCGGTGCAGCCACACAAAGGGACCTAACTGCCAGAGTGGATAAGAGATTAAAGACTGTCACATTATTGCTAACAGGTTTTATAGCTGCATCTTTATTTATATTTCAAAAAGGGGACATTTTCCCACTTAGTGGAAGAAATCACTGTTTTTATTTTATGTTGATTCAGCACTCATCCAACGTATCGTTCATAGTGGTTCGTACATCTGTTACAAAACTGATGCGCAATTCAATTTAATCTAATAGAATAACAAAAGGGGCATGGTTATAAATTAAAGTTAAAAGTTTACCTTCAACTAAGAAAGATACACCAAGAAAACCTAAAACAGAGCATGGTCTAATGAGTCACACTGAATGCTGGACAATGAGCAAGTCCAGCCAACACCTAGCCTGGAAATAATATGAAAGTGGAAACTCATGGCTCCTTTGCTCCTGGTAAAAAAGCTTTCCACCCAGCCTGGTTTGCATTGAGCCAGCTGTTTATCTAACATGGGGTGGGTCTGATAAAATCCATCTATTAGCGCTACATCACATTTGTTGCTCTGATTGGTTGTAGTTATCCAGTTGCTTTCAGGGGCTTTTTGGTCTGTGCCCAATGATAACGTGTCTTAGAAATCAAAACTGAGCTGATTACATTTGCACATTTGTATAACGATGCAAGGCTAGCAAACACCACCATGACAGCTGACTCAAGCAGCATCGCGGTAGCCACAAAGTGTCTGAAGCTGGAGTACCACTGATTGCAGCTGCACGCACTTATGTGCAGCTTACATGTAACTGCATTTAAGAAGCTTCCTTCCCCCACCCCCCCCCCAGATTTTTGAAAATATCATATAGTCTAATAAGTTAATTTGTTCTCTGGGAAATTTCTGGGAAATTTTATTTAGTCATCTACATATTCATATCAGTGGCCACATATTTACCCTGGCTGGCTGACTGCATTTCTGAGCGATGATGAGTGCAAAGCCAGTTAAATCTGGGACAATGCACTGGACAAAACGCACAGGCTGTGTGCAAATAAAGAAGAATACATTTTAAAATAAATGGCAAGCTTTAGCACAATATTTTTCATCAGACGTAAATTTAAAGAAGCATCGATCTGGATATTCACGTCCTTGTGATAAAAATGAATAATTTAAGGATTTCAACTTGTAGTCCAGCATCCTGGACACACCGTCGTAATATCTTCAATACCAACCCTAGCATCATTCTCTATAAAACACTTAGCCATTTTTTGGAGGCTTCCCAGTTTTATTTTGGCAGACAGTGTAATAACGTCTGTAATTTCTGCTATGATATCCACATGTTCATGGTCTTTTTAATGGCTTTTAGAAGCTTACGTTCCTGCACATTTTAGGTTAAACAATGATGAAAGGCAGGGTCCCATGTTCTCTAAAGGGGCTGACCTAAGTATCAAGGGATATTAAATTCTTTAAACGTAAGCACTAGAAACATGTAATTTAATCAGATTTACAATAATCAGATCATCGTGTGCACAGAACCACTACGCAACACAACTGGGCAATGACAAGAGTCCTCAATGAAACCATCAAAACACATGATTTATTTTTAAGAACACAATTCCTCCCATTAAAGTCCCAATAAACCTTAAATCTTGGATAACCGCTAATAAGGCATCCAAATAACTTGAACCTGTGCAAAAAAAAAAAAAACGTTTACTTAGCGTTTAGTTGGACTCAAGTTTTAGGAAACTCCAACTTTTTCTCCAAGAATTCCTGAGGGACATATTCAGCTTTTCATTAGCTAAATACTCAGCTATGATCTCCAGCTGCCGTTTGGTGCTTAGCAAGTAGCATACAGTGAGTCTTAAAAGCTCTTTGCAGAAAACTGAGCTAAACTCTAACAGAACTTGGGAAACATTTCAAAGCTGAAGAACCATCAGTTGGCGGTCTTTTCTCGTGGTCATGGCAAAAGAAGACAAATGCATTTAGTTCCTTCTTCTCAATAATCAAATTCTTGATATTTCCAACTTTGTAAGATGGTCTGACTCAACCTCTGTTCTACATGGAAACGACGTCGGCATTCGTTTGTCCATGGCTCAATTTTTGGCATCTTTCTGCGACCAGTTTTTACCAGGGAGATGACATCAGGGTTTCACCCATGTTAGCTGGGAAGAACATGCATATATACATACAGTACATACGTAAATGTATACAGTACTGTATACACATTATGTGATGAGACTAGACAGTATCTAGGCTATGTACACTATCAATATCTATCCTTAACAGACTGAAGATGGTAGAGTTCTTTCATCCCATTTGCTCCCTGTGGTCTCAGCAGTCTGACAGGGTGACAGGGTGACAGTGTAACCATGACCTGATTACCTGTCCCCTGAAGCCTGTAATCACTAAAGCCAGCAGACAGGCCCTGCCGGTCTGCTGACAGGGAGGATAATTGAAGCTGATGTTACATGCTGCTCACCCTGCTAATGAAATATGAAAACAAAGAGCAGGGATGAGGCAGCAGGGACAGGGATGAATGCCTGAACTACAGAGCCACTAATTTCTCTCTATTAACAATCTACCTTCCCATAAGATGTGTAAAATATGTCAACCTCTGATCTGTGGATTGGTCTCTTGTAAGCAAACGCATTTAAAAAGCTTTTAGGTTTTTCCCCGAGACATTGTATCATGTCTCTGGTTTCCCCCGGTTCATGTTTATCAAAGCAAAAATGCTGTATTACTAGTTTAGCAATTAAATGATGGCACACTGCGCGCCACTCCTTACGGCTCCACAGTTAGACTGTTAAAGAAATTATTAACCCAGCATGGCCACCCTTAACAATCAGACTACTTTCACAATCAATAACAAAATCCTTCTCTAAACAGCTAGAATCGAACTAAAAAACATTTCCACACTTTAGGTTTAGGTTAGCAAATCAAACAATTTTCATGTTCTTTAAATACAACTTTATGACAGATTGAGGCTAAAAATGTTTTGGAACTTCTTCCATGAGTTTGTCAATGTTTCTCGCTTATCTCAGTGATAAGCTGCGATCTGATGAGCTTTTATTAATTAACAGACAAGGGCAAAAGCAGCCACAGCCTGTCTAAAATAAATACAACAAATACAGCTGAGCTTTGTCATTCTGTCTTTTCTCTGTTTTCTCAACACTGAAAAGGGCCAAACTTGCCTTTGTGCAAATGTGAAAAACCTGAGAAAATAGGCTGATAAATAGGACAGAATAAACAGAATATATATATTAAAAAAAATCCATCTGTAATTGCTCCTGGGTAAAGTATCCATTATTTTTATGGATGTATTCAAAGAATTGCATATGCCCACCACTCAGGCTTGCTGCTTTTTCCCTCCTAGTGGCAGTTCACGGAACTGCAGTGGAAAAACTTTCAAAGTCTCAAAAAGCTCAAAAAGCACAGACCAAAGAAAAAACTGGTGTGATCTGTCATGACGGTTTATTCCGGGACGTTTCATATTTGAAAAGCTTTCCCATAAATCAGTTTCAGAGAGAGAAACTTCTGTTTCATACCTTTTCTGTTTTAAACTCCCAATACCAGACTAATTTTTTTAACTAATTTTTTAATCATTTTTCCCCATAAAATGGTGATCAGTTGCACTGAATTTATTTGATTTTCTAAGCCTTTATTTGACATTGTTGCTTCATTTCCCACATTAGACTTAAAATGATTAGCATGGTTATTTTCTTCAGTATAAATGAGTGAGTCTTAAAATATGTGAAGAAAGACAGAGG
>JAVDPK010000381.1:52328-75178 GCA_034780415.1 Cichlasoma orientale
CTATCTATCTATCTATCTATCTATCTATCTATCTATCTATCTATCTATCTATCTATCTATCTATCTATCTATCTAGGATGCACTCTTGTGAAACAAGTGGTGGCTGTTCCACTCTATCTACCTGCAGTTAAATATTACTGATGTTCTTTGGAAAAAAGGATCTGAGCATTCTTCATGTCTAGTCATGCTGGATGCCCTGCTCTGCATGGCTGTGGGAACCTACACAGTTCCTCTTCAGAATCCACAGTTGGCATGTTTACATTATCTCCTGCAGCTGCTTACCAGAAAGATGGATACATTGATGTAAAAAGTTACCACTGTAGCTGGCGCATAGCCTGTATGCTCATATAATCATATGATTTGTGAGATTTATCTGAATATTTGCATCATTTTCCCCACAAATGAAGTTAGAAAATAGAAACTACTTGAAGTCCAGATTTTATTTGTTTAATTGTTGAGTGTATGTTTGGTTTAAGGACACCATCACATACATAAATCCTAATCAGATATTTTATCTAATTGATTTGTCACAGTGACTAAGTTAAAATGAGCAACTGCTATCACCTCCGAACAGGCCAACCTTTGAGCTCCATTAAAGCTACTTGTGCAAGGCAGAGTAAACTGCTGCTCCACTCGCTGCTTTGGATTCAGCGTTGACTGGCGGCGGTGCGTCTTGCTTGTCCTCCACACAGAGGTATTGTTCCGCCTTCTTGATCTACTCAGACAGGAAACGTTTCACTGTGTTTACTCGAAATTAGTTTAAAGAAGTTTTGTGGATCTAGTTTGCATTTTAGTTTTGGATGCATCACTTTTCACTCATTCTTTATATTTTATAGTTAACTTACTTTTTAAAACATTTTGTTGGGAATAGTTTATCTTAATTGTGTATCAGGTTAGAATAACTAATGTTTCTGTGTTACCTCCTCGTGGCTGTATTTGCATTTTTTCATATTTTCTAAGTTCTGCTTAGATGGTTCAAATATGGCGCTGAAATCAGTGCATGCTAAGCTTAGACTTTGACTGTATCTAAAGATAAAATTTGGTAACTCCATTTTAAGAAAATACTAAGTTAAATACTAAAACAGATACAAGCCACAATGTAACTGTGTTGTTCCTCACTGCTGTGATACACGTGAAGCCTTTAAAGGAGCTGACGTGACCTTTTGGCATTCAGTTGAACATTAATAGAGTGGGATTGAATTTTGAAAATCATCTGAAGAGTCAGAGAAAAAGACCTGTGTCATTATCATCCTGCCGGCGTATTCGAGGTATTCGAGGTCCTGCTCGCTCACAGAAAACCTTTTTTTTCTATGAAGAGTACCAGTCAAAGGTTTGGGCGCAGTCAACCATTCATATTAATTAATGACTTTTAGCTGGTGCTGTGCACAACTTTTAAAAATGATGCTCTGTCCTGACCTCAACTGCATGCCAGCAGGTCCCATCCTTTCTTTAGCTGGCACAACACCTCCATCCCTCTCAATCCAACTCAAGCAGCGTTTGATCAAAAGCTTCTCACGTGCTCAGGTGTGTTTATTCAAACTCATTTTAAACAAAATCTTATTTAAAACTTAACTGTAGTTAAAAGAGAATGAATTTGTTTTCCCTTCAAATGGTCAGTGTCAGATCATGATCTGCTTCTAATACTGTCTGCACTGCATCGTTAGCTCTGTTAACCTTTCACAGACCTGTTCACGTCCACTGAATACTTTAACAAAAACCATGGAAATAGTACAAAGACAACATATTACATACTGAAACAGAGAAATATCTGTCATTTTTGAAAAATATATTCATGCTGAATATTTTTAAAAAGTTGGGACATGTTCGTGTTCATCACTGTGTTGCATTAACTCTCGTTTGGGACCGGATGAAACCGGTTTCTTTAGTTTTAAATGGACATTCTAGCTTCATGGAGGATTTCAGCTGCTTACCAGTTCACAGCATCCAATTCAATTCAATTTTATTTATATTATTTTATATAGTTTTATATAAAATAATTTATTTATAAAATATTTATAATATTTATCAAATAAATATTTATAAAATTTATTTTATTTATATTATAGCGCCAAATCACAACAAACAGTCACCTCAAGGCGCTTTATATTGTAGGTAAAGACCCTACAATAATTAGAGAGAAAACCCAACAGTCAAAACGACCCCCTATGAGCGAACACTTGGCGACAGTGGGAAGGAAAAACTCCCGTTTAACAGGAAGAAGCCTCGACCAGAACCAGGCTCAGGGAGGGGCACTCAGTGACTGGTTGGGGCTTTTTTGTTGTTTTTTTTGTTCTACACAGCCCCAAATGTTTTGAGCGGGTAACAGATCCGGACTTTATGCAGGGAAATTTAGAATCAGGTTATTACACCTCAGGATGAGGTATGACTGCAGCCTCCAGTTTCTGGTAAATTATGCTCCCAAATTAGGCGTTTCTACTTAAATTATGCTGTTGGCCAGTACAATTTTGACTTTGCCGTTTTGTTTCTCTCAGGATAGAACAAAATGAAGAAAGACTATTCTCTGGAGAACAATAACACTCGAGGAATCTCCTTTGTAAGTACTGAACAAACAGCAGCTTTACATGGTGCCTTTGCGTTCTGACATGCGTTCCTTCACACACACGCTGCTTATTTTTTCAAATGTGTTTGAGCTCTTTTTCAGACCTTTAGCTGTACCCGCAGTCTTTCACCCTCTCTGCCTTTTTATCTGATTCCATCACTCTGTCTTCTTTAGGCCGACGATGGCGTCCGATGGAGAACTGGATCTGAGGTCTTCAATCCAGATGATGTTTATGCACACGAATATGAACAGCATCGCCCTTCCTCATTCATGAAATACCAACAGAGCTTGCAGACCCTCAAGCCCTTCCGTTTCTCCTCACCACAGTCAGTGACAATGATGACATACTTGATTGTTTAGATGCTCTTAGATATTGTTTGATGAATAGTTACATGTGTCCAGATAAATACTGGATACTTGGACATGTATTAATGCCTTTCTTTCACAGAGCATTTTATGTCTACTTGATGTCTAGGTCCCACCCTGTGGACAATGCAGGTTTCCTTTCCTTCACTACTTTTGCCTGGATGACCCCCATGATGTGGTCCATTTTCAGGAATAAGCTGGACATCTCAAATCTACAGCTGTCTCCTTTTGATGTAGCTGACACTAGTGGAGAAAGGTCTTTTCTCTTCACATTTCACTGCTGTCATGTGATGCAGTCACAGTATATGCCCTGACTGTAAGTGCCTTGCAGGTTTCAGAGACTCTGGGAAGAAGAAGTGGCAAAGAAGGGCCTGGATAAAGCCTCATTGGCTCGTGTGACCCTTCGCTTTCAACAAACCAGGCTGATTGTCTCTATCCTTACTGGCATTATTGCCATGATTTCAGTATTTCTGGGCCCGGTGAGTCTTCGTTTTTAGATCGGAATATGAACAATCGCAGCTGTAAACGGTGGAAACCTGCTTGTTTTATCCAAGCGTCACACCTGAGCAGTTTAGCAAGGACATGTCTCATTAGCTCATCACCAGGATGCACTGTGGGAAGAGGTTTAGCCAGCAGGTTTGGGCAATGTTCTGCTGGGAAACCTTGATTCCTGTCATCCATGTGGATGTTCTTTTGACACGTACCACCTACCTAAGCATTGTTGCAGACCCTGATGGCTGTGGCCTCTAGGATAATGCTCCCTGTCACAAAGCAAAAAAGGTTCAGCTATGGTTTGGCCTCCAAATTCCCCGGATCTCGATCCAATCGTGCATCTGTGGGATGTGCTGGACAAACAAGTCAGACCCATGGAGGCCCCACCTCATAATTTACGGGACTTAAAGGATCTGTAACCAACATCTTGTTATCAATAGCACAGCTTCAGGGGTCGAGTGGAGTCCATGCTTCGATGGGTCGGGGCTGTTTGGGCAGCAAAAGGGGGACCAAAACAATATTAGTCAGGTGATCATATATAATCTGGGTGTTTAGCTATATTTATGGGTGACATTACAAGAGTCTTGTGACAGCATGATTGTGCTTTAAATTTCCATTATATACATCTGATTCTTATAGAACCTCATAACTGTTACTTTTATATTTGACAATAACACCATGAACCTGTAAACCTGCACACAGTGTGCAACTGCAGTTTAATGATTCACACACTTTAAGCGTTGCAAACACTTTCTCTCTGTCCTGTCAGGCTGTTCTGGTCAATAAGATCTTGAATTACATTGAAACCCCAGAGGAGTCCACAGTGTCCTACGGTGTTGGTTTGTGCATCGGTTTGTTCACCACAGAGTTCTTCAAAGCTTTCTTCATATCCTTGCTGTGGGCATTGAACCTGCGCACAGCAGTCAGACTGAAAGGGGCTTTCTCTTCAGTGGCCTTTCAGAAAGTCATATCTCTGCGGGTGCACAGCGGCATTTCAATGGGAGAGGTAAAGACTGGATCTCACCTCTATAGTTGATACAACATAGCCTTAATAGTGCTCCAAATGAATTTGACTTGAGTTGACTTTATAGGATTCTTCCTAATTTACTTCCTCCGTGTCTCCCACCAAGATGATTAATGTTTTGACCAACGATGGCCACAGACTGTTTGAGGCTGTGGTGTTCGGGAGCTTTCTGCTGTCCACCCCAGTGCTCTTTATTGTGTGTACTATCTATGTCTGCTACATGCTGGGCTCCACCGCACTGACTGGAATCTTCACATACATCATCTTTATGCCCATACAGGTCTGTACAGGTTGCTTATGAATCTGATATATTGTTAAAGTAGAAGCAGTGAAATATAATTTGGTTCCTATTTTATTTCGTACAACCATAAAATGCAAATAAAAATAGAAGTCAATGTAAATCACAGGAAACCAACGTTTAACTCAAAATAATGCAGCGTTAGCACCGTGCACGCACCGTAACACCTCGGGCAGAAGAGAGTAACTGGGGCTCACTCAAGTGTCTGGTAGGGTCGCATCACTGGGCTGGGAACATTATTGGACGCCTGGTAGGCTGGTCCTAGACTGGTCTACAGTGGGAAAGGAATCAGAGCTGGTGCAGGAGCTGGAGTGGTGCCAACTGCATACACATAGAGTTAGGCTTCTGGAACAATCTCCTGGCAAGGGGCTGGATTCCACTTTTTCAGAGTTGCCAAGGTGCTTATACCTGAGCAGACCTGGAATATCTACAGTTGTCCATATTTTGTTGGACAAAGACACAGTTTTTGTAGTCTTGTCTGCAAACACTGTGTACACCACCACAGGGGATTTTAAACCAAACAATAGCTGCATTAAAAGTGAAATGAAGACTTTCAGGGTTTTACAAACATTTTGCATCACTGTTTAGGAACTACAACTGTTTTTTACATATTCCCTCATTTTCAGAAGCTCAAAATTAAATGGACAAATTCATTTAATTTTAAATAAGGATTGTTTTAAATATTGTAACTCTTTGTAGTTAATGACTGCCTGAAGTCTAGAACCCATGGACATTAAGATGCTCCTTTCCTGCAGCCACCTTCTGGTGCTGCTTGTTTGTGGGTATCTCAGCATTCAGTTTGTATTTAATAATTAGAAAGCATGCTCTGTTGGGTTGAGATCAAATGACTGATATTGCCATTGGATAATATCCCATTCTGCACTTGTACTGACATCTCTTTATTTAAAATGACAACAAAAAGCTGTGAAATACAAATTCAACACTTTGAATCAACTTCAGATATTATGCCTGCTTCATTTGTTTTGAAATAACGAGGGATCCACATGAGGCATCGCTCTCAGATATGTTTCAAAAACGAATATTGACCAATACTGAAGTACAAGTAGGTGTTTTATATTGAGGTGATTAAAATAATAGTATAAAATAATATATGAATGTGGCAATCTGATTTTATATGAAAACCAAACACAAAGAAAAAAGAAAAATGCACAACTGAAGCTTGTAACAAGGACGACACAATGTAACACTATGTTTGTCTTTGAGAGCAAGTGTTATTTTCTGATTCTTTTTATTGTAAAACAAGAGAAAATGTCCATTATTCCTGTTAACTTTGCTTTTGAGGATTTTAGAATTTACATGTAAAGAACCAAAAAAACACAGTTTAACCCAAAGACAAGACAAAAGTGGAATTTTGTTACCTCGTGTAATATATCCCCAGTTATATATCACAAATTTGCACATTTCTATAAATAGTTTTTAGCTGCTAGTATAGAAAAACTTTGGTGGTGATTTTGGTGCTTTTTAAAAAATTATTCAGACACAAGGAAAATCTTAAATCACTACATTATGTTCCTTCTTTTCTTTGGTCACTCACAATGTGTTTTTCTCGGTGTTTGCAGTTTTCCTTGGCCAGGCTCATAAACAAATTCAGATGGAAATCCATATTGATAACCGACAGCAGAGTTCGCACAATGCATGAGATTCTTAACAGCATAAAACTTATCAAGATGTACGCATGGGAAGATTCTTTTGAGAAGAAGATTGCAGGTAAGCAGCTGCATGTTGACCAGCTGGAAAGTTTTTCTTCTAACCAGTATATCAGACATCGGGGACATTATTCATAAACTCCCATTTGTTTAAACACAAATCAGCATGCATACAGTCAGGTTGAGCTACAACATCTCACACCTTCTACACCATCACACCTGCACAGTGTGATGGTGGAGAAGGTGCAGCTGAGATCAGAAGATGTCATCCAGTCATCATGGGCGTGAATGTCGTGGGTTTTTTTTTAGCTTTTAATGTTTTCCTTACTGTTCTTTTCCCAGGATGGAATGATTGTATACACAATGACTTTAAAAACAAGAATTGGGTACAGTTTGAATTTATTTTGGATTTTTTTCTAATACAAACAGGGTCCAAACTATACTCATAGGCTCAGATATACACATGCAAATGGCTTGCACCTTGACCAGATACTTTTGGCAGCCATTAACAAGCTGCCATAATTCTGGCTGGATATTTGACCTTCATGGCAGAATTAGTACGGTTTATTTAAACTGGTATGGAGCCTGTTTTTTAAATGTAGCCCACAAATTTTTCAGCAGGGCTGAGGTCGAGGCTTTGGGAGAACCATTCCAGAACATTAGTCTGCTTAATCCATTCCAAAAACAGTTTTGTCTCCAAGTTTTAACCATCTAGTTGCTGATTTGAGGTGACGTTGAAGAATGTGGAGGTAGTCCTCCTTATTTGTTATCCCATCCATTCTGTACAATGCACCAGAACCACTGGCACCAAACAGCCCCAGAACACCACCATGATTGAGAGTTGATATAGTGCTCGTCGGTTTGAAGGCCTCGCCTTTACTCAGCCAAACTCATGCATTTGGCTCGTCCATGCGGGCAGCTGCAAATTTCAGTTCAGGAGCAGGGGCTTCGTTCTTGGTTGACACCCCCTCAGTCTGTGGCCATGTGAGCCTCGCTTCACTGTGGACTCTGATGCCGGTGCTCTCGTCCTTACATCTGTGCTTTCGTACAGTTGTTTCAACTGATCAGTTGTTAAGAAATGACTCCAAGAAACCCTCCCAACTAAATCTGAACTTCTCCTTCATAAAGCTTCACTGAGTTCTTTGGAGTTTCCCATTGTTCTGATTGGTCAGTCCAATGGGTGCTGGTAAAGAGAAACTACCAGTTTTAGTCAATCATTAGTCAATCACTTATGAAATATTAATAGGCCTTGGCCTTGTCAGTTTAAAAGACATTGTAGAACTTAATAAAATATTTAAGTGACTGTTTGTGTAATTTTGACCGTGTGTGGATCAGAGAAAATCCAAAATAACTTCAGACTTGTGCACTCATGTCTTTGTCTTTTTAAAATCATTAAAGATGTGTGCTTTAAAATTATTCTTCAGTTCAAAGAAACCACTAAAAGGCAGAAATTACTGACATTCATGCTCATGATGACTGCATGTAAACCTCTGATCACAATTGTAGCTCCAAAACGAGTATTAAGGTATCACGGCGTCTCAGTAATGCATGCTTTGAGGGTGTGCAGCGCTGTGCAGGTTTATGTAACTACAAGAAGAATATCTATTAGCCGCATTCCATTCATCACAAGTTGAATTCATCTGCCTCTTAAACATCCAGTTGTTTGTGAGAACCTCTTGAGCTCTGACATACTTTCAATTTACCTTGAAATTTTATGGACATTTCTTGGATTGCAGCCCAGTGCGGGCTCGCTCATGTGTTCACATTTTCTAGTTGACCATGACCTATAAGTAAATTGCATGCGTGATTGTGAAATGCTTTAATATTTTATGATCTTGTAAACTTTAGGATGGATTCTTATCAGTGTTAGACGCTGTGAGGTCCAGTCTGGACTCTTGTTTATTTCAGTGAATAAAAAATTATTGCTTGTTACTAAGTTGTTACGAAGGTGCTCGCTAAACAGCTGCAGACTGAAATGTGAGTCCACGAGGCCATGCCACTAAAGATAAAGGTAACTGACAAAAAACTTTCCATTCTTACAGGCTTAAGGAAAATTGAAAGGAGACATTTGGAGAAGGTCAGTTATGTCCAGAATGCTAACACGAGCATCACCAGCATCATCTCCACCCTTGCCACTGTTCTCACCTTTCTGGTTCACACTCTGTTGGGGTTAAAGCTCAGTACTTCTGATGTGAGTACCGTAGCAGTATGGCAATACTCTGCATGGAGAACAACACCTTTTACTACCATGTTTGTGATGTATGTATTACTCCTGGCCTGTAGAGGGCAGTACTGAGTTGCCTGTGTTGGCATTACCGTGTGTGAGCTAGAATAAACAAGATGGAGTTCAGCCATAACAACACGGTCTCGTCTCGTCCATCCTAACGCCTCCATACATTAATATACACATAACAATGTTGACTTAGTAATTTATGTGCTTTACAACCACATATTGGAGAAAGCAAGTAAAAAAGTCTGTATGTAGTTAGGACCTGCAGTCCAGTGTTAGAGCATGCTTGGGTGTGATACAAAATAAAATCAGTGTCTGAACATAATTGTTTGTTTTTACCAGGCTTTTACCACAATTTCCATTTTCAACTCCATGAGGTTCTGCCTCGGTATCCTGCCCTTGGGTGTGAAGGCCACAGCTGAGGCTTTCGTAGCACTAAAACGATTAAAGGTAAAATGTTGGTTGTAAGCAAAGACTCCACAGCCACTTGCTCTTGAAAGCTTTTGTTACAGAAAAGAATGAACTGAGGGGCCGCGCCAAGCAGTGCAAGATAGTATAAATAAAGAAACATTCATTTGAACGGTCACTTGTGCAAAGCTACTCTGGTAGAGTCCAAGAATAAAAACATGGAGCTAGAAATGAGCAGAATAAGCCCTCTTTAAACATACATAACACCAGCCCGCAGTACACATCTGGTTACAATGCTACTGTGATTCCTGTCTTACTTTTGTCTCTGCTTTTGTCTAGTCACACTTTCAGTCTGAAATGGTAAAATATGAATAAACTTGTAAATGCAGTGCGCGGCTATTTCAGAAAATACTGCTGATCCAGAATCCCGAGTCCTACCTGAAGCAAAAGGCAGACAGTGCGTCGGCTATAGTGATGAGAAACGCTACGTTTTCATGGACCAGACCTGAAAACCCGTCTGGCCTCCCACCCAGCACAGCCAATGGGGTGTCAGAACACAGGATAGATGAGACCGAGGCCTTACCAACACTGAGAAACATCTCCTTCACTCTGCCGAAGGTGTGCTTTACCTCTGATCATGATACCTGAGGTTGTCTAGACTCTGCTAAAGGTAAACTAATGATCTCTCTGGGATTTCCTGAAGGGCAACCTACTCGGTGTCTGTGGGAATGTGGGAAGTGGAAAGACATCGCTGATTTCCAGCATTTTGGAACAGGTTAGTTTCTTCTTTGTGTTTTTGTCCACTTTTATTATTTTGTATAGTTTTTTTTTCTAGTTTTTTCACTATTTTGTTGTCAGTCATCATGTCATTCACAGTGTTTTTAACACGTGAAGAGTGCGTGTTGAGAGGATGGAAGAAGTACTTTGAGGAGTAGGTGAATGTGGAAAATGAGAGAGAGGAGGACTAATGGAGAAAAGAGAGTGAATCAGGAAGTGAATCACTGACCATGAAGATGTGGGAAAGAGTTGCTGATGCTAAGCTGAGAACAGAGATGATAATCAGTGAGCAGCAGTATGGCTTCTTTGTTTGTTTGCTTTGAGAGTCTTGATGGAGACGTATAGAGAAAGTCAGAAGGAGCCTCACTGCGTTTTTATGGATCTAGAGAAAGCATGTGATAGGGTGCCAAGAGAGGAACTGTGGTACTGCGTGAAGTCAGTGGCAGAGAAATACGTGAGGGTGGTGCAGGACACATATGAGGACAGAGAGACGGTGGTGAGGTGTGTGGCAGGAGTGACAGATGGGTTCAAGGTGGAGGTGGGATTTCATCAGGGATCGGCTCTGAGCCCCGTTTGTTTGCAACGGTGATGGAAAGGCTGACAGATGACGTCAGGCAGGAGTCTCTGTGGACTATGATGTTTGCAGATGGCATGTGAGAGTGAGAGAATGTGGAAGAGAGCCTGGAGAGGTGGAGGTATGCACTGGAGAGAAGAGGAATGAAAGTATGCATGTGTGTGAATGAGAGAGAGACAGGTGAACATGAAAGGAGTAGAGGTAGGGGAGGTAGATGAGTTTAAATACATGTGGGCAACCATCCAAAGCAACAGACAGCGCACATGAGAAGTGAAGAGGTGCAGAAGAGAGTGCAAGCAGGGTGGAGTGGGTGTAGGCGAGTGTTGGGGTAATTTGTGACAGAAACATAGCAGCAAGAGTGAAAGGGAACATTAACGTAGTGCAACCTGCTGGACCGTGATGGATGGTTTGGAGACAGTGACACTGACATAAGGATAGAAGGCTGAGCTGAAGGTGTGCAGATTTTCACTGGGCGTGACCAGAATGGACAAGATTACAAATGAGCATATCAGAGGGACCGCTCAGGCAACGCTGAGATGGTTTGGACATGTGCAGAGGAGGGATGGTGGATGTGAATATGACACTGCCAGGCAGAAGGAAAAGAGGAAGACCACAGAGAGGTTTGATGGATGTAGTGAAGGAGGACATGCAGAGGGTTTTCTGTGAAAGGAGAAGATGCTAGGGATGAGATGGAGGCAGATGATCTGCGACCCCTAAAAGGAGCCGCTGAAAGAAGAAAAAGCAGTTTTTACTTTTTCTAACTCAGCTGACATGTAAATATGTTTTTTTTTTTTTCTGCTCGATTGTATCTTTTAGATGCACCTTCTTCGGGGCTCCGTCACAGCTGATGGGACATTTGCCTACGTTTCCCAACAGGCCTGGATTTTTCATGGAACCGTTCAAGAAAATATCCTCATGGGAGAACATTTTGACAAAGCCAAGTAATTAATAACTTCACATAAACTAATCATTGTCACTACTCCTGACTTTTTGCTTGGAATAATATGTTACCGATTACTGCACTGGCACAGCTATGAAAACAAGGTTAAAGGTTTTGAGGAACGATCGTATTCTTCTTTTGAGGTTAACGTGAAAAGTGTTCAGCTGGGAGGAACTTCCTCTTATCTCTGTGAATTCGCGTCTGATAAGGTAATCAAACAAAAGTAGAGGTCAGCTTCATTATGTAACAGGATTAGAACAGGAAGTCCAATTCAGACATGATGAGAAGGGAGGCTCACTGACCTCTGTACTGCGTAGACATTACAGTGAGTGAAAGTACCTTAACAACCCCGAGGCGCCGTCTGTTTGAGCACATGAAATGAATACTTTTTAAAATAAGTGTTCGAAGACCAGTGCTTGTGGTGATTACATGTTATTAGACTCATTAGACATAAATTTTTTTCACACGGTTCTGTTCAGTGCACTGCACATCTCTCAGCGTCAGTCAGTTAGCTCTCTTGCATTGCTGCTCCATAGATACGACAGGGTTGTGGATGTCTGCAGCCTCAGAGATGACCTGAAGATCCTGCCATACGGTGATCAAACTGAGGTAGGTGCTCTCTCTCTCTAAGCTGACAAATCATTTAGTGTTCATACTATAATATCTTAAGTGTAAGACCACCTCTTGCCTTTAGATTTAGTAAGCTCCTGGATCGTGTTAAGTCTTTTTTATTTGTTGTCTTTTATGCACTCTTTTTGTCATGATGTGTCTGATTTTTGTTTGCTCTGTTGTGACATGTAAAACCTGAACTGGACCTTATTGGTAATGGCATGATGAAATTTCTGCTCCTCTGTGGGCAGATTGGAGAGCGGGGGCTGAATCTGTCAGGGGGGCAGAAGCAGAGGATCAGCCTGGCCAGAGCCGTCTACTCCAACAAGGACATCTTCCTCCTTGATGACCCCCTGTCTGCTGTTGATGCGCATGTGGGGAAACATATTTTTGAAGAGTGCATAAAGAAGGCACTGCAAACAAAATCAGTCATACTGGTTACACACCAGCTCCAGGTAGGAAAAACCGCTTCATTCTTTATGAATGAATGAATGATTTACCTGGTAATCATTCAAAAAAAATTCTTCCCAGAGAATCACACATGAGATAGATTGCCTTATTGCTCCCAGTTCAACTGTTGTCATAATTGTCCTCACTTTTAACTTCTAGTATTTGGAGTTCTGTGATGACATCCTGGTTCTGGAGGACGGGGAGATCAGGGAGGCTGGAAACCACCAAACCTTGATGAAAGCCAACGGACGCTACGCTCAGCTCATCACCAACTACCAGATGGAACAGTCCGAAGTAAGAAAGCGCCCTGCAGTAAAGTCTACAGTACCTCTTCTATTCCTTTTATCTTTTATTCTTATTATTTAAGCTACTGCAAAGCCATCACACCTGTTTTATTTGTTCAAAAACAATAAACATAATGGTCATTTGCACAACAGGGGAAAAATTCCATAAGCTTGGTTATGTTAAGCTTGTGCAGGCGGAGCTGTAACACTGTGTTCTCGATCCTCTTGACTGTCAGAATGAGGAAGAGGAGGAGGAGGAGGATGCGCCATCCAAAGATGCCGCCGAGCTGAAAGAGGTTGAGCTCAGACATCGTGCAGACAGCGGGATAGTGAACCCCGGTATGAAAACAACGATGAAAACAATTTTATATTTGGGATGATTTGTGTTGCTTCAGTTCATGATGGACTTTAGATGCTTTGATTGTGGCAATTCTTTCTAGTAACATTTTTGTTTTTAGAATAAATGCCAAAAATCACACATTTTCTGGTATCGATTCTACATGTTGCTGTGCCAGCGCATGTGCAGCGTTGGCACGTCAACATGTTTATTCGTTAAAGTGTAACCGTATGACCAGGAGCAGGTCAAAGTTTTACAAATCAGAACAAGGTTGTTAAGTAATAACAGGCATTCCTGCTATTGCTACTTGTTTACTACTAAGTTGCCAATTCCCCTCACTATAGGGGGTCTGTGTCTGTAGTTACAGTATGTCTTGTACTATGTGGTAAATGCAATCAGCATAATGACTTCTGTGCTTCCTGCCAGCATTCGACATGTCAGATGAAAAGGATCATGCAACAACAGCTAACCAAAACTGTAAGTCTATAAAATTCATTCAATTCTGAGTATCACTGCAGACTTCAAATATAATCTTAATATTATTATGCAAAATCTTTGTTTGTTTGAACACTCCTCCTATACCACCAGGAGTTGAGCAACTACAATTGGCACACAGGTGCACCTTAGGTCCCTGAAGGGTCTCATCTATAGACATTATGATGTCACTGTGTTACATAGCAAACTGCAGAAATACCGCAGTGTCTTGTTTTGTCCGCTGTTTCAATATCACATATTTAGTTGTTGTGTGATGCCCTGTATTATGCCAAGCTAGATTGTACATTTTTAGATTAATGTATAATGGAAAAGCAAATATGATGTATGCCGATGCAAATGCAAGTCATTAATCCTGTTATGACTATTAAAATGTCTTCCCTCTTTTAAGCTCCTGTCAAGGCTGGTGATCAGCTGGTCAGTCAAGAGTCCTCAGCAGAAGGCGCCGTCTCCTTAAGAACCTACCACCGATACTGTCTAGCAGCTGGAGGTGCGGTACGACACACACCTGCATTTCCATGATTCTTAGCAGTAATGCACAGTTCAAAATGTGCCGCCACCATGTTGGTTGATCAGGTTTGCTGTACCTCTGTTGCTGCAGGCTACATTTTGGTGTTCCTCACTGTCCTGAACGTTGTCCTGATGATTGGATCCACCGCCTTCAGTAGCTGGTGGCTCAGCTTCTGGCTTGGGCAGGGTAATGGGGTGAGAACCCTCTCTCTCTCTCTCTCTCTCTCTCTCTCTCTCTCTCTCTCTAGCATGCACACAGAAATAAACACATCACGGATCACCAGCTGGATTAAAATGGCAGTGGGTTCTCAGCGGGTGTTCAGCCTCCCACAGCTGGATCCAATAAAGATCATTACAAACACCAGCACGCCTGAAGAATTGAGTGCTAATTTCATGGTCAGGGAAGAACCTATTTGATGCGCACTAGGGTATCCAACCAGCACATTTCATAGTGGTTTTGACACATTATGTTATCATTGTCTCTTTATCAGTAAACAGAATACTGATATGCCTTAATCTGCCCATTATGTTTGTTTTAGCTCAATGTGTAAAAAAGACCTGCCCTCCATCACCATTAATAATCAGCTTTCTTTGACAGTACTTTGGTGGGCTGGAGTGTTATGTTCTTAATTAGCTAATTCTGTATCTGCGAAATATTCTTTCTATTTCACGGTGAACAGAACTTTTAGTCTTCCTGTTTGTGATAACTAACCCAGTTTCTGCACTGCTGTTTTGGTTTGTCACTCGGGACGCCTCTACCTGTTTTTTAACAAGGGGCTAAACTCCATGTCCATTTAACTGGATTTGTGTTCTTGTGTGAGCCGTTTAATGCAACAATGAAACATTCATCAAACTTTAACTCTAGTCTCCACTAACTTCACACATTTTGTCTGTTTTATCGCAGTCGTCGACTGAGCAAAGTTCAGATCCGGGTGACATCTCACAGAATCCACGCCTGCACTTCTACCAAACGATTTACGGTGTGATGCTGCTTGTCATGGTGGTACTTGCCCTCATCAAATGCTTCTTTTACACTTATGTCACCTTGAGGGCTTCCTGCAAACTCCATGACACAATGTTCAAGAAGGTACCCTGAGACCATCCAGAACACAGCAATCCCCACTGATTACCATCAAACAGATTAAGTGTTTAATGATTAACTAAGTACGCAGGCATTTCAAATAGGAACATGAAGTAGCTATCGATGAGCTGCTGATAATGAGTTGTTTGTTGTTTGTCCTCTCGCAGATTATTGCCAGTCCAATGAGTTTCTTTGACACGACTCCAACAGGCCGAATTCTGAACCGATTCTCTAAAGACCAAGAGGAGGTGGACACTGTGCTTCCTCTTCACATGGATCCTTTCCTGCAATTTTGTCTGCTCGTCACGTTCACGATTATCATCATCGCCAGCGTCTTCCCCCCCATGCTTGCGGCCGTGGTTATTATTGGACTTTTGTTTACCCTCATTCTCTTGTGAGTTTATAAGAGCTGAGGTTTAAAGATGGGCTTAGTGCAACAGTCAATAGTTGTTTAAGGTGCTGTTTGCTGATCATCTGTTGTTATCTGCAGTGTATTCCAAAGGAGTATTCGTCAAATGAAGAAGATGGAAAACATCAGCCGTTCTCCCTGTATCTCACTGACGTCTTCCACCCTGCAAGGCCTCAGCACCATCCACGCCTACAACACAAGAGACAGTCACATACAAATGTATGACACCGGACCTCCATCCATCCATTCTCTTCTGCTTATCCTGTTCAGGGTTACGGGGGGGCTGGAGCCTATCCCAGCTGACATAGTGCGAGAGGCAGGGTACACCCTGTGCAGGCCACCACCTGTCGCAGGGCCAACACGGAGACGCACTCACATTCACACCTGTGGGCGATTTAGAAACACCAATCAACACCGGAACCCCTCACAGAAAAAAAGCTCATATACGTTTCTGTCCTATTTTCATTTAGTGCTGGAGCTCTGGGGCTTGTCTTTGTAAAAGTCTCTCTGACACTGTAAATGCTGTGTTCTTTAACGGCACAGCGACGTAATGTCAACTTTCATCGTGTTCTTTGTCATATTCCAGGTTCAAGTTCCTGAATGACATCAACTCCAATCACTATTTACTCTTTCATTCTGGCACACGGTGGCTTTCTTTCTGGCTGGACTTCATGGCTGCTACTATGACCCTGTTGGTGTCTCTGTTTGTAGTGCTCAGCAGTAACGACTTAATCAGTCCATCCTTGAAAGGCCTGGCCTTGTCCTACACCATACAGGTAAAGAAGGAGAGCAGATTCATTCATGTTTGGTTTACTGCTGAGTCATGTTGAAATGTGGGTTATTTGTGTGTGTTGTCCAGTTGACAGGCATGCTTCAGTATGTAGTAAGAGAGTCAACAGAAGTGGAGGCAAGGTTCAACTCGGTGGAGCGACTGCAGGAATACATCACGGTCAGATTTCTCTCCTGCAGCCGTTCATCTTTCGTGGTCTTTCCTGGCTCAAGGCCAAAATTCCCTCCGCTCGCTTCCCTAAAACGGGTGTACCGTGTAATTCTTGTGTTTACAGGATTGTAAGCCTGAGGCTCCCAGGCACATTAAAGAGGCTCAGATCCCAGAGGACTGGCCTAGCAGTGGGGCCATCACCTTTAAAGGCTATAAGATGAGGTACAGAGAGAATACACCTATTGTCCTGAACGGGCTTGATTTCCACATCCAAGCTGGAGAGAAGCTGGGAATTGTGGGAAGGACGGGCTCTGGTAAGACTCCGAATTTAGTAGTTTTACTTTTTCTTTTGTTTTTATGCAGTGGGATATTTTAATATTATCAGTTAATAAGAAATATTTAAACAATGAAGTATTTTTAAAAAACAGTTGTGACACTCTTTAAAATGAAATGTTGAACACAATGCATTGATCACTGAAATCATATTTAAATAGGAGATACTGTACAGACGCTATATCACATGTTAAAACTGAAATATAATGATGGTTTTGAAATGAATCAGCTAGAAGCTATGCAAGTGTTTGGAGCTGTGTTTGTCATGTTTCATGTTTTATAATGTGCCGCTGTTTAATAACGGACAGGTCCGGACTTCAGAAAGGCCGGTTTGGACGCCTGATTCTTTGAATGGGCAGCCGTGCTGTTGTAATGCATGCAGAATGTGGTTTAGTACTGCAGAGTTTAAACTTGCGTGAATTGATGCACTGACAAAATGTCTTTACTGATGGTGATTTTAAGAACTGTTCCTGAGCTCATTTAGTCATTTCTGTTGCTGTTTTTAATGCAGTGCCATTTAAGGGTTTGCTATTCATTACTGTTTTTCAGCGCCATCCCTCCTACATTCAGAGGCTTCTCTGATTTGATACACTGTAAATGATTTTTAGGTTTTACAGTGAGGTGTACCCTTATCTTGTTTACTTACTGGGGTAGTCTTTTTATTCCCAATTACCGTAATGTAGCTGAGAGATTAGTCGTCCATCCATTAAATTTTATGCCTTTAAACATTTATATGCTAAATTATCTTGCTTTGTGCCTTTAGGGAAATCCTCTTTAGGAGTAGCTCTATTCAGACTAGTGGAGCCTGCAGCAGGAACCATACTGATAGATGGAGTGGACATTATGGGCATCGGCCTGCAGGATTTGCGCAGCAAATTGTCCGTGATCCCTCAGGATCCTGTGCTGTTCATTGGCACAGTCAGGTAGCCATACACAACTGCATAGAGGTTTATGTTTGTACACAAGCACGCACTGATTTTACTGCTGCGTATCAGTCACAGGTTAATCAGCTGTTTTTCTTATAGGTACAACCTGGACCCTTTTAATAACTACAGTGATGAGGAGATCTGGAGAGCGCTGGAGAAGACCTACATGAAGGACTCAGTATGTTATCAATACATTTCTTTGACTGTACAGTTTTGCTACTGGCTTCTGAAATCCATTATCCAAATTACAACAAAACAGACAAAAACACAATGCATAAAGCTACAATAACATGTCTTTGTGACACACATCTTACATACATTCTTATCTAAAACTAGGTGCTTGATGTAATAAGAGTGCTAATAGCTATCCAAGTTTGCATTGTGCCTTATTTACTCTCTGACTTGCTCTGCATGCTTTATTCTTGCACTGAAGAGTTGGAATTTGGACTTTTACATTCTCCCCAGTGTCCTGCATTTTAATACCACTAGTGAACTAACGCCTGGATTCTCAGCATATACTCAGGAATTCCTTTCTGGCAAATATGAACACTCAAGTAGCTTTAAGCCAAGACTAGCATGGAGGCTGTGAGCTATAAACAGCTAACCAATCATTCTCCAGTCTCCTTTCTAGAGAGCCTCCTGTCTGATCTTGTTCCTGCCTCCGACTGATTAGCTCTTTGTCAGTTAACCTTCAGTCAGCAAGCTTAGCCCCTAGCCGTTATCTTTGCAGACTTCTGTCCATGCCACATCTTACTCCTACTTTAAGTAACCAGCTCATCCACCTGAGACTGCCAATCCTCAGTCCTTGCCATCTCTTTAACCCCCCACCTCACCCAGAGGCCAAGGTGTACCTCTCAGGCTTCTGAGGCATCTTAATCCCGTCTATAGGGCTCCCCTGTGTTCCTGCTCCTGCTTCCTTTGAGGAGCCTGCCTATTCTGCCTCTCAGCTAACCCCAACACTCCTGAGAGGTCCAGCCTGTCTGCACTGCCAGCAGTTCATGTGCCAGGGGTCTATCAGCTCTTTGGTTCCTCTGCTCCTCAGTAACCCAGGCTGTGATTTCCATTTCACTGGCTCTCCAGCCCGGGCCAGCCTCCCAGGAGCTTCTTGTTGCCTGAAACCAGTCTGTCCACATAGGATGTCAAACCTTTTTGCTCTTGGTTGCCTTGACTCAGACAAGAATTATATGACTTTGTGGTGAACAAAGTTGAGCTGCTTTGTTCTGCGAATATCCACTTTCTGGTAGCAATAGCAGTACTGAGATTAGTGCTGTTAACTGTGATTGTGTTTTCTCAGATCTCCAAGCTGGAGCAACAGCTACAGGCACCAGTGCTGGAAAATGGAGAGAACTTCTCTGTCGGTGAGAGACAACTGATATGCATGGCTAGGGCTCTACTCCGTAACTCCAAGGTGTGAAGACACACATAGCTTTGCATATTTCTGTTTCTTGATGATACCTCTTAATTTGCATATTTTATTCTGCTGCTAATACAGTTAATTGGCTGTGACACTGCTGTGATTACTTCCATTACTTACCTTACCATCACCTGTAAAGCATATAATAATTTATGACAGTTCCTCCTTCAAACCAGGACTGTTGCCTACACTGATTGTCCCTCCTATTTTTCGGCAGATCATTATTTTGGATGAAGCCACAGCATCCATTGATTCAGAAACAGACGCTCTGATCCAGAACACCATCAAAGAGGCATTCCAAGACTGCACCATGCTTACCATAGCGCATCGCATCAACACCGTCCTGCATGCAGATCGCATTCTGGTCATGGACAATGGGCAGGTAACGAACAATCACGACTGCACAAAGACAAACACAATCTTTAACTCAAACTTACCAAGTGTTTTGTTGGACAGGTGGCAGAGTTAGACCATCCAGATGTGCTGAAGCAAAGGCCAGACTCTCTGTTCTCATCACTCCTGACTGCCGCCAATACAATAAACTCATGAACCAACGGGGATCTACAATAGTACTGTGCATACACAACCGTGTATAACAGATATCCATTTACACAGCCATGTACTGTAATCTTCTCTGGTGTGCTTATATGAGGTGTAGCTGAGCAGCAGAGATGGAAACCGCTGACAGTGCAGGAAATAAAATAGTTTTTATATTTATGTATTTATCGCTCCTGTTTGCTGACACAAATGAATGAGCACCGTACTTAAATGAGTTTCCCCTCACATCTCACGTGACTTGTTTTAGTTTAGGTCCATTATGTCTTTGTTTGCTACCACTAAATGTTTTATTATAACACCATAATTTGTACACATTTGTAAAATATTTTTGAAATTATTGCATTGTGGAAGTGTAGGCATGTGAAAATGTCTCTGATATGAAGTGTGGTAATAAATTATGGAAATTTATACATGAATCAGTTGTAATTTTGTGTTGGTATATTTTTTTTAAGTGTGCATGTGCTGCCACCTGCTGGCTGCATCCTGCAACTGCTTATCACAAAAGCAGCTACCCAACACCCAACATCAAATGAAACTAAATAAATTGAAGTTTCTGTTGCATCAATGAATGATATTGTAGACCGAAGGTAGTTGAATAATAAACCTAGCAGAAATCTCTCATCAGCAATGCATTACCAAACCAAACCAGCTTCAAAGTAAATATATTCTAGCAAGAAACGGAGGGAGAATGAAGCAGAGAACATAAGGGAAATGCATTAGTCATACTACAAGCTGAGCCATAAATGGCACATAGCCATCCAATCACTGCTTTCGCTGGAGATTTTACAGCGTTAACACCACCTGTAGATGCTGTGAGGAGCGAGTACTGTCTATTCTTCCTGTGCAGGATTGATTTAGATTTCAAAAAACAGCTTCAGTCTCATATCTTACTGCAACCAATAATATCTAAAGTTCAGTGCAAAGTAGTAGGTGGTGGGGAGGGGACCAACATGCAGGATACAAAGGCAGACAACATCAAAGAAAAGCAAGCCGTTAATTGGCTGTTTAGGAAGTTCACGAAACAGGAATCCTGAAGTGCGTGTGGGGATCAGAGAAGCTACTGCTGACTAAAATAAAGTCATGAACCAAATGTGAGACTGGAAAACTGGAACTAATCATTTAAATAACCATAAAGAAAAAAAACAGGAATCCAAAAACTCAAAGATGTCACAATGAATAAAGTAAATTAAAGCAATCCACCAGAGTAAATAAACCAAAACAGGAACAGAAGAAAACTCAAAAATCTAAACTTCAAACATTAGAATAAGAACAAAACCTAAACACAGATATAGCAACAATTCAGATATCTAATAACAGAAAATCATAGGACCATGACACGCTGTTGATTTCAAATCTCTTCACTGAGTGACAGGAAGAAATTCCAAGTCATGGTAATCAGTTACTTCCCTGAGCGTCAAAGAACAAAACATAATGAATCTGATGTCCTTTATGGAGAAATACATTATTGAAATGCATTAAATGAAGAAAAACAGAACTCTTACATAAACCAAGTCAAATCCCTGAAATGACACATTTTCCTTCTGGGAACTCAACTCAGTTTTATTGATAGCGTCAGTTCGCTACAGTAATCATCTCAAGGTGCTTTACAATACAAAGACCCCACAGAGTTAGAGTACCCCAGCAGAACCACAGACAGGGCAGGGGCAGCCACTGTGACTGGATTCAGGGTGAGGGGAAAGAAGGCAATAAAATTAGCACACGGAGACGACAGACGTGACAAACTGTGAGCGACACAAGCCAGTCAGTGATGATCAACAGTGCCATATGGATAAGTGCCAAAAAGTGCAACAGGTAATGGTTAATCCACCACTATGCACAAACTCTTCAACTGAAATGGTTTTAATGCTAAAATGTAATCGCTATCATGAATTTTCAATGTTGAATGGTTGTCTCTGTTCGCACCCCCAAGGGTTTAGATTAGGATTTAGTGCAGTGGTCAAATAATAATGGGTATCCATATAACCTGCAAAAACAGGCAATGAGGAAACGCTAAGCTAATGCATTTAAGACACTTCAAGCTTTATATGTTATTCATAATGGAACAACATTTTATCAGTGACACTCTAATAACTGCAGTCAGAGCATTGTGGAACATTTTATTTAATATAGACTTCTAAAAACACCAAACAGACATTATACACTACTGAATATATTGAAAAGAATCTTTTCTTAAATAGGAAACAATAAATATTTTTAAATATACATAACCAGTCACAACACATTAAAATACTCATTAAATTTATGCATCTGAATACTTCAGAGGTTCTTCATTCTCCAGCACTGCTGGTGCTACCTCAGTGCCTCACAGGTTTCCTTTGGTTCACAGCTTCACGGTGTTTGCAGCAGTCAGGAGTGACGAGAACAGAGAATATGGATTTTGTTTCAGTACTTTTGGCTGGTCCAACTCTGCCACCTGTCATAGAGAGCACTTAGTAAGTTTAATTAAAGGATGGCGCAACATTAATCTGTGCGTGTGCGCATTCGTTACCCGTCCGTTATCCATGACCAGAATACGATCCGCTTGCATCACAGTGTTGATCCGATGAGCTATGGTGAGCACGGTGCTGTTACGGAAGGCTTCTCTGATGGCGTTTTGGATCAGAGAGTCTGTCTCCGTATCTATGGAGGCTGTGGCTTCATCCAACAGAATGATCTGTCGAACATCAGGACAGATGGCGTGGGCAAAACGGGAAACACGAGACGAGACAAGACAAACGGAGACTTTCCAAACACACGGGTGATGAGCCAACTGATGGAAATATGAGGTGGGATCAAAAAGTTCTGACATTCACCATAAGTCTTACCTTAATTAAAATAGTCACACATTCAAGGTCATATTCGCTACACCTCTGGAACATTTAAAAGATTTCTCAGAAGTCCCATTATGTTGAACTTGTACCTCTGAATTGGGTGCTGGACCTCCTCCAGTGTGTAAAAATGTAAATGATTTGTCACACACACACACACCCCTGAGTAACATCCATCCTTAATCCAGAGGCTTTAATATGATGTGGGCCCACCCTTTGCAGCTATAACAGCTTCAGCTCTTCTGGGAAGGCTTTCCACAGGTTTGGGAGTGTTTATGGGAATTTCTGACCATTCTTCCAGAAGCACATCTGTGAGGTCAGACACTGATGTTGGAGAGAAGGC
>JAVDPK010000381.1:75278-98926 GCA_034780415.1 Cichlasoma orientale
ACTGGTGTGCAGTCATGTTGGAACAGGAAGGGGCCGTCCCCAAACTGTTCCCACAAGGTTGGGAGCATCAAATTGTCCCAAATATCTTGGTATGCTGAAGCATTAAGAGTTCCTTTCACTGGAACTAAGGGGCCGAGCCCAACCCCTGAAAAAACACCCCACACATAACCCCCCCTCCACCAAACTTTACACACTGCAGTCAGACAGGTACCGTTCCCCTGGCAACCACCTTGTCCATCAGATCGCCAGATGGAGACGCGTAATTTACCACTCCAGAGAGCACGTCTCCAGTGGCAGCATGCTTTACACCACTGCATCTGACACTTTACATTGTGCTTAGTGATGTAAGGCTTGGATGCAGCTGCTCAACAGGTGGCTGTGGAATATTTAGTAGGGAGAACATTTCAAAACTGGTTGTTGCACAGGTGGCATCCTATCACGCTGGAGTTCACTGAGCGACCCACTCTTTCACAAATGTTTGTAGAAGCAGTCTGCATGTCTAGGTGCTTGGTTTATACACCTGTAGCCTTTTTAAGTGATTGGAGCACCTGAAATCAGTGCTATGGATGGGTGAGTGAATACTTCTGCAGTACACTGCATGCATGTGCATTCAGACCTTGGAGTTACGGAGCAGAGCTCTAGCCATACAGATCAGCTGTCTCTGGCCTACGGAGAAGTTCTCGCCATTCTCCAGAACTTGTGCTTCCAGCTTCCCTTCCAGCTTCGAGATCTGAGGAAACAAATATTTCCCACAATTTTACCGCTGTTATAACTCCCCCTCAACCATGTTGGTCTGATTACCATCCATCTGCATTAGACTTTGTTAAAAATTGAAAATGAGCATTGCCACTTTATGGCTGAATGTTTTCTCCAACTAGTCAAGTTGCTGGTTCTACCATCTCAGAAATGCATGCATGCAGTCCCCCCCCCCCTTTTATTAAATAATAAATGAGCAGAGTCAATAAGCTTTTATATCACATCACAGATAAAAACAATTCCCAACAACCACAAAAAAGGTTGTATGGGAATTTTAATGTACTATGCTTCATGTTGTACCGATAACATACCGAGTCCTTCATGTAGCTCTTCTCTAGCACGCTCCAGATAGCCTCATCAGTATAGTTACTGAAGGGGTCCAAGTTATACCTGTAGGGAAAAACAAAACTGGTTAATTGGTTACCGATACAGTGGTGAGACTAGTGTGGGAGTTATGGATTAACCAGTGTTACCTGACTGTACCAGTGAACAGCACAGGGTCCTGAGGGATCACGGACAATTTGCTGCGCAGGTCTTGCAGGCCAATGGACATAATGTCCACTCCATCTATCAGTATGGTTCCTGCCGCAGGCTCCACAAGTCTAAACAGAGCAACTCCTAAAGAGGATTTCCCTAAAGACAAAGCATAGAGCAGAGTAGCTGAGTTAACCTACAGCTGCTACAATGTGTCCGAGCACCATAAAATTATATTTGAAATCAGGAATGTGAGGATTCAGGGTTCGTCACTAAATTTTTGGCTGGACCAGATTCAGGCAGGGTGCCATTACATCTACCCCAGCCAGCTGGGATGAGGGGAAAATAAATGGAGAAACAAAGTTCCTAAGAAGACTACAAATATAACAAACACTGAGCAGATGGTGGACTGAGTGATGGCAGATCAGGAGCCAAAGTTAAAATGATAATCTTAAGGTCTTAAAGCTATTGGGCCACAAAAATAAATAGCCAGCCTGAACTAGGTCTGAATGAGAGTCAGTTAGAGAAACAAGTACTGGACTCAGGGTCTTACCAGAGCCTGTCCTTCCCACAATGCCCAGCTTCTCACCAGCTTGGATGTGGAAATCAAGCCCGTTCAGGACAACAGGTGTATTCTCTCTGTACCTCATCTTATAGCCACTGAAGGTGATGGCCCCACTGCTAGGCCAGGCCTCTGGGATCTGGGCCTCCTTAATGTGCCTGGGGGCCTCAGGCTTACAATCCTGCAAACACAACAGGTTTTAGGGCAGCAAGCAGAGGGATATCCATTAGGACATTTAACTGAAGCTTGGCCTCAGCAAGACCGTGACAGGTGGATGGCGGCAGGAGAGGGGTCTGACCGTGATGTATTCCTGGATTCGCTCTACCGAGTTGAATCTTGCCTCCACTTCTGTCGACTGACTGACAACATATTGAAGGATGCCTGTCAACTGAATAATATACAGAACTTCTGTAAAATCATGTCTGAACAGTAAACTGAATATAAATTAATTTGCTGTCCAAACGTACCTGCAAGGCATAGGATAAGGCGAGGCCTTTAAAGGCTGGGTCGATTACATCATTGCTGCTGAGCACTACAAACAGAGCCACCGACAAGTTCATAACGGCAGCCATGAAATCCAGCCAGAAACTGAGCATGCGTGTGCCCGACATGAACAGGAAATGGTATTTGGAGTTGATGTCATTCAAGCTATTGAACCTACAATATAAAAAAAAAAAAAAAAAAAAAAAAAAAGAGTTTGAATCTCCCACCTTACCCCCATTATGGCCAAGAACCACCATTTACAGTGGAGTAAAACATTGCTTTACGGGAGCACCAGCTGACATCTCAGTAAGAAATGTTAGAATCTTACTGTTTAATGTGGCCGTCTCTTATATTGTAGGCATGGATGGTGCTGAGGCCCTGCAAGGTAGAGGTGGTTAGAGAGAAGCAGGGAGTTCGACTGACATTTTCCAGTTTCTTCATATGACGTATACTCCTCCGTAACACACTGCAGATAAATCACAGGTGTGCAGCGCCTTATAGGACCCGTTACTGTCACAGTAAGCCTGTTTGATAGATTTAACCAGCATAAACTCACAAGACAATGACGGCAAATAAAGCTCCCATAGTAACCACAACTGAGAGCATGGTGGGGAAAACAGCTGAGATGATGACAATTGCAAATGTGATGTGCACAGAACACTGCAAGAAAGTGTCCATGAAGAGGGGAAGCACAGTTTCCACTTCTTCTTGATCTTTAGAGAAACGGTTTAGAAGTCGGCCGGTTGGAGTTGTGTCAAAGAAACTCATTGGACTATCAATAACCTGCAAGAGGAAAACAAGTCGTCAGTTCATTTGCAGCTAGTGGATTAAATACATTTATGAAAAGTATGTAGTATAAAGTAATTTCACAGTACCTTCTTGAGCATGGTGTCGTGGAACGTGCAGGAGGCCTTCATGGTGGATAGAGTGTAGATGAAGCCTTTCGTAATGGCAAGAACAACCATGACAATCACCATCACGCCATAAATCATCTGGTAGAAGTGCAGGTGTGGATTTTGATAGATGTCACCCGGGACTGAGGTTGAGTTACTGGATGACTTGAATAAAAACAAAAAAATATATATTTAATAATAAAATATTAGATTAGGGGAGTCAAACAACGTTGCCTGGGTCAGGGGCCAGACAAAGCAATTCCAATGACCCTCATGAGTGAAAGGTTAAAGGAACAGAGCCTATCCCAGCTGTCACAGGGCGAGAGGCAGTGTGCACCCTGTACAGGTCGCCAACCTGTCACAGTCTCAGATTAGTATTCTTAAACCACTTCGCATGCAAAATGCTCCGGTTAGGCTAAGATATAATAGATTTTCAGAGTGGATGCAATTAGAAAATCGAAATCACTGTCCCTTTACTAAAAGCACGTTCACCTCCAGCACCACGAGAAGAGAAAGCTATTGTGAAGGTTCTGTACATCACTCCTGGATATCTTAACCTTGCTCACCCAGTCTTTACTGCATGCAGCTGTGAGAAGCTGCAGGTTCACTCAGAACATTTCAACCGAGCTGCTGATATTTGTGTTCTTGTGTACAACAGTGAGAGAATGAATGACGTAATTCTCACCCCGTCACCTTTTTCCATCCACATGCTGAACCACCAATTGCTGAAGGACATGGATCCCAGCAACAGGAACACATTCAGGAGTGTGAGGAAGGAAACAACGTAGCCTGCAACAACACAGTTAATGCATCACCTGTTTGGCTGTGTATTACTGCACATAATCATGTACACAGCATTTACTTGGAGTTTTTCATCAAATATGCCCAAGATGATGCCAGTGTGTACGGCACGCTGTCTGCTCCTCTTTATTCTGTTTTTGCAGTTTCTGTGCGATATACAAAATGTCAAGTCACTACTGGTGTATGATCGCCAAACGCTTCTGGAGCTTCGTCTGTCTGCTGTGAAACTCGTGCGGCATCACCACGAAGGACAAGATCCTTCACCCCCGCTTTTATCTGGAATACCGGCTTCTCTCTACCGACCTCCAGGCTCAGCTCACTGGAGGAAACGCCACAGACGCCGGGGTAAGCGCAGCGGGCGGTTAGTGAAGCTAAAGGTCCATTTGGCCCGCCCTTCCAGTGCTTTTCTGGCCCAAAATTAAAATCGGCTCCTGATCTTTCAACTCCTGGTTGGTGCCTGTCGTTGGCTCAGATCAGTCCATTCCAGCTCTGCATCCCTGACCAGGCAATTTTCCACTGAAACGCACTGGTGCATGCTCTGTGCACCCTCTCCTCGACTACCTTATTGACATCAGAGGATGATGGCACAAAATTTTCTGAATTTTATTGAGAAAGTCAGAAATGTCTTAATATTAGGTGTTATTGTACAGCACTTTGGTCAGCCCTGTTCATTTATAAAGCACTTTTAAAAGCAAGTATGGTATGTAAATGCATGTGTAAGTAATTGTAACTATTCTAGTACAGATTGGGGGGGGGGGGGGAGTGTCACTGTGCACATTTCTCTGAGCAACCCGAGTCTGCCCGCATGAGAGCCACCAGTGAAGCAAGCGGTCAGTATCGAGCTGCTCGGTGTTAAACCCACAGGAAGCGTCAGAGACCTGTGAGGATGTTCCTGCTGTTGTTGAACAGTTTAAAGCATTTGTTTAAAAAGTAATCCCCTGCTGTAATTTACAGTGCTTTGATGAAATATTTAAATTAATTAGAATACTTGTGGTATTTTAAAAATTGCTAGAGTTAATATGAAATTTAATTTCATACACAACTCCAACACTCCACATGTGCACAACAGACCTCCAGCTGCCTGGCAGTACGTGCCGTAGGTTCTCCAGGAGACGGCACCTTGTGTAGAGAGCTCCTGACTGACCAGCTGACTGCCAGCCTGGACCGCAGCTTAAAAAGGAGGAGAGAAAAAATTAATACAATTATAGAATGAATTAAATGACCTATTTTTAATAGCTGACATCCTGACTAATCAGTTTGTATTTTCATGAGGCAAAAACTTGTTTGTTTTTCCTTCCACGTTTTCACACCAGGGTTCTCAGTGCCACTGTCTGCACAGTGCCTGAGCTCAATCTCTTCCAACTGGCCGGTAATTTGTGATGAAAGTGGCACCTCCTCTTCCTCCTCATCTTCCTTTTTCTGAGCCTGACAAAAGGAAAAAAAAAAGTTACAGATCAAAATATCAACACTTAGGGAACGCACAATGTTTGCTTTACAGCCAACCTGCTCCTACCTTCAGTAATAAGGACTGAGTAACAGAGCCGTGATACATGTTACTGCAGCACACTCTTACTTTGGACCCCTCCATCTGGTGGGTACTGATGAGCTGAGAGTAGCGTCCATTGGCTCTCATCAGATCCCTGTGGTTTCCAGCCTCCTGAACTGTCCCATTCTCCAGAACCAGAATCTCATCACAGAACTCCAAATACTAAAAAGGTCACAAGGAAGAACATCCATGTTAACAAAACCAGCTCAGCTCTGGTTGGAGCGCTTCTAAAAACTGCAGTCGTGTAAACCCAGATCTCTTTTTAAATACACAAGAACACACACGCAGACATAAACGTCGGTGAATTGTTGAATTTTTGAAATCTAGCTCTTGGTAAGAAAGAACTTTAAGCTGGGTTCCGATTCAGTCTCTTCTAAAGAATAAAGCAGTGCAGCTTCCTGCCTGGAGCTGGTGCGTAACCAGCATGATGGATTTTCCTCGGAGCTCCTTCTTTATGCATTCTTCAAAAATGTGCTTCCCCACGTGGGAGTCAACAGCAGATAGCGGGTCATCGAGGAGGAAGATGTCCCTGTTGGAGTAGACGGCTCTGGCCAGGCTGATCCTCTGCTTCTGTCCCCCTGACAGATTCAGCCCCCGCTCTCCAATCTGCCCACAAGATGAGGAGAAACGGCTACAAATAAGGTCTGTTTCATTATGAAATCAGGTTTTACACATAACAGAATAAAATTAAGACATCTTTGCCAAAGAGAGTGCAAAATAGGCAGCGAAGTACTCTCAGCTCCAAATTAAAAGATTTTTTTTTATTATATTAATCCACAGTCAGAACTCTATGAAAAACATTGTTTAAAAAAAAAAAAATAGCAGCAACTGTAGGAAGAAACCGACGATGATGTTCTCATGCAACACCAAAGGCAGCAGACACATTTAAAATGCAACATAACATGCAGCATGAATTGGGATTAAAAAGAAGCTTTCAAGTAAATAAAATAGCAAAAATTTTATGTTATTTTTTAACATAATAAAATAAGATAAGCTGGCCTGGACAAATATGATGGAACCCTTAATTTCATATTTTGTTACACAACCTTTTGGAGGCAATCACTGCAATCAAGTGATTTCTGTAGCTCTCAATGACACTTCTGCACCTGTCGACAGGTATTGTGAGCAAACAGCTGCAGCTGTCTCAGGTTTGAAGAGTGCCGATCTCCAGACTGCACGTTTCAGCTCCTTCCACAGATGATCAATAAGATTTAGACCAGGGCTCGCAGAAGGCCACTTCAGAATAGTCCAATGTCTCAGCTGTTCCTGCTGTTTTTACCTGTGTTTTAGGTCATTATCCTGTTTGTGACCCATGGCCTGAGACCCACACTGGGCAGCACGTTTTGCTCCAGATTGCCGCAATAGTCTTGAGATTTTATTGAACCTGCACAGATTCAAGACACCCTGTGCCAGATGCAGCAAAGCAGGCCCAGAACATACAATGTAACCGGGCCTGTTTAGTGCGGATGTATTCTTCTAGTCTTAACCAAAGGAAGTCACTCACAATGGCAGGTCTCACTATGAAGGATTCATTAGGAGTTTTATACTTGTTAGGCTGGAAAGCACCTACCTCAGTTTGGTCCCCATATTGCAGGATGTTTAGGTCAGCTCTGAGGCTGCAGACGTCAACAACTCTGTCGTATCTGTGGAGGATTAATGCATGACCGCTAAGTGGTTAACACTAAGAGAAGCATAGTGTACTCAACAGGAGTACAGTGACTCATTTATTCAAGTAATTACAATTTGTGGGTGGCTGTGGCTCTGGTGGTAGAGTGGGTGGATGGTGGGTCTACAGTCTGCATGCCAAAGTATCCTTTGGGCAAGGTTTAACCACTGGGGCTCATCACAGCCACCCTACCCCACACCCACTCACTGTCAGCAGATCAGTACCTAGTGCTGAGCTGCATCAGACAGCAGGGGGAGCTGCCTGACAGACAAAATAAACAGATACAGAGGGTCAACTGCATTTGTCGACCAAAAGCTAAATGGAAGAAAATGGACAATACTTACTTGGCTTGATCAAAAGGCTCCCCCATAAGAATATTTTCTCGAATAGTTCCATGAAAAATCCAGGCCTGTTGGGAAACGTAGGCGAATGTCCCATCAGCTGTGACGGAGCCCTGAAGCAGCTGCATCTAAAAAGATAAAAAATGAGCAGGCAGAAAAGCTGCATTCACATAGTAAACACACAATGGGAATGACAAAATAAAGGAAAAAAACAAAAGAGAAAAACCAACCTGTTCCAAAATGCTGGAAATCAGTGAAGTCTTTCCACTCCCCACATTCCCACAGACACCGAGCAGCTTTCCCTTCGGGGAATACCACAGAGATCATCATTTTGCCTTTAACTGAGTTTTGATAGCTTCAGTCATCATTACTGAAAGCTGAGCTCACCTTGGGCAGCGTGAAGGAGACGTTTCTCAGTGTCGGTAAGGATTGTGCCGACCCACTGTCTGCTCTGGGGGGGCAGCCTGTCCGGCTGTGAGGTTTGGGCCATGAAAGTGTAGCATTGCTCATCACTATAGCCGAGTCACTGTCTGCTCTCTGCATCAGGTAGGACTCAGGATTCTGGATCAGTAAGATTTTCTGAAACAGACGCACAGAATTTACAACTGTGTTCAAGCTTTTAGAAGCAAAACTGTTTTTCAAATATCAAAGTTCATGGCAGAAAAAAAAAAAATATTTAAAAAGGAACTTAAAGACAGCTGAATTAAAACGTAGCACTGAAAGTTGGCCTGGTGGACAAATTTGACAGCGGTTACATTAAAGTCACGTTTTGTGTTTCTCAAACGATCAAGGATAGAACAGTGACCTGTAACCACTGGAGACAAGGAAGAATAAGCCGAAATTTAAAAAAAAAAAAAAAAAAAAAAACACTGCCTCAAGTCTTTGTGTCTTTAGTCTCAATAAGGTGCTGAAACATTCGTTAGATATTTTGGCCCTATCGACAACAGCATCACACAATTGCTGCAGATTTGTTGGCTGCACATCCATGATGCTAGTCTGCCATTCCACTGCATCTGAAGGTTGCTCTGTTGGATTGACGTCTGCTGACTGGAGGCCATGTTACCCTGCCAGAAACCGCCATCAGCAGATAGTCACTGTGCTCACAAAAGGGATGGACACGGTCTGCACCAGTACTCAGGTAGGCTGCAGCATTTAAATGACGCTCAATTGGTACTAAAGGGCTCAAAGTGAGCCCCAAAAATCCTTCACTCCATTTCATCACCAGTACCAGCCTGAACGTGCGGTGGGATCTGTGCTCCGAGTCAGTCTTCCACTGTTCGGGTTTGGTGAGCAAACTGTAGCCTCAGTTTCTTGTTCTTGGCTGACAGGAGTGACCCCATCTGCTTCAAGGTTCAATATGCAGTGAGTTCAGAGATGCTCTTGTGCATACTTTGGTTGTAGGGAGTTATTTGAGTTGCTGTTGTCTTCCTCCCAGGTCAAAGCAGTGAGACAGTGTCCTCTGGCACTGGATACTTCCTCTTTTTCAGCACCATCTGGCACCAGCCACCATGCCATCTTCCCCAACCCAAGTCCCCACACTGAACTTCATCAGGTCATCTTGATCATGTCTACATACCATTTTTATTACCACCTTCCATAGAAATCAGGAAGGCATCATGCTCGTCTTGAGATTATAGCAATAGTGTGTTTAATAAAACTTTAGAATAATTAAGAGGATAATGGATATACAGAACCACCTAAAACTGCTTATCTATACTTGTTTGTAAGCTGAATGACACGTTATGTAATAATGATTATTATTCATGGACTTTGAGGGAAAAAAAAAACTCACCCTAAATCGTTTTAGTGACACCGAAGCCTCAGCGAGGGCCTTCACAGACATGGGGAGCATAGCGAGGGTTAACCTCATGGAGTTGAAGATGGCAACAATGGTAAAAGCCTAGGAATAAAAACACACAATCTCACCAAATGTATGTCTTAGACTCATTCTGCAAGTAGACCGAGCCTTCTTACAGGCTACTCACCATTTTCAGATAAGTCCATCTACTAACAGCTCTTCTAAATCACCAAGTGGAAATGCTAACAAAAGGCTTTTGTACTGCATAGTATTGATACAGGGCCGTGACACTCACATTAGATGTGTTCAGGGGTAACCCCAAAGATGTGTGGAATAGAAAGGTGAAAACACTGGCAAGGGTGGAGACGCTGAGGGTCAAGAGGATATTCATACTCTGGATTATAATGAGCTTCTGTATTAGTTTCTTTTCACATTTTCTTAAGCCTGTAAGAGAAGAGGAAAAAAATAAATACAAATGGTAGACTCACCTTTACTACCATTTGTAGACTCACCCTACCACAGATGCACAACACAACCATAGTTCATACACTGCAACATTTAAGACATGATCAACTAGAAAGCATGAACAGTCTTTCTGGCTGCGCGCACACACACACACACACACACACACAGATATTCATTTGAGATCTACACAAATCAAGGGTAACATTATGGCGACCTGTCTAATATTTTGCTGCCAAAACATACTGATGCATGGAGGCATGGGCTCCACTGGACCCCTGAAGGTGTGCTGTGGCATCTGCACCAAGATGTTAGTAACTGATCCTGTAAGTCCTGGAAGCTGTGAGGTGGCATGAAGCTGACATTTTGTGTCCAGCACATCCCACTTATACGCCATTGCATTGAGAGCTGAGGAATTTTGAGGCCAAGTAAACGCCTCAAACTCGTCGTGCTCCTAAAACCATTTCATTTTTGCTTTATCCAGCTGAAAGAGGCCAGTGACAGTGGTCAACCCAGGCACCCTGACTGGCCTGTGGCTATGCAGCACCATACACAACAAACTGATGCACTGTGTATTCGGACACCTTTCCATTAGAAAGAGCATTAACTTTTTCGGCCGTCTGAGCTGCAGCCGCTCGCCTGTTGGATCGGACCGCACAGGCCAGCCTTCGCTCCCCACGTGCATCAGTGAGCCTTGGCCACCCATGACCCGGTAACTGCTTCACTACTGTTCCTTCCTTGGACCACTTAATAGATACTGACCACTGCAGACCGGGAACACCCCACAAGAGCTGCCGTTTTGGAGATGCTCTGACCCAATTAGTGTGGCCCTTGTCAAATTTGCTCAAATCCTTATGCTTGCCCATTTTTCCTGCTAACAGATCACAAAACGTTCATATCCCACCCACTAACAGGTGCCATGATGAAGCGATAATTAGTGTTATTCACTTTGTCAGTCAGTGGTCATAATGTTATGCTTGATCAATGTATATAGGGAGCCCTTCTGTGTAGGTGTGTTGCTTTAGACGTGAGATGTTGCAACTGCAGTTATCGCCATCCTCTCGTAAATCTGGCAACATGATTACATGCATGATTGTGTTTAAACAAAAGGGGGAAGTATAAATATTGTGCGATATTACCAGACGGAAGGAAAGTGCAGCCAGGTGGTCTACAGCTGCTCGCCTTACCTGCAATCTTCGTCTCAAAAGAATCTTCCCAGGTGTACATCTTGATTAGCTTAATGCTGTTGAGGATCTCAGCCATTGTATGAACACGGCTGTCTTTTAGTCCCAAGGCTTTGGACTTGAATTTGCTTGTGAGATGTATGAAGATATACTAGAAATGAAAAATAAATATTTCAAAAGAATGATTTTAGTCCCCATATTTTTTTAAAGATATTGATCGATAGATGCACATACATACTTGAATGGGGATTAAGATGATGTAGAGGAGGATTCCAATCACTGCAGTGTAGCCCAGAATGTACCAGGCATAGAAAGCGCACATAACGAAGAGCACAGGGGTGGACAGCACAAAGCTCCCGAGCACAACTGCCTCGAAAATTCTGTGTCCAACGCTGGTCAAAACATTAAGAATCTAGATTTTTTTTTTTTTTAAAATGAAAAAAAAAAAAAAAAAAAAAAAAAAAAAAAAGCGCTCATATTTCACCTGTTTACAGTCTTAAACCAAAAGTAGGAAGATATGCAAACAGATATTCAGAAGCTGCACAAGTATCTGCCCCCTTCCTTCTTATTTTCTTGCATGTCTCACTTAAATGATTCAGATCAAACTAATTTTAATATTAAACAAAGATAAACCAAGCAAATACAGTGTTTTTAAATGATTTATCAAAAACTAAACAAAAACTATCCAAACCCACCTGGCTGTATGTGAAGAAGAAATTGCCCCCTAAACCTAATCACTGGTTATGCCACCCTTGGCAGCAAGAACTGCAATAAAGTGTTCACAATAACTGACACTGAGTTTCATCACTGGAAGAATTTTGGCCCACTCTTCTTTGCAGAATTATTTTAATTCAGCCACATTGGGGGGCTCGAGCATGAACGGCCCGTTTAAGGTCATGCCGAAGCGTCTCAAATAGATTTAAGTCCCAACTTTGGCCACTTCTAAACCTCCATTTTTTGAGCCAGTCAGAGGTGGACTTGCTCATCACTGTCCTGCTGCATAACCCGAGTGAGCTTGAGCCTCAGGGCACAAACTGATAGACGGACATTCTCCTTCAGAATTTTCTGGTAGAACCCAGAATTCATGGTTCCAATTACAGGAAGTTGATCCTGAAGCAATAAAGCAGCCCCAGATCCCCACACTCCCACCACCATGTCTGACTGTATGATGTTCTTTCTTTTTATGAAATGCTGTGTTAGTTTTATGCCAGACGTAACGGGACTCAAGACCGCCAAAAAATTTGAAGACAAATTTGGATAGCTTTTTCCCCTTAATATAAGGAAGTCTTTTTTTTTTCTCAATGCACTTTGTATTTATTTGGCTTATCTGTGTAATATTAGTGTGGCTCCATAATGTAGTGGTTTACACTTTTGCTTAGGAAATAAAAAGGTCACTGGTTTGATTCTAGCTACAGACACAAATCCCTTTGGGGGTTGTGTCAGGAAAGGTATCCTGTGTAAAAATCAAGTGCTTGGAGCCACCTGCTGCAGGGACCCATTGTGATAAGGGAGAAGCTGAAAGTAGCGCCATATTGGTCTAATATTAAAATCTGATTATCTGAAACATCCAAGTGTGACAAACATGCAAGAAAATAAGAAATGAAGATGGGGCCCATACTCACCGTACTGCATTATCCGTGCATGTGTAAGTCAGTCCTCACCTCTCCATTTGAAAGGTCACCAAGCACTCGCAGAGATATGACTTTCTGGAAGCCCACCGAACACAAGGCACCTTTCAGTCTGACAGCCGTGCGCAAGTTTAACGCCCACTGCAGGGACAGCATGTAGGTTCTGAGGAGCTCTGTGGTGAGCAGAGCGAAGGACAAACCAACACCACTGGACCGTCCCGGGTCATCGATGTAGTCCAAGATCCGATAGACGACAACAGCCTGACGGGACAGAGACAAAAACGTTTGATACACTTTAGAGAGCAGAATTCATTACACTGCATTTAAAAACTGTTTACACAGCATTTAAAACAGCTTGGTACAGCATACTTTGGACTTGTCCTGAAACAAATAACTGGGTTGAAGCAGAACTTCTTTGTTCTCTGTCAAAGGGTTTTTTTTTTTTTTGGTACAGTACATTTAGGTAAACATAGGTTCATACAGCTGGGGCAGTTTATATTAGAAGTCTAATGATACTGGAGATGACAACTCACCGACCCCAAAAAGGCCATCACCATGGCAACGATGGAGACAGCGACAGACAAAATCAGTCTAGTTCTTTGAAAGCGAAGCGTCACGCGGATCAAGGAGGCATTCTCCAAACCTCTCCTTCCAACTTCTTCATTCCATAACCTCTGAAGCCTGCAAAACACTCCCAATCAGAACTTCACTCAGTTTTTCCAATAATATGCGAGACATATTGTTTTTCCACAATATGTCTCACATTTAATTTTGACAGTTCAACCTTATTCCCGTGACTTATTTTCCAAATTTCAGCACATTGATGATGTGTCACAAGCAACTATCCTGTAGTTTTATGTGTGGTGCTGCTCTCTCTCCTTCACCGCTGATGCCACTCTGTAATTAGCAGTAGCTAAGTAGCTGATAGAGGTGCTGGAATACATCTGCTTAGAAGTTTTTAACCTATAAAATGGCAGCTTTGTCTTTTCATGATATTATTGGTAATAATGCCTTTGCTTTGCTCCTTGTTCTCCTGGTGTTTCTTTCACACACGCGCTCCGCCCAGTTTAAAAAGCACCATGCACACATTACATTTTGCTAATGGCTCAAATGACGGCAGAAAAGGTGAATTTGCAAAACGAGACCTTTTCGCACTGATGTCTGCTACATCGAAAGGAGACATTTTTAGGTCGGATGGATCCAGCCCATTTCTGAACATGGCCCACATTTTGGGAATCATCCAGAAAAAGGTTGCAAAGGATAGTAAACCCGCATTATCCAGAGGGTGGGACCTAGACATAGAAAACAAAACAAGCCGATATGAATGCTGTGAAAGGAAAATATTCCATATCCAGGAAAGTGAATTTCATTTGGCAATGACACTGACTCTGTTGCAGAACAGCGGATGGGTTTGAGGGTCTGCAGGCTGCGGTGGTATTTTCGAAGTGACCAACGATGCGGTGTTTCCCTGACGTCTACATCTGGATCTTCTGAGGCAAAAGATTCAGATCCCCACTGGATCTCCTCTTCTCTCTAAAGAATCAGAAAGAAGACCAAAGGACTTCAAAAGAGTTTGAGAAACAGAATGTGGACTTTTTCCAATAATCATGCTGCTTGAAAAAGTGGATGAAAACATACCTGGAAAAACAGCCATTTGAACCATAGTAACAATTAACTGTGCTTCCTAATAAGAAATATATAGAGAAACATGATCTGCAGAAGCTTTAATACAGTAAATCATCATCTCACTCTGCCCTGCATGAACCACTTTTATAAAGACCAAATATTGGCCTGTGCAGAGATATTACTCCATGCTCTTTCTTGTAGAGTGTAAAGCCGTGTCAAAATGGGGAGAAAACAAGATAATCTACCACCACCAATGAGAACATCCTCTCACCATTAACGGAACTATTAAATCAATTTAGAAGTCTGGATAACATTACAGTTCCCTTTCATAACAGAAAGCCTTTCAGCAGACATCATCTCACCTTCTGCAAAACTATTTTGCCCCAATTTTGAGGCCTCGCCCAAAACTTATCCAAATACTTTCAGTCACCCCTGGATTAGTAAAGATATAATACATTTTACAGCAAAATTAAGTTCAATATTAACAACACTCATTAAATCAAAACAATTTTAAGCATGCTGTAAGACATTGATATTCCACAAATACCTTTTGGTAACCACAAAACTTCCATGGTAGACAGACTGGAGAAAGCACTGCACTCTTGTACAATGGTGTACTACATAATGTCTTTATATTTATCAACTCTAAACAATAAGGCAGATATAATGCACACTTAAAGGGTATTCACATGACATTATACTCGTTTTATGTAATAATATTCCTGTACACACATCCATACTACATATTCTGCAGATGATAATCATGCATCACTATAATCAGGCATTCATGCGGTTTACATTTGAGCAATAGGTATGGCTTTATTGCTCAAAGATGAGTTATAGTCTGTAGGATTTATGGCCATGAGTCATCCCTCAGCGACACCTCTTTACCTACAACCTTCAGTCAATGGTTAAGTAGGTATAGGCAATCCCACAGCGCAATCTGATCACATGATTACATTCAGCCAGTCAGGCATGAGAAAGAGGCTGCATATTATTAGCAGTCTGAAATCATTTATGTTTGCATTCCACTTAATAGAATACCTTTGTCAGTCATTACACAGAATGTACAATGAGATTGGAGGGCCGCTCCTGTTCAGTGGCAGGAGTCTCCTTCAGATAAATACAGATTAATACAAATATTCCTTTCATACTGCTTAATCATCAGCATTGTGGTGATTTTTGCAGAAATGCCCTTCAGTATGTGCCCAATAAAGTGAAACTGGCATTTTTTCCTTAGTTTGTGGAACACATTTAACAATACATGCACACATGCCTTCATTTGCACGCATTACCTTACAAACATGCCCGATTTAGAGTCACCGATTAACGCTAACATGCATGTCTCTGGACTGTGGAAGGAAGCTAAAGAACCCAGATGGAACCCACACAGGCACAGGGAGAACATACAAGCCAGTGAACTCAAACAGAGAAGTTTTTGTTATTGTTGTTTGGTTTGAGGGAAACTGTTCTGCAATATATGCAAATATGAGGATTAGGTGTTTGTACATGGTCATTTTTTTTTTTTTGTTTAAAAGATTATTGCAACAGATGGTATTTGTTGTTTTATGAACCAACTTTCCTTCCTTCCAAACCATCACTGCTTAAAGAAGATGTAAATGAGAGCAGAAAAGACTCTCCTTCACGAAACGCCTGCAACACTGAGGAAAACTGCCTTTGAGCTCATCCTACATCCAACCAAAAGCTTAGAGGACGGCGGCAGCGACTCAGTAAATCATCGCAGGTTTTACCAATCTCGCCATCAGCGCGTTCTCACAAAGGGGCGGTGCTGGCACGACATAACCAATCACAGACATAACCAGAAAACTAACAAATATGATCAAACTCACAGGCCTGCAGGCAATAGTTGCTGCAATCAAAGTCGCACAAAACAACGAAAAATCACCTTAAATACTACTTTGGGACATTCCAATAAATCAATAAGGGTCCTTTGATCATGCACATTTCCAGCGGTTTTAAGTAAAATCAAGGATCTTATCGGTGCCGCTGTCATGGCAATAAGGCACAGGTAAATGTGATTACGAGAACAACTGTATTAGTCAGATCTATTCTTGTGCAATGCATGTTTTATTTATTCCTGGACCAAAGAAATGCACCCTTCAAACTTTCTGAGAAATCTTGCATGCAGCCTGCAGACCTCCAGGGCTCTGCGTTTTACGATTACGTCACTATATAAATACCTAGAAGAAGAAAAATGGGCTTTACATTTCTTACTTTCACTGATGCCCGTGAAAAAGTCAGAGAGACCCTCTTACCCTCCTCACCACCAAGTCCGCAGGACGCTCCACAAATGCTGACGCCATCTTCCGTGAGAGGTGATTGGTCAGTTAGCGGCGCTTTTATACTAATCGATCTGAGCTGATCGATTAGATCTGCGGAGTATCTTTGTAGCTTTCCTCTAATAAGGGCGGTGTTTGTCACATTCCTGTGAAATAAAATTTGCAACGTTGTGTCTTTGTAAAGTAAAAAAACTTTTCTCCTTTTCAAATAGAAGAAATTAGTTCATTTTATTAATATATGAGAACAGAAAAGTTATTCTGGGAGGTATTCATCAGTAGCCGGTTATATTTGCCTGTTTCGTTGATATTAGGCAGCAGAATAGTCCGATTTTAGCATGTGCTGTTGTAAAGTAACCTGTGGCATTTAACAGTAAAGAAAATGATTATTCTAACTAAGTTTAGCGTCATTCAAGCAAAGGGTCCGGAGAGCATGAGGCTCTTGGCCTTTGTACCCTTTTCAACTTTAAAGTTTATGTATATGGACTCATATAACTCCAAAACATCTTTTTATTCGGTGAAATAGCTAAATGGTACACATTCAACTCTTACAGATGGAAAAACTTGTTTGAAAATGGAAGTCTTCTGCCTGGGAAGTATGAAAAAAAGAGGAAGGCATGGAGGTCAGAATCCCTCTGCCCCTATGACCTCCCTGACCAGGCCAAGACAATAAATGAGAAAATGGAAATTCTTTATAGACTCTACTGGAAGGTATGTTTTTATCTATTGGCTGCCTGCATGACATACCTTCATGTAGTCATAAAAGTATGTCATGCATATTTGCATCAGTATGATAGGATGGACAGGAGCTCCAGAGACACTAGAGGATGAAGCTGCAGGTCCAGAGAGAAGGAGGCTGCAGCCATAACAGCAGGAATCACCGCTATAACTTCATGATTTGTGAATGAGCTTTCCTAAGTCCTTTTCTGTCTCGCTTAGTATAAAATTGCTGTCATTATGTAATTTAGACATAGGTCATTTTTACATTAATGTTTATTCAGACACTCTCATGACGTTTTTACGCAAAATAATTCAGACACTGTACATTTACAAAATACCACACAATGAAACTTTTAAAAGATAATACACTTAAAAAAAATAGAAATGTTAGATAGCTTACAGAATATAGAGAACAGATAGTACAACTCTCAGGTTGTTGTGGTGGAAATTTTCTACAATTAAAAAAACTCCCAAACATGGAGCTGTCGTCTATTGATTACACTTACACGCTCACCTGACCATTAACGAGGTCTCCGGTGCCATTTTCAACCTATGCCAATACTTCAAGAGGCAGAGGGCCGAGTGAGGCAGAAAATTTTTTTACTCCGAATTGTCGAAGGGGAGTCTGACTTATTGCTGTCAGGGGATGAGGTGGAAGAGGGTCAGACAATAAAGCAGGAGGATGAAAGCTCAGAGGAGGACATCGCAGCTTTTGAGGAGCCTGAGCAGGGACAAAGTGACAGCACCCACCATCCATTATGGACAAGAAGCAATGTGTAAGCTAGGGCTCCGAAGGTTTTTGGCTCTGTTGATTTATATAACTAATAATATATTTGCTGGAGTGTATTAAACTGTACCGCTCTTTCTTTATGAAAGCAGCACAACACTGCCCGCACCACCAAGGCTTCTGATTACATCAAAGAGTGAAAAGGCTCCCAGGTTTTTGAAAAAATGTAAGAGAACACGAACCAGAGGAGCTGCTCATCTCTGAAGACAGAACTCTCTTAAACAGAGTGCAACAAGGCTGCTTCAGTCTGCAGAGACTCTGGAAGGCCGGTGTAGGTGAGCAGATGACTCCCTTCACAGGCCGCTGTCCTGTACTGCAGTTTGTGCCGGGGAAACCAAATGCCACAATGTCAGAACCCTACACAATACTTCTTATCCAGAACGGGCTTCAGGTGTCGTCTTTTCGCCCGAACGGCTCCTCAAAAGCTGGTATCTCCTCCTCTGAGCTTTAACCTTCCTGCGCTGCTGTCTGACCTTCCTCCTCCTCATCTCCTGACAGGACTCAGGATGACTCGTCTCCCACGATTCTGAAATCCTCTCTGGTTCACTGAGGCCTCATTGTCAGTGCAATGGGTGACGTGTCTTAACCCAGTTTGTGGTGTGTTGAATCCAGTTCAATGACTGACTATGAGAAGATATTTGTAACAAACTGTTTAAAGGTTCAAAAGAAATTTTTTACCAGAAATCCACACAAAAATGAAAACAATATCATTACTTCACATCATTCTGTGATCAAGTGAGACCTGATGTCCACTACAAGGAACAGAAGATAAAAAACATTTTCAGAAACAAATTGCTGTAACACGTTTCTTTCAACCACAATACTTCAATTATCTAAAAAAAACATCAAAATTAAACTTTTTCTGGGTCTCAGGACGCTAATGGAGTTTCATCTTGCAAGTATTTGAGGAGATATGAAGATGATATTAAAGTTTTATTATTTTATTTTCAGGATTCTTCTGAGGCGCCTTCTAACTCGCTTTGTGATGTAAATGTGTGTTTCTGAAAGAAGCAGCATCAGCGTAAGCACTGTGCATAGGTTGAAGCTGGAAAACAGGTGATGATTGGTGACCTTTTAACCCCGTAATGCCAAACGTATCATAGAGCTAAGAGTGTTTGTGAATTTTTGAGACTTTGTTGTGACTTTTTCCCCCTGAAAAAAAGTAAAATAATACACAATCCATTCTTAAGCAATAAATTGGAGGAAAAAATGCCAGATGTACCAAATTTGATACAAAAGAAAACTCATATATGCAAATTAATATTTAAGTTCTTTTAAAAAATGCCAGAAGGTTTAATAAACACAATTAGAATTTATTATTATTTCATGGTTCAGGTTTACAGGGTGAAGCAGACAGTAATTTGCCATTCACCTTTTCAGCTTTATAAACACACACCCTCAGATTTTAGTGCATCCGAAAGCAGAAAAAATGTTTTATTAAACGATGTTGACATCATTTTTTTAAACAGTAGAATTCATAAATAAAACTTGTGTCTCAAATGAGAAAGCATTATATGATTAATGGTTAAACATACTCAATTATTGAGCTAACTGAAGTAACTTCACTGAAAGACTAATTCTCCACCCATCTGTTGCCAAGCTGCACCTCCACCTCCACCTTAGCTATTAGCAGTACCCCTCATGTTTTAGCAGCTCATACACAAACTCTTTATTTCAGCAGAGATTTGTGGTGCTCTGTCTTAAGCAGGGCTGCAAAGAGATCGCGCTACTGAGCCCAGAGAACGGGTCATAACCTTTCTGCCTCCACTAAACAATTTTGCTGTGTCTAAAGAATATTATAAAGAAAATAAGTGAGAAAAATCTTCTTTACTATTAACGTGGTAGCTGAATGATGAGTACACTGCTGTGTGTGTGTGTGTGTGTGTGTGTGTGTGTGTGTGTGTGTGTGTTTGTGTGTGTGTGTGTGTGTGTGAATGTGTGAGAGAGAGAGAAGCAAATCCAACTGACAAACACAACTGACAAAATCAAGCACATCAGTAAAGTCTGGAAGTAATGTGATATTTAATAAAAACATGAAACTATGATGACCAGGCATAGATGCACAAATACCTTTACTTTTTCATTATTATGTTCTGTGCCATTTTGATCAACAGTCATTTTGATTCTGGATTAAAAAAAATTAAGTGTGTGGATGGCATGTCCCACTTTATATAATCTAGACTCAACATTGCAGTCCTTTCTGCCTGTTCTGTACCGCTGACGTTGCTGAGGCAGTGAAAATGCTATTGCTACATTTGTCCAGCAGATGGCCACCTTCGCTTAGCGACTCAAAAGTCCTTATCAAGAGTGCCACTTTCAACTCTCCACCATCCTGTATAGTATTATACTTGGCATGTGTCATAAAACCCTGAGAATAATTTAAAAAATACAAATATATGCAAAAAAAAAAAAAAAAAAAGCAAAAAAGTCATTCAGTTCTAGAATTGGAAGTTTGTCTAAGCACTTATTCATCAGCTGGGTTGTAAAGCGAGTCATTGTAACATTTTCCATTTTTATCTGCATTTCCTGGTACCCGAGCCAAGTCTTCCTCACAAACAGTGTTCACTGTGTTTCCTCCCATGTACTGCAAAACTACCAGACTAATTTCAGGTATCAGACAGAACAACAAACGGACCCAAAGTCAAGCTACCGGATGTCTGCAGGCTGACATGCTCACTATAACATGCTGACAGTCATCCGAGCGGTCTATTTTGAGCAGACAGGCACACCTGCAGGTTATTGCTGTAGGTATTTCAGCAGTAGAAATCCAGGCCATGCTTCTGCTGATGCTGGGAGGATGTAGTGATGTCATCCGGAGCCTGAGCAGGCCGGCTGCAGAGGTTCCCGGTGAGTTTGGAATCCCAAAGAGACTCCTTCATCTGCTGGTTCTCCCTTGTTGCCGCCTGCCACACCACCTCCAGCTCTTCCTCTATCTCCCTGCAGGTGTGAAGAGACGAGAAAACCAGCCAGTCACTCCATTTATCAGTCATTCTATTTATTTGATAAGTTACAGCGGTGTGGAGAAATATTCCGTGCCATCCTGACCCTCCTTTGTTTGTCAAACAGAATAAATAGAATAAAGTTACAGAATACCAGCTGGACCTGTGTAAAAATACATTTTCACCCTCGGTTAATAAATCCATTGCAGCTGAAGTGGGCACACAGGTCTGATCACTCCCACCTCTGCTCAATCAAATCATCACCATTTTTAGAAGCATGAAATTGGCTCAAATCTTTCAGGAGCAGCACATCATGAGGAATATGAATTTTGTCTCAACACACCTTGATGACCCTCAGATTTTCAAAGTTGAACTGTTTGGAAGGCATTAAATCTGTCATAAACTAAAAACAATAGAAACAAGTAGAAATCACTGTGATGCTTGCTCTTTTTTATGTGACTTGTCATCACTGAGAGTAACATGAATTCTGCTCTCTGACTGAAAATCCGGAGACGCTGTGGTAGGAACTGAGAAGAGCAGCTTACAAACCCTCCAAAGAAGAGGAGGAAACTTCCAACAGTAATGTGAGAGTCAGATCTTCAGGTTTCAGAAGCATGTGGGGGAACATGCTCCTGATCAAAGTGCTGCGATTTACTACGATCTTCTTACCGGTGATTCAGGTCTTTGATAAACTTTTTGTTTAGTGAACATAATCATCATTTAGAACCTGGATTTTTGCGTTTATCAGAGTTGCCTTTAATCAGAAACCAGGAGTGAAGGGGTGTCAAATACTTTTTCATATTTGCATTATTGTTGACCTAACAAAGGGAAAATAATTACAATAACATAATGACTGATTAAATGGAGTTATTATTGAACAACAAACTAAATTAAACCAAGTCATCTTTTAAAATTGGAAATCAAAAATTACTATAAACCCAAAGCAAAGGAAGAATCTCCTAATTGATCATTTATCTCTGTCAGCCTCCCTTAAAAAGAAAAGTACTGGATTTAACCTGGTCTGGTTATTAGTTATCAATACGGACTCTCAATACCTGAGCATCTTCCCCATATATCCCCATTTATTTATTATGTACTTGTTTTCGGTATGATGAGATGTCTCAGGCTGTGCCAATTAGGGTAGTCCGGTTCAGCAGGTCACTCACTGACTTCCATACAGAACACTAATCTGTGTCTGCTGACTGCCATATGAACAGGCCTCCTCCCCAGGGTCTGGGGGCTGTTTTTCCTGGTGCTCATACTCTGAGCTGGCTCCCTCTGTCAAGGTCTGGGTGCAACTCAGAGCTGGCAAACAGCAGTCTAAGGAAAATAACGATGCGTCAAATTTTGGAAGTCACCAATTGCTTTACTTAGACTATTATTATTTTTGATTTAGACGATGCCATCTCAAGCTGCCCTTATGTCTTCCGTGAACTGTTCTTCTTTTTAAAAAAATTTTTTTTCTCAGATCTTCTCACCAAATCCCTTCCCCTGGTGCTTACTAATACTGGCTTTCATTACTTTATTTCATTTAAATAACTATAACTTTCAGTCTTGCATGTATGCATGTGTATCTGTCTGAGTGCATAGGTGTGTATGTGTGTTTATAGGTCACCAGCCTGTAGTAGGGCCAGCACAGAGAGACATAAGGTATCTGTACATTTCTAATGTAAAGCTGTCATCACCACTGCAGACAATGGTGACATCCTGGGAACACACTGGCTGTGGCAGCAGTCCTCCACTGACACCACTCTGGGCTGCTGGGAACTGCACGCTTCATCTCCTTTCCCAATTATCTCTATCTCACCAGAGGCATCGTATGTTACGATTGAAATAGACATACATATAGCAGCAAATTAGAGTGTAATAGAACAGAAACCTGGTTGTTGGTTTGGGTGAATTTCACAGTGCAGGTACTCCAAAATAAAGAGTGTTTGAAAACGTAATACTGAGAAGATAGGAGTATGCATTCATTGAGATTGTGTGTAAAATTGCAACACTGTTGTATAATAGAAAGGTCAGCTAGAAAGGTACCCTTACTGTTATAAATAAACATTAGGAACATCCCAGGCAACACAAAGTGCAGCTTCTGAAAGGCTCATTAAGTTAAATAGATACCTCTCCAAATTAGATATAAACTGAAACATTGTGATCTTTATGAGCATAAGATCCACTGTGGGTCAGTCCAGAACTAATTTAAAAAATCTATCAGTTGTGTGTGTGTGTGTGTGTGTGTGTGTACATATGAGACTAAAGGTATTAACCTGTGCCAGCAGTTATATCAGCAAGGCTTTAACATTCAGATGATCGCAAAAGGACACACATTAAGCAATTACTGGCCAAACAAACACGAGTATAATCAGATTTAAAAAAAATGTCTTCCTGACCTGTTAAAGACAGCAAGTGCCATCAGTTGAACCTTTTTTGTAATTTATTCTACACATGAATTCCCAATTATTTATTCATGTGAGTGCAGTCTACAGCTGATGTGCATTCTTTATTCAATTCAATTTTATTTATATAGCGCCAAATCACAACAAACAGTCACCTCAAGGCGCTTTATATTGTAAGGTAGAGACCCTACAATAATTACAGAGAAAACCCAACGGTCAAAACGACCCCCTATGAGCAAGCACTTGGTGACAGTGGGAAGGAAAAACTCCCTTTTAACAGGAAGAAACCTCC
>JAVDPK010000381.1:99026-132677 GCA_034780415.1 Cichlasoma orientale
CCTGCCTTGCGCCCTATGTCTGCTGGGATAGGCTCCAGCCCCCCCGCGACCCTAAACAGGATAAGCGGAAGCGAATGCATGGATGGATGGATGGATGACAAATTGGATAATGCCGAGACACACCCAGCACCTGCTCTCCAAAGCAGGCACTGGCTGCCACGTTAAGACGGTAGCAACCCTTCATAAAGTCCATTAAGTAGCCACGCTTCAGGTTGAGAGGGCCTATACTCTGGATGGCAGCATACGCCTGCTGAATGACATCTACACCCCAGTGGGACAGCCTGGGCTTAGACAAGAGTCTGCCCAAAACCGCAGGGTTAAAGTAGACAAAGAGCTGGTCAGTCTTCCTAATGGTCTGAGTGCACCTGACTCTGCCGAGACCCGGCCATGGCACAGAGCAGCCTGGTGCAGAGCTACCTGCTTGTCTAAGCCAGCAGTGGGAAGTCACTGTAGCTCAACATATTCAGATAGCGCCTTCAGAAATGCAGGGTTAGGCCGGGTTAGTCCTTGTGGCAAAAGCCTGCAGCAAGTTCAATGAATGGAGGCAAAGCATAGAGGCGAGTCTGGGGCCAAGAGTGCAGTAGAGCGTTCCACCCCTGAGGTGGATCGTCATTCTACAGGGAGAAGAATAGATGGTAGTGTGTTGATTCCTTGGATGTGAAAAGGCCGACCTCTGCCCTTCCACGGGAAAGTGGAAGGGCAAAGGTCGGGCCTCCTCTCGACATGGTGTCTACCACCAAGTTCAATGTTCAATAGCTCTGGCACATGTACTGCTCTGAGCGAGTAGAAGAAAGGGTGGGCCCACTGTGTTTTCTTTGTTTTTCCCATTCTTTCCCTTTTCACACACAGTGGACAGAAGCTGATCTGCGTCGGCTGGATGTTAGCTCACAGCTCACAGTAATATGCTGGTGACAGAGACGTCGGTTCTGGAGAAATTCTCACCCGCTCTGGCCAACGTTTATGTCTGCATTACAGCAGGGAATCACAGCCAGAGTGACTTTTGAAGAACACAGAAAGCAAAGAGAAGGGAACAACAATCCTGGAAGGCTGCCAACAGACAGACTCCCAACCACACAAGCTAAGTGGACTAAATGCTGTAACCCACACAACTCACATTCATAATCAATGAAAACACAAAAGCTCACCACATGCTGCACCTGACTGGTTGAGATCAAACAATCAGCAATTTCACACCAGCACAGGTGTTTTATGGATAAGCTGTGACGTGTGGGCGGAGTGTGTTAAAGAAGTATCCACATGCCCTGACTAACAATATGGAATATGTAACAGAGCAGAGAGATAGCCTTGATGCCAGAGAGAACCACCTAGCTGACAAGTGTTGAGATCCACTTTATATAAACAAATCTCAGCTCTCTGAACAGCACATGTGTAATTTCAACGTGATCTATACTTTACAATGTAAATTCCTTTTTTTTAATGCTAAATAAATGAGTTGACATGATTAATGACAACTGTTGGCCTTCAAATGAATTGGAAGTGTTACCTCAGTCATGAATACTGGATCATAAAAATGTATTTTAACTACTTACACGGACTAAATGTATATGTATACAAATGTATTGAGTGTCAACATGTATGAGTAAAGCCAATGCACATATAAAGCCGATGTATTTATCTGACTTCTCAGAGCCGTTTGGAATCAGTGTCAGCAGCATTATATGCTTGAATGATTATGAAAGGCAGAATAGCAGCGGTGAGGATGTACAGAGGGAGAAAACACAAAGGTTTCGCTTTTTTCTTTAAATGCAGCACCATGTTTAGCAACAGACCCGAAAACAGGTCAGCAGTGAAGCGGAAAGGAAAAACGAGGCATTTCATTTTCATTACTACATCAGGAGAATGAGCGATGGTGGTCAAGAGAGTTCACACAGTGCTGAAGCAACCCACATACACGAAGTCTTTTCTTACCAGTCCTTCTGACTGACCGCTCCAATCTTGGTCATTTCATCACGGAGTTTCTCATTTTCTTTGATGGCTTCCTCTAATTGAACACGCAACTTCTTCATGTCTTCCTGCAACAGACAAATACACAAAGGTTTCAAGGACATAAAGCAAAAAATATAAATGCATCTCATGCTGTACTACCACCTCTGAGCCAAGGCTTAAAGGTACCCCTAGGGAGATCCTATCCTTGACCGAGACTTCGACTGGGCACACCGGCTGTCCTGTTACTGTTATACCCACTACGTACGTCTGGTCTCACTTCCCCCAGTGAAACGGTTCCAAGTCCCTTTATTGTGGATCTGGATCGCCTCAGGGCACAGAAACCTGCTCACTGGCAAGAATCACGTTTTATTACACTAATTTACATCTTTACAACACATGTATTAACATACAGTCACTGTTCTCTCTACAATTGTGACTTTCATTTATTCACAGCTGCATGAACAGACAGGTGTAAGCATTATAAATCCAGCACAGATACACAATATGTTGTTATTGCAATGACTGTGCCTTTAAAAGACTCAAACATTCCTCAGCAGCACATTATCATTAGAACAAAATATGATTTTGTTTTGATTACTGTCGTTTGCATGGATCCTAAGATCCTACTAGCACCCTGACTAATGCAATCTGTCCACTAATTTATTGCAGGTTTTCAGCCTATGAACTGCATAAATACAAAGTGGTGCATCAAATATTAGTTAACTGTTCCCACCTCTGATATTGCATCACCAATCCTCTGCAAAGAAGATATAAAAGATGACTGATTCAAACTCACACAAACGCGGATCAAACACTTTACCTCTGTGGCTTGGAGAAGTGCATCTTTCTCATTCATCCTGTCTTCATAAGCCAGCAGCAGAGGAGATAAATACTTCATGTCAACCTACGAAAACGGACAAAGAGAAATTATTTAAATTAAGCACAGCATCAGCACCACGAATCTTTTCCCTTCATAGAGCTTATTTCACACAGGAAAAAATGGCTTTTCATCCAAATAGTGACAGTAGATTGTTAAAACCAGGTGCAAATTAGCTTTATTTTCTTGTTCTATTCTGGTTTCTGGTCACTGTGCACAGATAATGGACAATATGGCATTCAGATATAGTCATTTGAGAGATAATGCACGATTTCTTTCATGTGCAAATTTTAGTCTGTTTTGGGCATGATTATGCACGCTACCAGACCAACTGTCAGCAGACTGAAAACCTGTGATTTCACGTTTTACATCCATTTCATGAGACAGTAAAAATATCAGCCATATTAATCTGCTGACAAGTAAATGTAACTTAATTGGCACTTAATATAAGTGCACTGTTTTGTTATATATTCATACTTACCAGCCACGGAGGAGGAGACCCCGTGTTTGGTAAGCCGCCTACTTTGGAGTGCTGGATGAGTAAGAAAAGAAAGAAAATTAGCCTTTATCCCAACACTACAGCCACAGTTACCAGGTCAAAGGTGTAGTCCTTCACATAGATAAGTTAAATATATCAGAATGGGCTGACTGAGTGTTGGAATCTAGTGTGGCATAAATAACTACACAAGATCTGAAAGAACTGAGTGTCACCTTGTGCCCTTTGAATGGCGGCAATGTGGTACTGAAAGAGAGACAGCTCTCATCAGGATGGACTTGTTTCATTATAGGATAAAGACAATCAATCAGAGCAACTGTGTATTGATCAGTACTGTACCTCTGGACATGTAACATACCAACAAAATGTCTTCAACAGCATAAAAGAGCAGAACCCCTCAGAGTCTGCTATAGACAATGTAATATAAAAGCAGATCATTTTAAATGAACCAATTAAACTGATTAGGATCCATCCAATCTCCTATAAGTGTATTACGCCACTGTAAAATTCTTTTTCCTTTATCTTTTTCTTTCCAGCCACACTTCAGTCGTCAGTAATGAGCCTCTGCAGAGACATGCAGCCGCAGAGGCAGCGAACGGGTAGTGATGAGAGCAGGCGATCCCCTGGTGTGAAAACACAGCATGGAGTAGTCATGATTAAAACCAAAAGGCTGGCTTTCTCCCGAAGCGCTAAACCTACAATAATGTGGACAGACTGTACCGGAGAGACTGCCACAGACAGCAACAAGAAACTCTTTTGGTTCAACAAATCAGATGGAAGGACTGACAAAAATAAAACCTTACTTCATTCGGCACGGCTTTGGATCAAAGGTGGACGTGTATCTTAAAAGCTCAGTTATGAAGCTTTGAAAATAAAGAGATGTACTGATATACTGATTGTACTGATTCGCTACAAAAAATCTGAAATTAGTTTAAGGGAGGCAGTTATTAAACAGAAAAAAACTGCCTATAATTTGACCTGCTGACAGACAGAGCAAATGAGGATAATACGGGAGAACACGTGTATCTGATTTAAGTTAAATATGGTAACTTAGGAGACAGACGGAGTGATAAGTGAAAAGTTTCTCTCTGCATCTCCCTAATAGGAGTTGTTCTGAACTGAGCTGGGTGGCATTATCTGCAGCACCATTTCCCAGATTTCTCTCAAGCAAGCTGCAAGCCTATAATCATTCCAGTGGGGCAACAATCGGGTTGCATGGAGTCTTATTCATGAATGGTTTTCAGTTTGCGAATTAGGTTAAGACTGACCCATCATTTTTTTAGCAATATAGATGGTGCATTAATACTCAATACGTCCCTTATTCTTCAGTGAAATACTGTCTTAAATACTCATATGTTGAGTTTGCTATACCTCCTCTTTGGACAGTGGTCTGAAGCGCGCCTGGTAGTGGCTCAGCTCCACATTCAGACGGTGAACTGTCAATTTGAGGGCATCGTTTTCATCAACCAGCTCCTGAGCATGTTGCCTCAAATTCTGAAGCTCTGCTTGGCTGCCTGCAATCAAAGCATATTGGGTTATGAATAATTTTGAGATAATAAGTAGTTTCAAGCCAGTTTTCAGATGGCAAAGCAATCCAGCAAAACAAAAAGTCAGAAATTTTGAAGGCTTGATGCTTTATAGAACAGAAACAATGCTTTGCATGTATCTTTCAGGACAAAGAAGTGACGGGCTAATGAAAGCCATGCTAGACAGCCCATTGAGGTCATTCCTCAACATGGGTTTGACTCTCTATGTGGTCTGCCTGAGTACCAACTAAGTGCTTTCTTGTTTCTTTTCATTACTCCCTCTTCTTCTCTTCATGCTGAGGACATGCTGTGGAGTCCACTGATCAGAGCCATTTCTACCCTCAGCACTATCTCCAGTTCCCTCTTCATACTTCATAATTCATCCATCTGCTGTAACTCTCAGCTTAATTTTCCTTTCTGTCTCATTTACCTGTATTTTATTTCCCCTGTTACTCCTTTTCCCACCCCATCTTTTCCCTACTTCCCTTCACTCGTCTCCATTTTCTCCCTGAGTGAAGTATAGCTCCAGTGGCTCCTCCACTCTACCTGCAGAGCACCTCTGGTTTGAGAAGCCTTTGCTGTCACGGATCTCCCGTTCCAGGAGCTGCAGTCTCTCCTCTAGTAGCTTTTCTTTGTCTACCATCCTTGTGTTCTTTTCCCGACGGTCCCTCACTACCTTCTTCCGCACTTCACTGTATATGTTGCTGGGTTCTGGAGGCAGTTCAGCGAGGTGTTTGGGGCTCTTGGCTTGGCTTGCTTGCCTGGGGTGGTCAGCATTTAACATGGTTGGTGTTGCTGAAACAGATGACAAAAATACCTTTTCTAAATAGAATAAAATATATAAACAATAGAAAGTATGTACTGTATTGGAAAAGTCATTTTGGTGTTGCTTAGAAAACACAGACACAGACAGACAAACCCTAAAACTGTAACATAATTCGGTGAAGAAGGAAAGGGAGGAGAGAATCTACTCTTTAAATCTGTGTAGCGAGGGAGCAGGGAGCTCGCTGCAACTGTTTCAAAAGAAATGTGTTTGAATAAAGAAATGAAAAAACAACAAAAAGTCACTGTCATGCAGAGAACAATGCAGAGAAGATATGAGGTGGCATTTCACCTTGAATTCTGCTGAAGCCATTAATCAGAACACAATGTATGAACAGGCATTATAGAGCATTATACATGCTTTCTACAATAAATCATTTGAATATACTATACAAAATAGTTTTATTAATAATATATTGATACAAAGGTAAGTGTCATGAATACATGGTAGAAAATTTCACAATCCATCTGCACAACAATTCCCATCTTGTGCACATGTAGCGTGCAGAGCCACCGTCAACAGCAGCATGCAGCAGGTACCCTGCACAGTAACCCACCAGCAAACAGTGCTGTGACGGAGGAGCAAACTAATCATACCTAGGTAATATCTCATTTGCCGACAATGCAATGCATGGCATGCACCCTTCATGGGGTGGATTAGAGGACATGAAGGGAAAGGCAAACACCCTTTAATGTTTAATACACAAATATTTATTAATTTTTCAGCAAAAGAAAAAAGCAATATAAAAACAACAAGTAGGCACACGGCAGATTACTTTAATACTCACATCTACATGGAACATCATCTCTCCAGTTTTCAGGACTCTTCCTCAAAGACATTTTCTTCTCTTTGGGTTCTGGAGATTGACCACTGGTCTCCTCAGTGAAATCTGTGAAATGTGAAGCATCATTAAATAAATTCAAATGCACGAGGAACACTGATTTCTAGGGGTTTTATTATAGTAAAATCCAATTTTACCAACGAACTGTTATGTAAATGTGTAATTTCTGCGACGCTCGAATGTGTTACAAAGCAGACAGATATTACGTCTCCACTTTAGTTATTAAAGTCGGAGCATTTTAGGGACAGACAGAACATTTTAATTTACCACCACCAAAAGCCTGAGGAATAGCACTGTTAATAACAACTATAATGAGGCTTTCCATTTAGCTCTAATGATATGAGGTTACCTTATGGCTGTTATGAAACTAAATGTCAGCTGAATAAGAGCTCTGCCTTTCTGGCAAAAGAGTCAAGAATGTGGTGTAGCTCTAATTTTGCTATGCAGTGGAGGAAAATTTTAAAATCAGTTTGCATGCCTTTATTTGTATTACCAGTTCTTTTTATAGAAAAGTCTCCAGTAGTTTTCGGTTTCAATTACACTGTAATTTGAAAGAACAGCAACAGTATACAAAAGCACTAACAGAACTTTATGTAACTTTATATATTTAGCTACACGTTACTGGAGATATTTTCGGATGATATTCTTGCATATGTGTCGCTTCATTATTTTGAGTGATAATTAGAAGCATTCTAATTATTCTATATACCTACTACTGTTAGTGTTACCACCTGTCCTTCACACTGATGATTACTACCAGCTGTTTTATCAGCTAAAATGTAAATTTTTTGGCACACGTTTCCTATTTGACGGCTGATGGCCATCTATATGAATAAATATGTCTATAGAGATGCAAACTGTCTTATTTTCAAGCATTTATGCTGTGCTGGATGAGTGAAGGTGGCTCAATAATGAAAGCGTACAGGAAGAACACTAACTGGAAATCGATTCTGTGTGCTGACTTCTGAGGTTCTTTCATTGGGCTCTACGATGTGCAGGCCAGCTATTGAATACACAACATTATATGAGCATTCTCCTTCATATTATGACTGTTGTTGTTGTTATTATTATTATTATTCATCAAACATGTGGTGCTACCTGCTGTGGCAACCTCTTGTGGGCTGAAAGTAGATTCTTCTTTATTATTATTGTGGTGCTCATATACTTATTGGCATTGGTGTGAAGTCAGTACCTGGAGAAGGCTCTCTTCTGTGAGACCTCTGACTTGGCTGGGGTGTCGGAGACTTGAAGACAGAGAGGCAAAACACATAAAATACACAAAGTGGCAGTTAGTACAGTAAGTCTTTTCAAACAAATGACTGAATCCCTGCAGCCTGGACCAGTTTATTTATGGTCTTTGATGATATCTTATCAGTATATTTATTGAACTGTACAGTTCCTAGAAAACAATATGAAGGAATTATTTGTCAGTTCAGTATAGAGAAGACGTAGTTGAAACAGAAGCATGAGGAAAAATGGGAAGACAATTTATTTAACACCACAACTGTGATATAAATTCAATGGCTAGTACTGCAGTGTTGAAGGACAATAAAAAATATTAATTTATTTAGAAACAAACACAATGTCCACACACTGAATCATAAAGAAAGCAGAAGATGAACACTGCCAGCCATCCTCTAGATTCATGCGGGTACAGGCTGATCTTTATAAGGACGAAGAGGTGGTACATTATTGTGTAAAACTACTGGATCATATGGGAAATTATGACAAAGGAACCATCGTGTCCTATGTCACTTTGACTTGTGGCTGTCATAACAAAGAGTCTGACTCCGCCATAGCCTGGAAGGATAACTGAGGAGGGGAAATAGAGCCCACTGGGACCTTTACAGGTGAGCTACCCGAGTACAGAACAAGAACATGATAGAACCCTTTTCCAGGGGTCTGTAAAAGGAGACATTTGGGATTTAATCACAAAGGGGATTAAGAAGATAATTCACAAGAGAAATTACAGATAAATGTGCACCACAGAACAGAAATAACTGTGCAACAAAACCAAGACTGGGAAAAAGTTCCTACCACAAATCTCAACTACAAAGACAGGCAATTTGTAGGCCATTTGAAGGAGTACAAGTACTAAGAAAAACTGAAAGGATATCTGCACACACTATAAGCCAAGTGCTCAAATACGACTACTGAGCTGAATAGGTACTGACAGTTTTAGTGAAAACCATGTAAGTCTGTGTCTCCGGTACGGCACTAAACAGAAACAACAGCATTTATTCTGGGTACAATTGTGCCCCCCACTGGATCAGACTGGCATTACAATACTGAAACAATCCACACCTATTTAATATATTTAGGAATAGTTACACTCATTCAGTACACACGCACACACACACACACCACAAATACATTTTTCACAACACATCTTCTGGCTTGTCACATGAGGATGCGACCAGCAAAATTATGATGTCTCACAAACCCGTTTCAGCATGCAAACAAAGCCCTGAGGTCTCTTCCAGAGAAAACTCAGAGATGAGGGACACTCTGGGCTTTACGTTCTAAAGACAAAGACAACTTAAATTCAGATACTAGATGACTCTGCAGGTCAGCGTGAACCTGACCTGCTCCCTGGCAGAGGTTTTTGCTGACATCCCCCTCCTGCTGAGCCTGGGGGGGGGAACTCTCTGACACACAGTTTCATTTTCTTATTCATGCTGTTCACACATTTTTTTTAAAAAACACACACACATATCAGAATTCACGTGGAGCCTTTGAAGTCTTTAGAAACATTCCAGTTAGATATTTGTTTAATAACCAAGATATTAAGAACAGAGACAGCGATCTCTGGACATCGCAGGTTTATTCTCCGGCCATAATTAAATATCCTTTCTTGTTCCGTTTTATTCTGTATTTGTCGGGGACCACGCACGAAACACTGATTTCATAAAAGAAAAATAAAATCACTTTCTACCAGAATTGGCAACGCCCTAATTTCCATTTGGAGACCCTAGACAGGTACACACAGTATGTTATGTTTTTAATAACATAGCGACTCTATGGACATTAAAGCAGATGTCAGTTACCCTCCACTAAAACAGGTACTGCTTAAATAAAGCTAACTGGGTAAAACTTTAGATATATAAAATACTAAGAAATTACCAGCCAGTTGTCGTATTGTAACCAGACTGACCAAAAATTGGTGTCAAAAAGCCACAAACTGAGCAAGTTGAGCAAAATTTTATTATTTTATTACAGTCACTTTAAACCTTTGTCTTTTCAACTAAACATTATAAGTGATGAGTTCATAAGTAAGCGTATCTGATTAATCCATGATGTCATATTCAGTCGCTTTCTGCTGCATTCTGTTGGTAATCTAAGAACTCGTATTCAGCTGTTACAGATGAAGACAAGCTGATGAATAAATATATTCAAAACATTAATGGAATATATGGAGGGATAGCAGCAGGATTCCAGTTTTATCATTTTTTTAAAAAAATTGTTAGCCCTGCGACAGACTGGCGGCCTGTCCAGGGTGTACCCTGCCTTCGCCCTATGTCAGCTGGGATAGGCTCCAGCCCCCCTGCAACCCTGAAAAGGATAAGCGGAAGCGAATGGATGGATGGAAAAAAATTGTGAGTGAGCAGACGACACTATAAAATGAGTTTTAGCACTTGTAGCTCTTGTATTGAGGACAAATGTCGTACTACACACTGGCACACATATTTACGACTACTCTGGGTTCAAATGGAGGCTCTGTTCTTTTTACTTCTTGCCATCGTGAATCGTGCCATTTGAGTCCAGTGATGATGGGTTTTTTTCCCCATTCTCAGACCTGATCGGACTTATTCTCATTAGCTGCTCTGGAACTGAAAAGTTTCCCATTTTAAGGATTAATCAAGATTAAAGTTATTGAGAGTTCAATAACCTCGCCCTCTGGAACAGAATCCTGCCACTAAACATAACACACGTCACTATTAGGGTTACACCTAATAATTACACCTGTGCTGTTCTCACAGTATCACCCTAAGATCTTTGTCTACTGGCCTAACAGTAATCAGCTCTTACAGGCTGTATCATTGCATTTTTTACAGTCTGCATTACAATTACATAACAATCTACTGAGAAACCTTCATGCACATAATACCAGCTCTTTCTGTAGTTCCTCACCTTAGCTTTTAGCGGCAGGGCATAGACAGATTCTGTGAGTGAAGAATTCTGCTTTCTGTCCAGAGTTTGGTAGACATGTTCCTCCCCGTCCTCTTCAGTCTCCGCTTCCTCTTCCTTGTCTTCCAGCTCCCCCTCTGACTGGTCAGGGGAGGACAGACGTGGCCGGCTAACCAAATCTTCTGACCATCTGTCTCTGCAGAAGTTAAACGTGTGCCAGTGGAAGAAAATGAGATGTATCTCAGCAGAGGGACAAATTTTTTCCGTCACATACATTTTTAATTTTTTATATGAGGAACACTGGTCATTAACCCCAATAATTATGTTATATTCAAGTGTCTCAGTAAACTATGACAGTGTGACGCTCAAGAGCCTGAAAAGAATGTAATATTTAAACCCATTTTTCTACTTTTAACAAGAAGACCTTAAAAAACAGATTTACATCCACCAAATAAGCTTAACTGTATGTTCTTTTGTGCTGCTACAATGTTACCATTGGTGTCATCAAGGCTAACTAAGGTGCAGGCATGATATCTGTCTGCTTTATCAGCACGTTAGATCTTAAAACTCCTGCCAGAGACCACAGAATTTGTCAAACAATGCTTTAACTACTAACTCATTCACTTAAATTTAGAGCCTGTTTTCTTCTTTCTGACACACGGGTGGTGACAAAAATCCTGAGATAACACTGTTGCTTTTGCCATATGGTGGTTACCTGGTGTAAAGTGCTGTGCTGATGTTTGGCTCAGATATGAAGGACTCTGATTGGCCACTCTCGGATAAAGACCTCGGCCGGGCAGGAGGGATGGCCCATGTCTGTCCCGTGAGTGAAGATGATAGAATGGCTGCTGCTAAGGCTGACCTGTAGATGGAAACATGCTTTATGGGGCACTACGTGTAACAGAAAGCATTGCATCCAAATTTCGAGTCATACTGAATTTTTTACTTTACTGAGTTTGGATGATGATGATTATTAACGAATACATCATTCATGGCAACAACAAGGGCACAAGGAGAGCAGATCATCAGCCAAAGCCAATGCTCTACTGCACAAAACTTTAATGGGCTCTTCTTTACCCATGCTCCATCTCTACACAAAGTTTCACGATGTTTGGTTATGTTTTTGTAATAACAGACACAAGAACAAATGAAGCTTCACATGAGGAAAGACAGAACAGACCCTCAAATTTGGGGGGAAATGTGCAACATTTAGGTAAATAACCTCTAACAATCTAATAACAAACATGAAAATGTGGGTTAAACAGAAACAATTTAGGAGAAACATGAAACATGAAAGGATGTTTTAGATTATGGGCGATGAATAGAGAGTGTTAGGTACCTGGGTCTCTCAGGTGAGGGGTTTGGGCTGCGTGGGGGAGGGGTACGAGGTACAGCTGGCTTTGGAGCAATGGAAGCAGCAGGGATCAAACCATGAGCTATATGCTTCTACACAACACACACAGAAAGGGTTCGAGAGACACAGACATAATGCTTCAGGAGGGTTTTTATAAAATGACACTCAAACTGAGGGGAAAAAACACAGAGGTTGTGCAGGATGAAGAGCAGGAAAAAGATTAGAGTGGATTACTAAAGAATCACAGCAGGACCACTTGATGAACAGTGACGTGTTCAGCTAATGAAGACACAACAGCATCAATATTCAGCCTTAAATTTTACTTCTTTTACTTCTTATAGGTAATACCAGAGGAAACGCTAGTGCACAATCAACTCATCGAGTCACCATTTATTCAAACTCTCTTTAAAAACAAAATACGCCACACGATGTATTAAATACTGATCTGGCATTACCAAATGGCTAGATGGCTGTTCTTAACGTAATTTCGTTGTATGTATAATGATTAATTTTACTGTACGTATGATGACAACAAAAGCCCTATTCTATTCTATTCTATTCTAAAGGTTAGCTGCAGTATTTTCAGAAACACTGAACTTCTGCTATCGTTAAATAACTCAAGTAATCAATTTAACGTGGTTTCAATGCCAAAGACCTTAAAAAAGAAACAAAAGAAGACTTAGACAAACAACAAAAGGTTAATATAAAAGATGAGAAACTTACAAACTCCTTGTCTTTCTCCCTCCTAAAGCTGAATTTTAACATACTGGAAATATGTTTTACCGTCGCCGTTCACTATGAAAGTTAATGTTATTTAATGCCTTTAACAAGCATCCTTTTAATCAAATAGCTTTACAAACGTCTGCGTGTACCCTGTCTACCCTAAATCGATCAACAAAATGCGTAAGCTAACTAAATTCAACACGCTGGCTGCTTGCGTTTTCCTGGTATCCAGACGCTTCACTATAAGAAGGAACCGCACTACAAAAGTAGCGCTGATTGGATAGAATCGAAGGCAAAAGCCAATGAGAGACTGTTTTCATTCACCTAGCAACGACGTCCCTACCAACTGGCTGCCCGGCCAACAGGGGACGATGTTCGCTCAATTAATTAAACAGTTTATCGAATATTTAATATTTTAAATAACTGATAAAAGGTTGTTTAACAACTCCTCCGCTATTATACAAGTGTAAGTGGGTCAACTCTACCGCCTACTTACTTGTCATTTGAAGCATAAAGCAAAAGCAGCTTAATTTAATAATTACATCAAAAAAGCATCCACTCCGCGCAAACATAATTGTAACCAGATTTCTTTCAGATGTCAAAAGCAGTTATTGCCCACAGTTGTGCCCTTTGCCCTCTTGTGCTCATATTTCAGCTAAAATAAATAAATAAATAAGAAACTTTGCTTCAGGAAACGTCGACAAATAGTGACAAAAGTCAACACATTGCTTCCTGCAATATCTAAAATAAACCGGGAGAGAATTTTATCTTTGCAGGGCTCACACACAAAGACTGTGGGTGGAGAAAATCTCAATGGGTAAAATTTAGCCACATGGCGTTTCTTTTCAGTTTCAGTGGATTAGGAGGTCATGTGATCCTGTGCTAAATGTTCACCAGTTAAAAACATGAGTGTTGACTTAGTGTGTGTGTGTGTGTGGTCAAACTTCATTCCAGACATTCCCAACATGCTGGATAGTTGGAACCACAGAGAGAATTAAAGAATTTATCTTATCCTTCTGTTTTATTCCTTTTTATTGACATTTGAGTTCATACAAAGACTTACCAACAAGCAGCTATGCAGGACAGAGCACAAAGGAGCACAGGCAGCCTGAAAGCTTTAGAAGAACAGGTACCATAAACCTCTGCAGATACACCAAGGCATTTAGGATAACTAGGCACTGTAACATGAACAAAGAGGTGTACTAATATCCTCTGCATCTGTTAGTACACTTAGTACAATATGAAGCATCCACTGCACAGACTTGTTACACACACGCACGCACACAATGTGGCATTTTCCTTCATGATTCAGCATAAATGGCACTTAAGACACGGTAACAGGTAAACAGGAAAGAATGTTAGAGCTTCTCAGTGATACTGCTTAAAAACATTTAAAATTTAAAACATCTTTACATCGAAATGCAGCAATATATAAGTTCACTAATGGATTAAGCAATGATAGATTACATTAGATACATTCAAGAAACAAACCAAGGACTCTTACGTGCAAAACAACATTCACAACTTGACCAGTCACAAATTAGCTCTACAACCTACAGCTTACAGGTAAATATATATTTTTGTGTTTTTTTAATTACATAAATAATTTGATTATCAAATGTGTATAAGAATCTACTTTGTAGATAAAGAGACAGTCCAACACAGCAAAGTGTCAGTAAAAAAGGGGAATGTGAACAGAATAAAGACAGGTAGATAAAGAGTAGAAGCCCGAATGTGGGATTTGATCAAAGTCACTGTGGTGTGACCGGCTGTCCAAGTATGATGCAGAAAAGTCAGTCTGCCCACATTCTTCCCGTCTATAGACATAACAAACTTTAACTACATCAAAATTCACATCAACAGAAACACAGCTCATGCTCTTCTTACTGAAGTGGGTGGGATGAATCAGAAGGGTTAATGATACATCCTGGCCTTTCAGGGACATGGAGGCATATTGGTCTGTGGTAAAACTGGTACATTAAGCAAACCTAAAATACCAATATTTGTGCATTTAAACTGTGTCCCAGGAATGGCACTCAGCTGAAACAACAGTCTCGCAAATACAAATGACAGTAATACATAACCACGGTACACATATGATTTTTTTTAGCAGCTTATAGAGTATTGCATTCAGCACCTCTCTCCCAAGACATAAAAAAAAACAAAAACTCCATTGTACAATTTGTTTTCTCGCAATCACTGTTAACATACTGCAACATAGTTTATTAAATCCACACACACATATATATAGAAAATACATTAATTTCAAACCCCAAAACTGATCAGTAGCCACTGATTTCTATAAAAATTGTGGCAAACGAGAGAATCCTTCCCATATGCAGTATGAAACAGATACGCAGTATGCATGCACAGAGAACATAATTGTACTGTGCACAGCGACATCTGTACAAAATGACACTAACAAGGGAGTGCTTAACCCACAATCAAATCACTGCCTTGCAGTCAAGCAGAAAGTGGTGCTGGGTGTGTTTGCACAACTTTGTTTTCTTCTTCAATTCGTCTGGAGTGTTTCTTTCAGAAAAAAACAAGTACTGAGATGGCAGCTTAACTAAGAAGCTCGTCCCAGTGCTGTGTGCACAGACATAATATTTTATAAAGAGAGAAAGAAAGAAAAAGACTGCAATGCTAACTGGTGTGTTTTTCCCACAGTGCAGTTTTACTGTGCTGTACATATACTGGCATGGCACTAAATGCTAAGGGAAAGCACCCATGTATCATCACGGGCACCCGTTTACAGTATTTGGCACAGCCAGTTTCCAAAGCAACATACTACGTACACTACTGCTTAATATTCCAGTGGAAACACCAAAGGGCACTGATACTGCACAAAACAGGTCCAGTATGGGCACAGCACAGTACTGTATACTGGGCTCAGTATTCACACTGCACAATATCTACAGACAGTAAGAGTTGCAGTTAGTTCAGTAGAGGGCACTATCGTTGTTGTAGGAGCTGGAGCTCGGGAAGGTGGGACAAGGTTTGTTCTAGGACCGGCCGCTGGAGTTATCTGCTGTGGGAAGGCTGAGGGTGCTGGCACTCTTCATCTTGTTCTTTAAACCCCAGCTGAGGAACGACGACTTCTTGGCTACTTTGCGAGACTTGGAGTTCTTGTCTTCGTCATTATAGGCCAAACAAATCATGGAGTAGGTCTTAGGCAAGTTTCCACAGAAGGTGGCGCTCTTGGTAGGCTGTGTACAGACAATGAAAATGACATTTAGTAAAAGCGGCAGTCAGTGTTTGTTTTAACTGAGGAGCTTTTTACACTGCGTGCCCAGCAGTCCTAATAATTGTTATTTATTAGTTAATCCTAAAAGCCCACTGTGATCATAATGAGGGGTTGTATCACATAACAGAACAAACACCACCTTTTAAACACTCGCAGAACTGCATCACCTTTTGATAAATTGTCACATAGTTACTTAATTTCACTAAGGTGCTGTTTAACGCCGATCTGCCGACATTGTTTATTCTTTCCGAATTATGCCACACAGTGGATGAGTCTAACCCTCAGTGATTTTTAGCTCTTTGTTCACATGTTTAGGCTACCGGCTGGTGAACTCACAGAGCAGTGATCTGTTTTAAACACAGCATGTAGGTCACAGTCAAGGTCCTGTTTCTCTTGGGAAACGATATAAACCATCTACACTGATACCTGCAAGGAGGAATCTGAAACTCTGCACTTTGCAATCACTTTGAACAAAGACCAATTCTGCCGTCACTATTTGGTAATCAAACAAACCCCACTGATGACTGTTGGACAGAATGAGGGCCTTGCGTACCATGGCGAGGTTGCTTTCCATCATGCTGACCACCTGGATATCAATCCCCTCCTCATCCACGTCCTTCAAAAGTCGCATCACGTCACTCACACCCATCCACTTGCACTCTGTGTCACCCACAGCAATAATGTAGTCACCCTCTTTGAGACCTTCAGCCTGGAAAAGGCATGACAAAGAAAAGGAGTTAAAGCATGAAATATCTCGAAACTGCAGCAAAATTAACATTTACAAGTCAAGTTAAATTATTTTCCTTGAGACAGTTACAATCAGCTAAAAAACAACTCAAGTTTAGTCTAAAGTGTTTTATATTTGTTTGCATTATTTTTTTAAGAAGGCATAATTCACCATTTGTGTGCAGTACAGCACATTGACCCAGTGACATTATTTCACCTATTTCTACCTTATGTGATCCACGTCCACCTATTACAGGCCAACCACTGAAGACCCAGTCAATTCTAAATAAAAATCCTGTTTAATGCAGTATTAAAAGTTATGAAGAGTCTGACCTAGTTAGCTTATGCAAGACTACTAATCTGTTTCTCTGCATAGCTCACAGGGTCTAATAAAAGTCTGCTCTTTGTCAGCACCTCTTAATGAGCTGGCAGACTGCTGGCTTGTAGCGAGTAAATACTCTCAGATTCTTAATTAAATTAGTAGTCAGAGTGCCCGAGGAAGAGGAGGAGGGGAGGGCCTCCAAACATTCTTCGAGGCTGAAATCCTGTTTAGGTTTCTGAGTGCGACTTCATTTAATCAGAGGCTCACTGAGTAGATAAGACTTTGTAAATTTAAACTTGTTTGATATTCTGCATGAAAGCATGACTGAAAATTCAAGCTGTTAGATTTTCCACTGCAGACAAAGCTACTCCTTGCTAGTTAATCCTTTTGCAATTAATTCATATTGCGAAACCTATGTATCTGTTTTTCTGAATAAATCTGAGAGTAACAAATGTAGCCAAAAATTGTATCTCCTGTGCTCTGAAACAGTATAGCCTGTTAGATTAAGAAGAGAATACATTATGTCAGTCAGTGTGATGGTAATTTAACCGAGCATTCAAATTTGCAAAAAAAAAAAAAAAGGCACTTTCAAAAGGACTAATCACAATGATTTGAATGCATTATTCCTTAACTACATATTACAGTACAGAAAATTAATGACAAATAAATTGTTATATGACACCACAATGACAGTCACTGGAACGCCATCTTCTTCTGTTCATTCAGTGGTAGGAAACAGAGTTTAACTCACAGCAGCTGCACAGAGGGGGTCCAGTGAAACCACCTGGACCGGTGAGTCTCCTTTCAGTGTGAAGCCCAGGTCTCGGTCTTCCGAGTGAAGCCGTACTGTCCGTGGGGCAGTCCACCGCTGCTTGGCAGAGAAGACTGACAGCGGGCCCTGAGTGGAGACAGCGTGGGATTGCTGGGGTTATTAAGGCTACAGGTATTCTTGACTTAAGAAGATAATATCCTGTTGAGTTTGATTTCAGTAAATGCCAAGGGCGAAAACTGGAAATCCAATATAATGTCTCTGCTTGTGTCCTTAATACTCACATATTTGACCTATATTACTGCAGCAGTGAACTCACGATAAGCTCTGTGGCCACAGTCCTGTGTATTACCACTTCAATTCAGAGGTGTCACATGATCATGAAGGATTAAGTGTACCCCTCTGATTAGGCAAGAAAAGGTAACGTATTTTTAAGTTTGGCTGTAGACAGTGTCAAGAAAAAGCAGCAAATCTGAAAATTCAAATCTGTATATCTCTTCTTTATATTCATAACATAATTTTAAAAGATTCATATTTTAGGTTGCAAAAAGTATGTGATCCCTGAAGGCAATTTAATCCAGCCCCTAGGCTCAATAAAAGCTCATTAGAGTCATTAGTTAGCAAAGTCCAATCAATTAAACAAGGTTTAGCATCCTCATTTGGAGCGGCTTTGCTGCCTCTGGGTCTGGACAGTCTGCCATCAGTGACGGGAATATGAATGCAGAACATAAATCCTACTATGTCAAGGGATGAGTCAGAGCCCAGACCTTAACACAGCTGATTCCACCCATTTTTGTGCTACTTCACTTACGCACACAATTTCTGTGTATGACCGACGCAGAAATCAGGTCATTCCATTTATTTACAGCCAAATGTAATCAGTTGATATTCATAATATCAAAACATTTCTACTAAATATTTCAGAATTGAGAAGAACTAACCACAAATATTCCCTACTTTTCATTTAGGCTGCTGTGTCTCTAACGCACTTGTTATCTCCTGGGAAAATCTCTCCTCCACTAAATCCTGACACTCAGTTGTACCCAGCACTAAGACGGCTCCTATTGCCCCGGCTTTAGTTATGACCCGAGTGATTGTTCAGATATGCTGGATTAAATGTTTCAGTCTCACATTCCTCTTCATATCTCTGGGATTATGTTCTTGCTGCTGTGACTGTTAATGAAGAACTAAGTGGGGATTTTGCAGCAGGCACCAGAGAAGTACTTATTCACCTGCTATCTGGAAATGTCAGCTGTGACCCTTGACCCCCTTTATGAATCATTTCCTGGATGTTTTTTTGAGCATCCCTTTCAGACGAAGTGAACAGAAGATTCCAGGTTTAGAGACACAAATAATGCTGGTCATCCCTCCCTCCCTCCCTCCTGGAACATTACTTAATGCATTCAGCATGAGAGACTCCAACCTTGGAATGTGAAAAGTTTGGGCGTTACTGTCGAGGGAAAATGAAGCCAACCTTAAATCTCAAGGTAAATTAATTAACATCGACGATTTTTCCCTCGACAGCACTTAACAGTAAAAATTTCCATTCCTCTCATCCGCCTCATAACCCCGACAGACTTAAAGCGAGGACCAGCACCTTTATCCGTGTTTAGTGTTAGTTTTGCATTTGTTGCTTTGGATGAGAGTCCAGAAAGCTCTGAACACATCAGAGCAGTCTGTATGTGCCAAAGCTTCCAGGAGACTCGCCCTCGGTTGGTTGTATTCAGAAATAACAATAAATACACTCTGGGTGTTAAAAAATAAATAAACTGAACTTTCACAGGATACAACTTAAATCCAGAGGCATTTTATGTCACTTAGTGAGAACACCAACCACAATGTATGGAGTGTGTGAGTAAAGAGTGTTAGTAACCCACATACCAGCCTCTGGAAAAAGTCGATGACTTTCACCTTTGTAGTTCCAGGAACCTCCATCTCTGCTTTGTGCTCCGTTTTAGCTATAAAATAAATAAATAAATAAATAAAGCCGTCACTTTACAATGCTTACTCGCCCTGTGGAGAGGTGAGCAGGGAGCTGGCAGCATAAACATTACATCATCTCTACTTGGAAATAAACGTCACTTATCAAAGCTAATTGCAGCAGGTGTGGCAGACAATGCAGCAGCCTTTTATGAGCCGTTTCCTGAGAGACGAACCTCCCAATAACAACACACTGGTCTCGGTTGGCTTTGGTGCCTTTTGTTAGTGTCAAGCGTTTAGCTGTGGTGACCGATCAGTTTCTGTGACTACCAGAGGCAGAATAGCTTTCACCCCAGCGACACTTAATGGAGACTCAAATGAACTTTAAAATGATTCAGAAACTTATCTTTGCTTCCCATAATTACTCAGACATGTGTTCACTAGTTATGGTGTTTTTAAAAAAACAAAAAAAAAAACCCAAAAAACTTACAGATGATGTCTGGGGCCTCCATATAATCTGCGAACTCTTCCTCATTTTCATTTTCACTGTACTTGTCGAGTGAACGCTGGTGACTGGCTTTTAAAATGTCCTGCAGGACGTCCAACTTGTTGATATGTTTACACAAACTATAAATCCTCAGAGCTTCCTCGTGACCCGAGATGGCCCGACGAATGTGAGCTTTACCTGCAGACAGGGAAGAAAATTCACCATGAAATGAAGGGAACAATGAGGACGAGGGACAGAGATGAACATCTTATGCGGTGCTCATCTCACCGATGCGCTGACGTTCATCTTTGTTCTTTAAGATCTCCAAAGGAGTGTGTCCGTCAGGAAGACAGTCATACACCTGGGACAAGGTCTTCTCCTGCTGGTCCTCATCATCGCTCGGACCCACTGTGCACACACAGAGCAAAAAGGAAACTGTGAAACTGCTTTTGTATACAATTATATATGCAACATTGTTAAAGCATAAATTATAAGCAGAATTATTTAGTTGTTTTGATTGCGATGGTTTAAAATGCAAACTTTGTCCTTGTAAGCCATCTTATCTTCTTCCTCTTCTGGTTTGCTCAATTTTAAAGATAAATCTGAAGCACCAGAAATTTCTCTGAGCTTCCCAAGTCGTCTGCTTCACAGAGACAGTGTAGAGTATTTATTTGGAAGCATTTGTGATTAAATCTGTTTACTACAGCAATCTCGATTCAGTCTTGCTTTGTGGTTGAGGCCTCTCTACAGTCCGCTGGTTAATTGCTCTATTCTCCATGTTCACACAGGAATCTGTTAATGAGCTGCCAGACCCAAAGCTGCTTCGTTCTGTTGTTCCCCTTATTCAGTCTTGTCACATTCACAGAACTATAGCCACCCACTCCACTTTCTTTTTGACTTAATCTCTTCCAAATGTACATGTGAAGTATGAAAGGAAAAGAGGTGCACAGCAGTAGGAAACTGCATTATAGACTCAGCATAAAGATGAAGCTAGTTTGAGCAGAAGATAAGAAAAGCATGTTCCTTTCCTCTCACTTGCCACCTAATTATGTAGACAGCAGTAAGAGGCTACATTACAGTTAATCAGTTATGTAGTCTGTAGCACTTGCACTCAGGTTTATTCACACCAATATATTTTCAATCTTTTCTTCCCCTTTTCATCTTGAACTCTTTTGCTGTCTTTTTTATTCTCTGTCCATCACAGTTCCTGGAAGCATGACCTCTCTTTACCACACTGCGTGTGTGTGTCCCCAAGCAGGTGTTATATAATAGCATCAGGGCTGGCTGCGGTACAGGGCAGCCGTCTGACATGACCAACCCAGTGGCCCATGCAGCACTTTAAGAGAAGGCTCAGCTATTCCAGGGAGTTCAAAAATCTGGCAGCTCAACTCCTGTTATATCCGTCCTTGAACTGCTGCACACATAACCAACCAAGAGCCAGATTACTACAACACACAAAGTGCATTAAAACTTAAAGGAGTGAGTGTGGAGCTCGTTTATCGGTGAATAGGAATTTGCTTATACTTACACTGTACCCCCCCCCCCCCCAAATCCCTCTACATCAAAAATATTAATTTTTCTTACACTGGTGGTCCAGCAGTGCTGAAGCTACAAAGTAGTGTGCCATGGAGCGGTAGTGGTTGGCTTTGATTTGCGACATGGTGGACCAGAAAAACGGGACATTGTCTTTTACTGGCGTCTGGATCATGCACTGATAGACTTGGTCGTAGATTTCTGAGACCTGGCAGGAAGAGGATGATAAGAGTTACTGTGGTGAAATCATCGCTTGGCATTGACTTTAAGTACAGTATATCCTACCAAGTGTTCAGCAAAAGAAACAGTATTTATGTATATATATGTGTGGCTTTGCTGCTGTTTACCTTTGCAGCCTCCTGGGCCATTTTCATCAGAGAGTGAAACTGGTTTCGGATCCCAGGCAGTGCAATCTTTTCAAACAGGCACTCTTGAGCCTGAGCGAGCATCAGCCGAATCAGCATACTGAGCATGGCTGGACTCATGTCGTAGCTTGGAGTGTGGGTGAAAGTCTCCTTAAGGAGATTCAGGACACCTGGGCAAGAAGGAGAGGTCAGCACAAAGTAAAATCTAAATTATCCCATAGAAAAATATGATCAGCGTTAGTTATTTAGTTCAGCTGAGACTTAGTTGAGACTTTGTGAACAAGAGACTGTTTAATCTTCTAAAACCATAATCTGTATACATCTTGGCTCAATTATAAAAGAAAAAAAATAATACTACTCTATGTGGAGAATTTCCTTTTTTTCCTGTGCTTTTTGTGGTTCTGTACTGAAGCCTGCAGGAAGAAAGAATTCCCTCTCTTTCCCAGCACCAAGTCTGGGTCAGCTACATAACAAAGGCGACTTTCATGTAATTCAAGCCGCCGTTTATTTCCACGATCGTAATGATCATTTCAGAACAGAACCTCTCGAGTTTGGGATTTGGTTGGCGTGAGCTAAATCTGGAAGGAGATAATAAGAGAGATTTATGATGTATTTATGTATCATGCCTCGCCCACATTCTACTTTGACAGTAGATGTTAGTTCAACTATAGTAGTAGTACAATCACTGATGCCCAATCCATTTACATAGTGAATGGAGTGGGCATCAGTGATATTTTTTTTTACTGGCTGAGATTAATTACTTAATTAGGGGTCCACAAAATGATAGATGTGCTTCTGCTGGTACTTCAACCCTAAATACTGACACTTTTAAACAAATGTTTTAAAAGGTTACACACAGACAAACGGCTTGCTGCTGTAAGACTAAATGTGTGTGCCTGTTAAAAACTGAGCCAACTCAGAATGCATTCCTTCTGTTTGTCAGATAAAAACCCGGCAACAGTGAGTTGTAGACAACTTAATAACAGAGCAATGCCGCAGTAGAATCCATATAAGACTTGGCAACTCCTAGCTGGCTCCTCTCCTCTACAACAACGCCTTTTGCGTCTTTGGCTAAAGAGCCCCGCAGCAGCTGCGCTACACCTAGCACTCCTGCCCGTCACTTCCCAGCTTGGTTTACTACAGGTTCTTGGTGACAATGTTCTTCGCAACAACATAATTGTTTTCCTTCACCCAAGCCTAAATTAAAGCCATCAAAGCAACATAGCTGAAGCAATATTCAGAGCCGTAATTATAGAGCAATACAACCCACATTGCAAAGTCATAAATCTATCAAGAAACTTCCTGAAACCTTTGAGGGTTGGACAGCCTCTTCATGTTTTTGGTGCTTCCTGGAGCTCAGCCACATGACAAGAAGCCAGAGAAACATCATCTGCATGCATTCTCCGTCACGGAACAGAAGGCAGAGGGTGGAGGCCGGCCAATATTCTAAAAACAAGGCTGTGTTGCACTGGTGCCATTTTTCTGAGAACTGTGTTATCAGAGAAGGACTGCATGGGAAAAAGGAGGCTTCAGTTTGAATGAACCACTGTGCCCGGCTCTTTATGGGCCTCATTGAAGAGCACTTAAAGGAAGTGACTGTTTATTTTCTCTAAACTTTATTTTCTATTCATTTCTGCTCCCAACACCCAAAAGCTCCATGTTTCTGTTAGTGGGAGCATTTCAGAAACAAACTGACTGTTGGCATCAACACAGGCTGAAAAGAGAGGAATCACCTGATTGCAGATAATCAGTTCATCACTTCTATCTTTGCGTACCTGCAGCTTTCTGGAAGGAAGAAACGGCCTCCTCCAGGCCAGCTACCGTCTGTCGGTTAGCACGGGTACCGATCTGAGAGTAGAGGGCGGCCATGTTGAACAGGATGCTGGCCTTCTCCAGCGACAGGTTTTGTTGGCACAGCGGCACTCCTGTGAAGGAGTCATACCTAAAGGAAAGTTAACACAACATTAATTACACCACAAAACGCTTTACAGATATTAAACTGGGGAAAAAAAAGATAAATAGTTCAAAGGAGTGAAAAATATGTTCAGCAGGAGTACAGCAGCCTTTTTATCTTTATGTTACATTTGCATGTATATCATATTCTGTGTATTTTCAACCCTGATTTTCTCTGCTTTAAGTCTTTGAGCTCAACCTTCATCTATGTGAAATGAATTAAGTGTATTTAATCGGTTAAAAAATCTCCATTGCTGACTGATCTACTCAGTAACACGAGTAACAGTAACAAGAGGCTCTCTGAGAAGAAGGTCGGCACTACTTTGAGACACCTTTGTTAGTCCTGAGTATGAAACACCTATAAAATCCAAGGCGGGGTTTTGTTATCTGATGCCTCTGATATGTCTGTATGTGTCTCATGCTGTCGATGGGTGGGGAAAAAAGCAGCAGGGAGGCAAAAAGCTGCTGTCTGACTTTTCTATTTTATTTCTCAATGAGTTTTCCAGTCGAGACACACCAGCTGATGCACGGATTTAGGAACGCACAGGTGCTTATGGCACCTCTGTGCTTGTTTTTTAAAATCACTGGATACAGTCTCACCTGTTCTATCAGAGCTTAGAAAGAGGCAGTATTTGTGTTGCTTTTTTTTAATCAAGTTAGTGCAATTAGAAATAACTGCAGTCTACCATGTGAAAAAGATGCCAGACTGCCGGGTTGGGGAGAAGAATCGGCTCTCTATCAGAGGAAGATGGCTGTAGTATTTTGCAAGCAGCTCCACCCCGGCCTCACTTCGACTTGGTGTTCTGCATGCCTAGGACATAAAAGACAAAAGAATATGTTTGCAAGTGGTGTCCAACTTGAGGATAGTAAAATTTAATGTACTAAAGCTTTCAGACATCTAGAATAAAATTTCACAATTGCATGAATACAAAAGATGATCTTTTTTGTGCCAAACACTTCTGTTGCCCTCAAAATCTAGAGAAACAGGTGCAGTGTTATTGGAAACATGGCGTGCTGTTTTTAAGATGTTATTTCCAGTGTCAAAGCTGATCTCTCAAATTAAATTGAAACTAACTGCACGCCTGTCTGCGCAAGAAATATGTTTTTGTAATTGACCCAACCCGTGCAAGTTCCCAAGACACAGGATTTCATGGTTTTCTGTGTGGCAGACGTTTCATGAATGCTGGGTATATTAAACACACCTGTCGCAGGTCCATCAAGTCAGCAATTTCATCTTCATAACTCTTCCCATCTTCACTGTAGTGCTCCAAGATAAAGTCCTGTCAAAAACAGAAAATAAATACATTAAAATGAGCATGCCAATACAACAGGGTTGTTTTTTTTGTTTTTTGTTTTTTAAATCATTTAGGGGCTTAAACATACACTCTGTTGGTTACACAGTGGCTTCTCTCAACTATTCCGCTTTGTCACACCATTCCTGAATTATACACAGAAGCCAAGCCCGCTGTGTTGTGTTAGCTGGACAGGGCAGCCTCAGCCTCAGAGCCAGCCACATGTACAAGACACTGGACCATATTTACAGGCACAATGTGAATCTCCTCCATGCAACTTCAAATTAATTTAAGATTTGGTGGTGAAGGGGTGTGGTTGAACCCATTGGTCGATATGAGGCATTCATTTAAGAGGTGTGTTTGGGTAATCAAAAAAAATCCAAATTAAATGTATGACTGTGATAAGAAAAAAGAAATAAAGAGTGCTATCAATAAAAACCCAAAGACACAATTTTGAATGTTATTTTAGGTTAATTAACTACAAAGTGTTTATGTGCATAAATAACCTTTATCTTTACCCAGATATACCCTTCACCGTAAGAAGAACTACTTAAAAAACATTTCTTAGAATTGAGTCACGAGTGCAACTCTTTGTAAAAGGAAGCTTTTTGAATAAGGCCGCGGGTCATGTGTGAGTAGTAGAGCAGAATTAACGTGCTCGCAGACCTCAGTCAGAAACCTTTTCACATGCTCGTCAACAATCCAAAACAGGATGCGACACACTATAAACGTGCCGTCGTGACATTTACGAGAAGGCTTACCCTCTTTACGACAGTTCTACTAGTCTCAATAACTACTGACCCACTTTCAGTTTATAAACAAAGCGTTTTTTTTCTCCTCAGGTGATGTCCTGGTCCTGAATGAACGTTCAGTAAAGTTAACGCAGCTGCAGCCGTACTGGGGGAAGACATTGTGATAATTCAAGGATGGAAGTCCAAACTGAAAATGCTGCTTAAAAAAATATGGGTCAGTTTGCTGTGTTTGAGGCTCCGTACCTACGTGTATTCCCATTTTGACAGAAATGAAATTTCAGTTTTGTTTAACTGATAATCAAAAGTGGTACTTTGCATGTACACAAGCACGTATTTTTGAACTATAGCACAATACAGTTCAAGAATGCAAAGGTCAAACTTTGGATGTTTCTTCTGTACCTTGAACGGAGCAGAAAAGTCAACTTCTTTTGTCTCCTTCAGACCCAAAGCAATGAGGGGAATGTTGGCTAATTCTCTGCAGACAAAACAGAAAGACAAATGTAGGTGATCAGTCATGTCACAATCTGTACAATCTGCATGAAACATATTCACAGCAAGCCAGTAAACATGTGGTAGTATGACAGCAGGACCTTTCATACAAAAGGGACAAAAAATAATTAATGCAAGCATAATTAATTGAAAACATAATGATATATTAACAGGAGACATCGCTATGGTTTGCTACAACGTATCAAACACACCAAGCCTTACTGGGAATATCAACACAGGTCCACAGCCTCGTCACACCACTGACAGCTTTGTTGTTGAAAAAGTTGGCATTTCAGTTTAATCTTTAGTGTAGTTTCATAGAGGGTATGTGAGGATTAGGCAGATGGTGCCGTGAACACAGTCTGTTAGGATTTAAAGGTGAATGAGGCCTCCCATGTCCTTTTCTGTTGATTAATCATTCAGGAGCTGCAGCTTTGGATCAGTCTGTCTTTCTTCCAGGTACCGGCGGGCTTTTACCTTCGATTATTGCAGCCTGGCAAACAGTAAACATGAGGTGCCATAAAGCACTTCTGTTTTGATCTCAGCTGTGACTGTAATGGGTTTTTTTTGGGGGGGGGGGGGGCTTGTTAGTGACAGATGGAAAGCAGGTTCAGCTTGTTATCAGAGCTGAGAGAATATAACCCGACAGAAACCTGCTTCTAATCACAGAGACCATTAAAAAATAACTAAACCCTCTCCTTTACTCAGAGCAAAATAATGAGGTGTTACTTAAATAGTTAAAAAAAAAAAAAAATCACTTCTGGAATTGCTTGATACAAACTTCCGGTTCAAGACATCCAATGTTAAAAAGGATCACATGACATTATTGTCTGTAAACTCCCATCCCCCAAGGGAGTGAAGGTGACCTACTATGCATTGTTACTGTAAGACACTGATCAAATGTTCACCACTCAGTGATAAGACAGCATTCCTCTGGCTCTGTGAATCACAGAAAACCTCATTCATCAGTAACTCCGGCACAGAGACAGAGAGGCTGCAGTGTAATCCATTAGTCTTTGTAGATGAGATCACTCTGGACTTTTCGCTGGCTTGGCAGAGGTGGGCCCATGAGGTGAGGGATGAGTATCTCTGTTCTGCAGGGAAATGTTACAAGCCTCTCAGAGACTCACTCCCCCTCCCTGCGCACACACACACACACACACACACCTCTTAAGAGCCTGTGTCCAAGACATAGAACAGACAACTAGTAGTCGAGGAAAGCTGCACAGAGCCCAGCACTGCTTAAACTCTTTAAAGCAAAAGGTTTCAGGCTAGTTTCAAGCTGTTCTGATTCCTTAGTACACACTGACTCCTTACCCTCTTTGACTCTTAAAAGAGGCTAAGCAGTCAGTGTGTATTGCATAAGTTGACACTGGTCTCTAACTATATGAGGGACAGATGAAAGCATGTTTCAAAATAATTTGGAAAATGAAAAGTTGTGGTTTATGGGTTTGAGTGATTTATGGTTAACTTTATTTAGTTCATGATTTATATTTTATAGAAAGCAAATGAGTGCCAGAGATGCATTACATTTTACAAAACATTATTATTATCATTACTACTACTACTACGAAATTATCCTGATATCCATGCTACCTCTTTGACTTTATCTGATGATATTTATGACTGGGTTATTAAAGTATTAGCACCTTGTTGTCACATAAGCTGGGCAACAGACAAGAGCAAATTAAACCGCCCTCTTACGCAGCAAAAATGAATAAGGTGACCTGACATGCTGACACATCATCTTACTGTTTTCATTAGTCATCGTTTTAGATCTGCTGATTCAGAAATGTTTCAGGAAAGAACAACACTTTGCTACAACGAGTGACACTGAAGGAATGTTACACTCATAAATTTAAACAATGAGCATGATGTCCAGTTTTGTTAATGAGTATTTTCTTTTCTAATGCTTCATAATCAGGAATTCAGTGATGAGTCTCTAATGCACGTGCTCCATTACACCACAGAGGCTGTATGTGCTTTCTGTTATGCATTACCTCATGACACAAACCAGCTGAATCCGGCCTGAGAGAGAAACAACCTCAGAAAGACACTATTCAAAAGACAGTGGACTAGTGGGAAAAGCGTAGACTGTTGGGGACAGGTGTTTTGTTTCTGTACTTAAGAGTGAGGTTGTATTTCAGCCTGAGAGGAGGAGGCTATCCCTCCACTGAGACATCTGGTAGGCAATGACATAAGAGGACTTTCTCAACATATCCAGTATTCTCCACTACAAGCTACCCATACACCTGCATGTAAGGCCTTTTGTATATCTGGTACCGTGAATATGATTATGGGAACACTTTGGATGTGTGTGGGTTTTCTTTTAAGCAGACCCACAATGACCGTTTCAGTGCTTTCCTATTGTCTCTGCAGTAAGCAGGTGCTTCTCTAAGAACCTGATAAGAAGGCTGAAGAGAGCCTGTTTGTTCCAACACTAATGAATCCAATCTCATGCAACAGATCACACTGGGACTAACAATTATACCAAGAGGCAGCTGGTGAATTTGTAGGATCTTAATAATCTCAGTGGCTGATATATGAGGTTTTCATCATGTTCAAAAAGAGGAGGTTTTTATGCTTTTTCAAGCAAGACACCAAACATCATAAGCAACACCAGTGTGGAACACATAATATGCTCAAAAATATTTGCCTCCCTAGATTCCAAGGAGCAAAGTTCATTGTCTTACACAAGGAGTCCTGCCTGCCTGGTACCCTGCAGACAGGAAACCGAATTTATTACAACCAGGTTGAAGCCTCCTGGTGCTTACAGCACTGAGACTCTGCAGACCGGACACACTAATCTGGGCTTATTGCAGAGCCGATACGAGTTGGCATTTTGGATTTTATAAGGTCATCTGCAGATTTATATCAGAAATTACAACACAGCTCCAACCGGCTCTTTAGCGCAACAAATCTCTACAAATGTTTTCGGAATAAGAAACACACAGTTGGATATTAGCAGCTTTACACTTTGTCAGCTGTGTAACATTTTATCAGTGATCCTCATTACAGTTAGTCATCACTTACTCCTATTCGCCACAACCTTCTTAATTTGCTCATTATCTTGTTGTGCAAGGACGCGAGGACGTGGAGATAGCCATGACAACAAATCACACATGACCTGCTCTACTGGGTGTGTGTACCATGTGACCATTTGAGCTAACTTTAATGATGAGAATCATCAAGGATGATTAAAGCTTTCTTCAGCTATGAGCCTGAGACCAAACAGCAGTTTTCAGTGGAAGAGTCCAAGCCTAGAGCTCCGACACGAGCTCAGCAACATGACTAAGAACATCCTTGTTTTTTTCCTCTGACATTCACACAGTTGTGTACCATGAATTTACCTCCCAGGGTCGACTGTAATGTCTTGAGGGATCCGAATAAGAGTAAGCACCCCAATCTTCGCCCACCATCCACCCTACTAGCCACACTTAAAAAAAAACAAAAAAAAACCTCGAGCTCCAGCATGCATCACCAATCAATAAATGCAAGTGGTCAGAATGGAGTGGTAAACTACTGGATGAGCTAAAAATAGCAGCAATCGAAGCCTTGCTGGGAGGCTTGCAGCGCTGCCCAAGGAGAGAGCCTCTAAGAGGAAATCTGTCAAATTCAGTTACATGTTTTTGATTTTTTTAGAGCTTTTTGTAAGTTGTAGAACTTTATTACATCTTATAGTTTCAAAATGGAAAATTCATCCAGCCATCCTCTTCCGCCTACAGTTGTAAAAAAAAAAAAAAACAACAACAAAAAACACCTACATCATGATTACTTTCAGTATCCAAGTAATATTCTTTACCAACAACCAGCTTTAAACACGTTTGGTTATTTAGCGGTCACGAGGAAGTGTGTTATTGGCAACACAAACAGATGCCAATCTTCAAATAAAAATCTGTCACTACCATCAGAGCAGTTCCTCCTCAGTCGTCCAATTCTTTATTTCTTACTAAAGCTTCATTCACACGTGACCAAGAAAATCCACAACTTCCACCCAAGCCTGGGTTTGTGCATTTGGAAAGAAAACACCGTCACCCACACCCACACAGCACATACCTGATCATCACACTGACTGAGAGAAGACTTTTTTTTTAAACCAGATGATCATCCTGGTTCGCATACGAGTTCAGCTCAGTGTTTCCTTGTTGCTGTGTGCATTGTGTTACAAACCTGACAGTCCAGTTTAACAACAACACTGTCTTGCACTTTGTCTTCATGGTTCTTTCTAAAAGTACTCTTCCACACCTCTTTTCTTTTCCTCCTCTGTCACTGAGAGGCTTAAATTTGATAGAGTGCCAGAGCCATCTGTCTCTCGTAGGCTGTTTCTGTGGATCTGCTGCCCTACACCTCTATTTTAATGGTAATTCAAAAAAGAAAATCTCTTTCTGGATTGAGAAATGAGTTGTATTCTCAGATTACATTGATTTAAAACTAAATGTACAGAATTTTTGTGAGTTTGTATCAGTGTTCACCTCATTACAAGAAGACCAAAGTCCTACTGTGTGATGAGGCTGTCTATTCAATAGCCTCATCACACACAGTTAGCATGAAACTAAACCCTCAATTATTCTGAAAATTATAGGCAATTATAGTCTTTTCCCAGCAGGTGAATTGCTACTGACAAGAACACTATTTTATACTGGTGGAACCTACACAACAAAGATCTATGTGGCTACCAGCCTAGGCCACGAAATGAGTCACAAATGTTCTTAAGAATCCTGTATAGCAGGCTCATGCACTTTAATCCTGCTACAAGTTTACACTTCCTTCATTCTATAATGATATTATATGATAATGATAATATTTATACTCACTGGCTGCTCTGGTAGACCTCCACGGAGCTGTTGAGACCTTCCAGCTGGCTCATCAGCAGCTGCAGGTTGGAGTTAACATAGCTCAACTCCAAGAGAACCATCTCTTTCACCTTGTTATTGGATGAAGCCCTGCACACACGGTTGTAGAGAGAGAGGGAAGAATGACAAAATTAAAAGTGAGACAAAAACATAGTAAAACCTTTGAAATAAAAATGGAGAAGGAAAAAAAATAGACGAGCCTTGTTATTATCCATTCCAACTCAGCCAAACCTTACTGCAGCTGATTATTAAAACAAGCGTGCGTCTTCTGGCATTCTGGACCACAGACCTGCGTCACTGCGGCCCGCTGTACACTTGCTTTACTCTCCAGCCCGCATGCATGACAGATGTATGCATGTATGTGTATATCTGCACAAAGCACATGTGGTTCTCTGACTTTAAAGCCTAATCGTGTTGAATGTAGCAGAATGTGATAGAAATTTCTGCATGCACGCATATAAAACATGTTTAAAATTTAAATTACACTTTTTGTTTTGAAGTGAGGAGGCTCAGCGCACCAAATGAGTCTTTGGGTGGATCTTTGTGTACGTGTGTGTATGCAGGATGTCTATAAGAAGAAGCAGGTAAGGTATGAGCATTTGCTGCATAGCAGCGATAACCCGGCCTGCACTCATATCTCAGATGGGTGTCAGTGTGTGTTTGTGTTGACACACAAGCACAGAGCGGATGGAGACTTTGTAATGCAGAATTTATGTTACATTGTCAGTACATGAAAACAACCTGCAATCCATGTGCATTCATGGTGACACAAGATAACACACACTCACTCACTCTGATGGTCTCACTATATATATTTATCTATGTTTTACAGTGAATCCTAACAAGTTACCCGTCAGTCGTAATTAATGGCACACCCACTCATACCCATCCCACACAAAACCTGTCAGTCTCGAGACTCTTCAGATCATTTGTCTCTGTCGCCACATCTCCCTCTACCCTGTAATTACACAGGATGCCATTTTTTTTAGACATGAAAGGTGACATGTGAAGTGCTGCAAGGCAGGAGTTGACGAAAAAGAGGGGAAAAAACAAAAATGAGTTTACCCTAAGGTGAAAGACCTGAAACAAAAACAGTCACGTTTAACCTGAATCAGCTTCAACAGATTCCCTTTGTACTGTTAATAATATCCAACCTCCTGATTTCTGATTAGTCACAATTTAAAATAAACAGGTCACCGTACACTGGCTTTTAACTCCACACATGATACTCTAACACGGGCTGCATCACTTCCTGTTGGCCCGCTGAAGGGCTTCTGAGGAGTTTGGTCAGAGGATCAGGGTAGAGGAGGAAGAGATGCTGTGGTCTGGACAGAACAGATGTCAGCTAGCCCAGAGGCTATCATTAATATCTCGTTTAAATATCTAATAGCATCCTGGAGTGCATGGGAATCCCACTGTATGCCAGCACCTGTGGTTTTCACTATTCACTTCTTTGGAAAGGCTGTTTTATGCTTTGAGCAGATTGGCAGTGTGCTGTATTTTTCCTCAGGGCCTCTGATCTGAGAAAAGATAACCGGTGGATTTGATAACTAACAGAAATAATTAATCTCTTTCACACAAAGCTTTAAAGGGGGCCCCCACCAACTTCACACATACATTCAATTTTAGTACCACAAGGAGCATTAATCAGCCTGTGGAAACTGCCTTCTGAAACTGTTGAGGAGCTCTGGAAACACTTCCACAACAAAATAACCCAAAAACTTCCAGGAGGTACAGACGGTCTGTTAAGTTCCAAGACAGGAAATGCTGAGCTTTTTTTTTTAATCTTGTCTTGGTCTACACTGTTTTAATTTTGACTATTCTTCATAAATCACTGCAGCACTCCTTTAAAACTCTGAGGCAGAGAAGAGGAGAGAAGAGAAGAACCAGTCTTACCAGACTGACTATCTATTGCTGACAGAGAGAGGAATGCAGAGCAAAACAGAAGAAAAAAAGAAGGAAAGCAGAGCACGAAATGGGTTTCCTAGTGAAGTAAGATTGCCAGGATGTGCACACTCTCACACAGACTGAAGATCACAGGTAGACCTACAGTCAGATTGCATATGATTTAAGACCTTAAAAAAATAAAGCAGAGAGCATACCTGAAACTCAGAAATGCATCCAGGCTGTTGTCTGGGCTGCAGGTGGGTTGGCAAAGACACACACACACACACACACACACACACACACACACACACACACACACACACACACACACACACACACAC
>JAVDPK010000381.1:132777-144894 GCA_034780415.1 Cichlasoma orientale
TTGTCGCTGTCCTCCCTCATGGCTGTGTCCTTCCTTACAGTGTGTTTGTTTTTCCCCCCTGGAAGATTTTAGTTGTAAAATACTGGCTCCTGACCTGTTTTGTTTGTATTACAGATTTTATAATCACTTTGGTGCAGTTCATTCTCACCACTCTTAATACAGTTCTCAAAACAGTGAAAGCATTTTTCATAACTGACTCACCTGTGCAAAAGACACCGCAGCAATCAAAACCGTTTTTTTTTTTTTTTTTTTCCCTCACATGTCAGAACATGAAAAGTCAATCACTTCAACTCTGTGATGAATGAATAAAAACATCAAATTGTTTTGTTTCTCAAAACCTTCCTGACTTTGGAAAGAGTCCTGCAAAAATCTGGGCCTAATGCAGAGTGAAAAATGAAACGTGAAGGATTTATTTGAAATTTAAAAAACTGCTGAAATGGAGAACAGTATGATACTCATGAAACTATATGCATCAGAGAACAAAGAACATGTATGCAATCTGAGAACATAGCACCAACTACAGTAAAGTCACGCTACAAAGATTCAGCAACAATTTTATTAGGTGCACCTGTTCAGTTGCTCATTAATGCAAAACTCTAATCGGCCAATCACAGGTCAGCAATTTAAAGCATTTAGGCACGCAGACGCGGTTGAGACAGCCTGCTGAAGTTCAAACCGAGCATTAGAAAGAAAGCTGAGTGAAAGTGGCATGCTTCTTGGTCTGAGTGTTTTCAGAAACTGCTGACCTACTGAGATTTTCCCACACAGCCGTCCCTAGGGTTCACAGAGACTGGCCCAAAACAGAAAACATCCAGTGAGCGGCAGTTCTCTGAGTTCTCTGGGTTAAAGTGTCTTGTTGATGTCAGAGGAGAATGACCAGACTACTTCAGGCTGATAGGAAGGCAAGTGACTCACTCAACCGCTCGTTACAAACAAGGTATGCAGAAGAGCATCTCTGAGCACGCCGGCCCTCGAAGCAGATGGCTACAGTAACAGAAGACCGTGCTGTCAGCTAAGAACAGGAAACTGAGGCTACAGTTCACACTGACTCACCAATATGACTCACCACAAAAAAATGGACAATAGAAGACTGGAAAAATCCTGTACTCCAGCGACCTCCACAGTCACAAGATCTCAGTCCAGTAGAGCATCCTTGGGATGTGGTTAAAAGGGAAATTTGGATGAGCAGCTGGCAAATCGGCAGCAACTGTGTGATGCTGTCATGTCAATCAAAATCTCTGGAAAATTTCCAGAACCTTGTTGAATCTATGCCACAAAGTCTGAATGCAAAAGGAGGTCCAACTTGGTGTGTGTGTGGGTGGATGAGTTGTGAGATTCAAGTGAGAAGTGCATCAACACAGTAACAAATATTTTGAGTAGAGATGCAGAGAAGCAACAGCAGTGTGTATTAAAACAATGAGAGGCTAATGTGGGTGAGGAAATGCAGGAATAGTGGTGAGAATGACTTTTCTGATGTAAGAATTGCACCAGAGCGATCAAGAAAAGCTGTGAGAGCCCAGCAGTAAAGCTGCTTTGAGTTTAAGTCCTTGTCTTCTGCGTCCTGCTTTTGGGTCCTGCTCTGTCTGCCACAGAGCCGGTTCATAACGTAACCCGTCACCCCATTTCAGAGAGTAGGAGCTTCTTTTTTTCCAAGGAAATCTAGAGCGATCACTCTCCCAATTTCCACCACGGTCCGTAACGGGAGAGCCTTTTGCATCCCTCTGAAATTTCATCACAACTCTCTAGTTTTGGAGACTGGTTCTGATCACCAATCAGAGATTTCTGTAGGAAATTAAAGAGGATTGGGCGACCTCGAGGGGCACCAGTGCTTTATTTACTGAGTTTTCCAGAGTTTTTTGTTCATTTTGATTTTTTTTTTTAAGAAATCCAGTGACATGTCATAACCTCTCAAAAAACAGATGTGGTCCAGAAAGCTAATGCATTGTGTGTGGCAGGAGCCTTAAAGCGCCTCAGGCTGGAACCGAGAGAGACGGCACATAATCTACAGTCCAGCTTATCCTGTATGTTTACTGGGAGAAGTCTAAGCTGATCATGTTGGAAAGGTTTACATACTGGGCCTGCAAAGATTTTCATAATTACACGTTAATGCGACGAGTCTGGTGCTGTTGGATTTCTTCGGCTGCGGATTATGACGGTGGAGGGCTTATGTTTGGTGTAATTTAATATTTTAAGTTTGAAATGGATGCTCAGATCTCTCAGCGTAATGCCACAAGCACAGATGGAGGAAAACCTGCACAGCCAGTACACACAGGCAGCTTGAGTCATGCTGCTTCCCACCAGATACAGCCTACTCACTGCATTTCATATGCCTTATTCTCATAATATAGACCACTGGAGCTGTCAGGAGGGATGGCTTCATGCAGCTACTGATTACAATGTTACCACTGCTTACACTCAAGGTTAGACAGTACACCACATCTATCAATGGACGTGCATGAATATACGTTCATTTTTGCTATTAATTGTGATGATCACTGTTTCCATGCCACTCGCAGTATAAGTTCCCACCCATTAGGAGAAAAGAGATATCATTACATATGACCAAAAGAAAATGTATTGAAATGAGATTCTTCGTTTCAGAGGTTTTGAGCATTCGTTTAAATAAAATGGCAATTAATGTGGAAAGTCATTTTGAGAGAATTTCTCAGCGGTGGTGCAGAGAGGGTCAGTAGGCCTGTGACTCACACTTTCAGCTGCAGTGCCAAACTTTATGACATAACAAACACAACACAGGCATTATGTAACGGCTCTGCATCTCACCGCAGCCTCCACAATCAAATCGGACAATGAGAAATGCACGCCTTGGATCTCGTCGCCGGGGCTGCATCATTAGGGAGCGTTTGGGGCCACGGCGGGCCTCGCTGGGTTTTAATAGTTTTGAAATGTTTACAGTTGACGGGGTCATATTTTATTTCGAAGACTCCAGTTTTTCCCAGTCTTTTCCAAAGAGGACAAAGACTTGAAGGACCAGACAAACATGTTTTGCTGTGACAGCTGCTGTTTGGTTACTTCGTGTGCTAGGTTTTGTTTTCTCTTTTTTTTGGTGGGGGTGATGACGTATGAATGTCAGACGGGGTCTGGACTTGCTTATTAGTATGTGCCTGAGCCAACTAAGCTATCAGGTAACCTGTGCTTGTTCCTGTTGGGGGGTCAGCTGAGCCTGATCGTTAATGACTCATGTTTTAATAAGCCAGAACTAAATTACTTTACTACTTTATCAAATATAGCAGTTCTTTGTATAAATAGAATTATGGCTGTATTCAGTGACACATTTATTATTTCGAAGCAGCCTTTTATTGCAGCTGATGGTTTCGGCTGTTATTGAACTTAACTAAATTAACCTACCCAATATTGTGTTGGTCCCTCAGTGTTTGTGGCAGATCGTATGGGTCATCTGGGTTTTCTGATGGGGCCTCCAAGGATCAGATTTGTTACAGCACATCCTACAGATGTTCGATCCGATTGAGATCTTGAGGTCAGAGGCCCGGTAGTGACATTCTCGCGTTCCTCGAGCCATCCCGAGCAGTTCTGCAGTGTGGTGGCGTGCATCGTTCTTCTGGAGGAGAGCGATGCCTTTGAGGAGTGCTGTTTCCTTTGGGGAGTTGTGCAGGATAGGCTCCAGCCCCTCTGCAACCCTGAACCGGATAAGCGGTTGCTAAAATGGATGGATGAAAAATAGAAGAATGCCCGTAGTCACTGAAGCATAACGCTGTACAAACAGCAGCTTTAAACAGTTGAGATTAGGCCGTGCATATCTTGCAGTCATATGTCAAAGCATTACTATATATAACTATATTCATCACCAAAAGAGAGCTGTAATCACATGACTTGCTGGTTGCCAGTTCAAAAAAAAGAAAAAGGGAGTTTATTTTTCCCCCTTCTGTCAGGCTTGGCTGTGCTAGTCTTCCACTTTTCTTAATTTTCTCTTTTCACTACACATGTGCGTCATGCAACTTTAGCAAAAATAGCTGGGAGAGGGTTAGGGCACTATGACCTCCAAGCGAAGGCTGTAATAAGCCCTTTGGAATCTCCTTGATTCTATTTTATGTTCCGTCCAAGCACTTTTTGCTTCACCGTTGTGTATATGTGGAAATTGTGTCAGCAAGCTATAGATGAATGATAAATGAAATTCATTCTGAATGTCTGGAGTTTGGAATTAAAGTGTAACAGCTTTATTTATTTTAAATGCTGTTACACACAGAGGACTTTGGTTAAATATTCATGCATAAATAACCACTGTAATCTTTTCTCCTAAGGGAATATCATCGGCTCTGGGATTTTCATCTCGCCTAAAGGAGTGCTGGAGCATGCGGGGTCAGTGGGGCTGTCGCTCTTCGTTTGGGTCTGTGGAGGAGGCATCTGTACCCTTGGGTCCATGTGCTACGCTGAGTTGGGTGTCACCATCCCAAAGTCTGGAGGTGACTATTCATATGTGACAGAAATCTTTGGGGGGCTAGTAGGGTAAGTACTGCCACTGTTGTTTTTCTAATCAACATATTTTTATTAGCTCGACTCTTTCAAAGAAAAAGTCGAGCTGTTGTCATCGCCTTCGCGTCGGCGACGTCTATCCCACAAAAACTTTAACGTTGGCCATAACTCGAGAACGATGTGACATACAATGTTCAAATTAACACCATAGATGCATCTACTAAAAATTTCGGACATGTTGGTGACCTTGACCTAAAGGTAAAGGTCAGAGGTCTCCAACGATCTCACCTAAGATCTTCAAATTCACATCTTAGATGCACACTGTTCAAGCTAGACCCATCAGACTGACTTTACAAAAACAGAACTTTGACCCCCCCCCCCCTTAAAAGTTTTTGCATCTTTTCCTCTGACTTATATTAATTTGAGATTAATTATATTACAACAGTCCAGAGGGCGTGTTCGCCTGGAACCAATCATCTGTGAGCGTGTTATGGCTTTGAAAGGTCTTGTGGCGTGTCAGCTGATCACAGAGCAGCCTTCAAAGTCTGAGAAGGTCAGACTTGTTATGTGCTGTGCATGCCTGTGAAAGCAGTTCTGTTTGGCTTTGTCTGTTCAGTTATTTTGCAGCTGCGAATGAAGCAGACAAAACAACAACAAAAAAAAAAAAAACCACAAAGGAAGAAATTCTGGGGCACCAGCAAATGAGGCAAAGGAAGAAGAAGAGAGACCGAGTGAAGATGCGTTGGCTGATCCAAAGCTGAACACTTACTTTTTAACCTGCAAATAGCAAATAGCAAAACAGAATAAGTGGGGTTAAACAAGCACTGACCCGCACTCACACCGTTTTAGCTGGAATTAAAGTATCAATTTGAACCCGCCCATAATAAATTCTGGAAATACTGGTTTGAAAAAGTAACTGGGCCAAAGCCTAAAATGTCCAAAATATGTGCTTAATGACTTCGGTCCCCCGATGTTTTGATTGAATAAAATCATCAGGTCACTACTACTTTGCTGACCAAGTAGATACATAATGGTGTCATTTTCATCAGCTGTACTTTGTGTTTAATGCCAATTAGAATAGATGATTTAAGATGTTCACATGAAAATAATTTATCTGGTAAACGTTAATGTGATCGTTAGTGCGACTCCTGCGGTTGCAAAGAGACTTAATGGTCCTGAACTGCCTCGTTCTGCAGCCACAGTAAATACTTTCCTGATGACGTTCTGGGACTAGTTTCTACATTTGGGTCATAATCAATCAAACAAGTTTTTATTTATTTTTAAATTATGCTTTATTAAAGTCAGAAAGGAGGCTTATCTGGAGTAGCCAGTGCGTTGGTTTCTGTGAGGGCAGAAATGCTCAAGGCTTCATAAAAAGCTTCACCAACTAATATGATGTCATGGCAGCTATCCTTTCTTATTTAATTTTTTCTGCTTTTGAATACATAATGCAGAGCAGTGAAAGTTTCTTCCCTGTCAAAATAATTGGGATATGGCTGGGGTTTATTCTAAAATGAAATCCTGTCCTGTCTCTTCATCCTCTAGATTCCTGTTGTTATGGAGTGCTGTCCTCATCATGTACCCGACCACGCTGGCCGTCATTGCGCTCACCTTCTCCAATTACGTCTTGCAGCCGGCCTTTCAGAACTGCTTTCCCCCCTTCATCGCCACCAAACTTCTTGCCGCGATCTGTGTCTGTGAGTCACCAGCAACCCGAACCCCTCTGAAACGATATCTGTTTAAGGAAATGTTTGTTCTAGTTTAGGTGATTGTCCTGAGCTCTTATGTCTTTGTTTTTTCCATTGAACAGTTTATAGGAGCGTTCAGTCCGGGTAAACGCTGCTGCTAATGCACACCTCGTGGTTCTTCTCTCGATTCCAAACAAACTGAAACGTCCAGTTTTTCAGGGAGAAGATGAGGAGACACTCGATGCTTTTCATTAAAGCTAAAGTCAGATGCTGCAGAGTAATTCAAGTCTGAGACGTCGGCAGTATTTCACCATATAGTTGGGCTCCTGAAAAACACTTTGTTCTACAGCAGCAGCAGCGCGTGACTCGCTGGTTTTTAAAATGCACTCGTGCTAAATGCCTTCTACTGTCCCGATGTTTTTGAGAGGAAAATGTCTGAACTCTATAGAATAAGCAGTAAGGCTCTGATTAACCTGAAATTTGGCTTTCTGTTGATGATTAATGATTGATGGATAAATACTGTCCTCAGCATTTCCAGACTGGTTATTTGCTGGCAGTAGCTGTGTGGTGGTGTGGTTCAAAGTTTGAATAAACAGATACACGGTTGGCAGATTTGTTGCCTATGCCTCTGTCATCGTGACAACTGGTTCGCAGTATCACACTTCAGACCCGCTGTTGCCTTCAGCATGCAAGTCATCTGACTGAATGAACCAGAGTGACTCCCAGTGAGGTAATCATCAGACCAAGCATCTGGTGAGCAATTGATCGTAGGTTAAAATATCTATTTTACACTGCGCTGGTACGTGGATTTAAAAAATCTTTTGAATTTTAAATTACCGCTGAAAAGAAATAAGAACAAGGAGAGAGGCAGTCCCATCCTAGGCAAACCCGTCCATTTAGCAAAGTCAACCAGAACATCATATTTCCAGACAGCAGCTGCAGACGGGTCAGAAGCTCTGGGTGTGAAGAAAAAAGGGTAATTCAAACCAAGCAAGACGAATGCACTCCTGTGATGGCTTAAAGAAAATGTGATACTGTGACAGTTCAGTGTGCTTAGGGCTGTCATTGTCATTTATTAACTCCATATGAAATGCTATGCTCTATTTCCAGCCTCTAATCTAATCAGTCGGAGTATCTGTGTTTAAATAGCCGGTGGCAGACGCAGACCTTGCATGCATCTGATCCACAAACCAGCCAGTTTGGTCTTGTCAGAACCGGACGGAGAGAGGGAAACAGGATAGACGGGAGTGGGATGGGTGTCTTCGTGTGTGGGCGTGTGCACACGTCAGGCTGGGTGAGCATTTACTGAGGACCCTCGCGGACCTCCACTATTTATGGCAACAGAATGTTAAAACTGCTGCCTACTTTGGGCACGAGACACTCTGTGTGAGTGAGTTTTCTATTGTATTCTACTGTGAGTGTCAGTATCAGTGTCAGAATACATAATGGTGCCAGTCTTTGTGGACGCTGCTAATGAGAGGGTGTGTCTACACTATTGTGCATTGTTTGATGTTACTGCCACTGGGGACCCTGGAAACAGGAAGTGGGCAGGCTACCTTCCACATCAGTGATGGAAGTGCCCATCCGCCAGCCAGACATTCAAGTCGGATGTTTGATGTTCCTATTGGCTGCCTGGTACCGCCCCTGTCCTCCATTCTGGTCTGCGGCATCACGCTTGAGACCTAAAGTCACAGAAGGATTGTGGTAATCTGTCTGCGATCAGCATGAAGCTCAATCAGCAACATGTGAGCAGAGAAAGTGTCAGGTTCCACAGCAACCTGCCGACAGATGGAAAACGTATTATTCTGATGCCTACAAGAATTATGGTACCGTTCATGTCCTTTCACTGCACTTCCATCGACCTTAAACACCAAAGGCAGGTGTCGTATCAGGAAGGTGGCAAAACTGGTCGTCAAGAGGAGGGGATAAGAAAGAAAGAGTTAAATGTGAAGGCTAAAGTAACCACTTTTCATCATTTTATCTTTTCTACAGCAGAATTACTGTATAATTTTTCTCTGCTCTGCTGAGTCTTCCTGGGGGTTCTCTTAAGTTCACTGAACTTTTCTTGGTTAGGGTTTATGAATGCGAGTCAGCCTAGTTATGTTCCCCCCCCCCCCCTTCCTCTCCTGCAGAGCGTACCGCTCGAGAGTCACAGGGTGACCCAAGCGCGCGTGTGTGTTGGGGAAAACCAGACGGGTCCAGTTGTAAGCTGGCTGTGTTCTTCTAAGAATAGGCGCACTCGACAGCCCACAGCGGCACAGTCACGCACACTCATTTCAGCAGATTTAGCCAACAGCAACACGTTAGTCTGTCGGCTGCTGATCGGTTTCACTCGATGGAAAGCAACGCTCCTTTTCCAGCAGTGAACACTGGGATGGATTCCAAGATATTTCTTTAAATTGTTATGCGGGATTGGTTATGAAATGATGCTTGGCTCCATAAGACACTCTAATAACACTCTTTTACAATGTAGTTTCACATATCTCCATCACCACTTCGAATTATGGGCTTTAATATATGGCACAAAGCCTATAAATTTGTGGCGTCACGCAGTAAAAATGCACATTCCCATTTAATTTATCGCATGGAGCACAATCTTAACCGCTGCCCCTTCCTCTGAGTCCTTGACCGTGCTGGGTGTTTTATTGAATGCTGCACAAAACTCATTTACAGTTAGATTGAGGGCTCGTGGTCAATCATCATACTAACAGCTGGCCTAAAGAGAACAAATCAGAGCGGCTCAGAAGAGCAAAATGTCAGTCTCGGGTAGAGGATGAAGAAACGGTCACATGTCGAACAAGTAGCTTTGATTCTTCCAGTGAACATCAGTGAGCATCAGTCCTTCTTTATCTTCAGAGCATGTCTGCACGCAGCTCTGTAATGGCCTTGGAGGCCATGTGATCACCTGTGTGAAAACTCACGAGAGCTTTAACTTAAAAAAACAAAAACTGTTTAGCCAACAGTTCCACAAATGCATCATAGCACAGGAACTGAGATGAATTCTGGATGCTTCTATAGTGATTTTGGTCTTTGGTTTCTTCTCCCACAAAGTGCATTTAATCTCCTCTGTAGAACATATCTAATCATAAACTTCCCCATCTATCTGTAACTCTCTGCAGCCCTCTTTAGATCTCAGGTCTCCTGTTTGAAGTTTCTGCTGTCGGATATTTTGTGACGTGTAGACAGAACTGGGGAGTTTTTGCCAGTCTGACTCCTGAGACCAGATCCCGGATCAGGAGGAGGCGTTCCTGAGGTTAAAGCCTCCTGATAAATCTGCACCGAGTTGGGATCAGAATCCATTAAGACTTAAAGCAGTAATTAGTTAGTATTCTAGAACTGAGGCAGCCTTCAATAGAAGCAGTGACAGCAGGACACAGATTTACCTGCACTGTCACATTCAAAGCCACTGGCACCTCCTTCCTGTCAGGGTTAACACAGAGGAAAGTTGGGGGCGGTCGTGGTGGGGGGTTCGCGCAGGAACACAGGAACGGAAATGCATGTAACACTCCGAGGGGAATTGACTATAAAACACAGCAGTGTTGTGGGGGACAGAAAGCTCTGCCCGGTGCCACCAAATCCTCCTGCCAAAAATTCACACGTGTGTGTGTATGCGTGTGTGCCTGCGCCAGCGGAAACAGTTTGTTCAGATTTCTGTGGTGGGAGGAGAACTCTCGCTCCAGTGATGGATGACATGGTCACTGCTGGGTCGCTGGAGTGTGTGTTCATGGGTGAAAGAGGGGAGGAAAGAAGTGTCAGAGGGAATGTGACGTACACACAGAATAAAAACTCTGAAACAAGAGAAGAGAGAAAAAATGAATGACTGCATTATCTTGCTTTAATAGACCCTGAGGACTAAACCACTTCCTAATCTCCTGCTTCTGATTTTGAGTGCTCTACTATCCTGAGTGCAAGCGGCTGATAAGTGGACTGTAACAGAGAGACGGCACGAAGACGGCATTTATAATACGTTTATTATAAGGGCAACAAAGCTACACAACACGTGTTAATACATCTAAAACTAAAGATGGGCAGAAAACATCTGAATGTCTAATTGCTGCTGATAAAGCTACAGCTGATATCCGCTCAGCAAACACATTACTAATATTTTACTTTTTCAATTAAATGTAGACTTTACAGTAAAAGAAAATAAAAGTATCCTGATGCATGATGAGAGCCTGGAAAATGGAAGAGCATGACAAAGTGGAACTGCAAGAATGAGCGCACTGTGCAGGTGTAGCTTGTGCAGCTAATCAGCCTTCGGTCTGCACCTGCAGGACAAAGAACGGTGAATGGACTGGTACTTGTGTGGTGCCTCTGAGCACTCGAAGCTCTTTTAGAACGGCACCAACACAGAAAATACCCAGTGCCCGCGTAGCCTAGGCATCCAGAGGAGCTTCATTAAGTAGGAGACCGGACAAAATTGCCCTTACATTTACACAGTGAGGTACAACTTACGGACACTTACAATCATGCAGTACAATCCACAGTATTCACAGTAGAATCCACAGTATTCGAGAGATCTGCAGGTCTGCCATTCTTTTGCTGGTAAGGGCAAGCAGAGAGCCCCTTGCGCTTGCTTGATGTGGCGCTTCTGGAATTGGGGCAGCCGTTACTATGTTATCATTCACAAATAAAAATTCACCTTGGGGGTAATGTAAAGGTCAGCGGCTCAGAGGAGAGCAGAGCCACAAGCATGCAGTTTGCATAAGCAGCAAACAAAGTGCTCGATTTCAGACTTTTATGCATTTGTAACAAGAGAGTAATGTGTAGATAAATAAGTGCACGCCTCACCTTAAGCTTTAAGGTCTGCACACGTGTAGAAAAAGGCAGCAACATGTACTGTAGTCTACTGGAAATGCATATCTGAGGTCAAAATATACCCTCAATCAACTCTAATACTTTTGTATTATGTACTGCATATGGGCATAATTACAAATACAAAACTTCTAAAAGTACAGTCAGCATAAACTGACTACAGTGTGTCCGCTTTAGTGGCTCAGTGCAGAATAGTAGAGCTGGGGCTCCGATGCATTCTGTGATTTTTAATTAAAACTTGGTGTGCGTCACTAAATTATAGCAACAAGCACTTGCACACTGTCTGTCTTATAGGCAGGGCACAAACGTATTCAAGTTTAATGTTGTTGTCCTCACCATTTTAGTTTTTTTGAAATGTCAGAAGCACAGGATGCTTCTGCCTGCGTTACAGTCCCTCTGGACACCGATGGGGATGATAATTTATCAAATAACATTTTATGTTGTATTCTGTAAGACTTCAAACCAGCAATTGAGCCCATCAGGAAAGTGTGTACTGGGAGCTGAAGGGGGTTTACTCATACATGTCTGTACGGCCAGGAGAGTTTTGGCACCAGAGGAGTCGCCCTCTGCTGGCAGTTAAAAAGAATGCAGTTTTAAGGCACTTCAACGTTGGCTTCAGTTTTCCTACCTATAATATAAATCTGTGCCCATCTTTCATATACGGTCTCTTTTCACACCTCATATGTGATGTAATATGTAAGATCTGTTGGTGCTTAAAGGGACCCGGGGCATTAGGTCCATCAAGACTCGTATGAAAGCACCTTTGTACCTTTGCTGAGCCTGAAAAACAGCTTAAATTTGCTGATGGTGCTGAAAGTGCAATTATTAATCTAACCTAATTATTATTAATCTGAATTTTGACCTTCAGGCTTGATGCTTCATATGAACTGCACCTGGTGAATAATTTAAATGTTTTTGCATAAAACTTTATTAATGTCTTTGCTGTGTGTTTGTGTGTGCACAGTATTCCTGACCTGGGTGAACTGCTCCAGTGTGCGCTGGGCCACACGGATCCAGGACATTTTCACTGTAGGAAAACTTCTCGCTCTAGGACTCATTATAGTAGTTGGACTTGTCCAAATTTGTAGAGGTACAGACACACACACACACACACACACACACACACACACACACACACACACACACACACACACACACACACACA
>JAVDPK010000381.1:147693-195141 GCA_034780415.1 Cichlasoma orientale
TTAAAGGGAATCTTATAAACACCAAAGCACACTTTAGCTGTAGCTGGGGCTTGTTTCTGGGAGGTGTAGCAGCTGTAGCCAGTAAATGTTAACTGGAGCCTAATGCTTAGAAATAAACTGCAATTTAAAGCTCTAATATTTGCTCCACAAGACGGCTCGTGTCAAAAAGTATCAGTTTTACAGGGTTTTCCAAAGGCATGAATGGGTTGTTTTGCCGCCCCCTGGTGTCACAAATGGCAACTACATTACACGTGTTAGTCCACAGATGCGTCTTTTTGTTCTGTGCAGGTGAACCTGTTGATCCCCATCAGCTACCTGATCTTCTGGGCGGTGCTGCTGGGCTTCAGTCTGTACTCGGAACCAGTGGTTTGTGGCCTGGGCATGGTGATCATGCTGACTGGAGTCCCTGTGTACTTTGTGGGTGTTCAGTGGAAGGAGAAACCCAAATGGCTCTACAGAGTAGTTGGTGAGTTGGTTTGTGCCAACGTACAGACCATATCATTTATGTCAGCAGTTACTGTCTGAGCCCGACTCATCCTGATGCTTTTTGCATTGCAGAAAAAGTCACGTACGTGGGCCAGAAGGTGTGTTATGTGGTGTTTCCTCAGGGTGACCCCTCAGAAACGGAGCCCCTCACTGCCAAAGCTACTGACTGAGCAGTGAAGTCAAACCAGGATATTTAAACATCACTACTTCCAGTTTTTGTCTCAAAAATGTTCCTGTTGGTCAGTAAATCGTGAAGAGAAGGTGTTACATGTTCTTGCACAGGTGTGCACGGGGTCGGGCTGGGATGGAGCCCTGTTATATCCAATGGATGTGTTTTTGCTTTTGCTTTTGCCATCCATTGTCCTCACCAGCATGAAGAGTTTACTTTTCATACAGACCTTATTTCCCCTCTTCTGACTCAAAGAATCTCCATCCTGTTCTGCTTCATTTCCAGGAGTTTTTTCTTTTGACACTTTAACTAAATTTTCATGCTAATGTGCCTTATGAAAGTGTGTGTGTGCGCGCGTGTGTGTTGCATTGGTTTGTGCGGGTATTTTGAGTGTGTCGTGTCTTTTCTTGTATAAGATAAATATGCAAGCAGTTCCTGCACTTACTTACTGCAATACTTCTCTATAACTGCTGCGACTTTGCACTCTCTTACTAATTACTCACGTGTTCACTGCTCTGTTGTGGATGAGTCATTTTTCTGTCTGTATCTGACTTGGCTACAGAATCTGGCTGTTCTTTTCTTTCCACGAGTTATTCTTTTTTTGTTGTTGTTGTTGTTATGATTATATCACATCTCCTTCCTGAGATGCTGTAGGTGCCTTAATGTGTTTATTAGAGACACTGGTCTCTCCGTCATTTTTAAAGCGCAGGCGAGACGATGACTGGCTCTTGCAGGTTTTTAAGGTTCACCTGCCGCCTGCTTTGGTCTCTGGAGTTCGGCACGTGGAGACTTTTGGCCTTGTTGCTCTAGTAATGTTTTCATCTCTGGGATTGCCACCGAACTCTCTCAAGGTGCTTGGCCAGCCAAAACACTTATTACACAATTATTGTGATACAGTATTCAATCACTAATGTGCTGCATAACTTTACCAGAATCTGTAATGACTGACAGATGGCTGACAGTGGATGTTTGAGTGTTCTTACTTCCCCCAAGCCACTACAATAACCCCCGATTCACTCTTTTATCCACTGATCAGCTGATTTAACATAACACTGACATCACACAGTTGGAATAAAGTTCCGTTCATATCCCATGACCTCATGGACTTCCTGTATAAATCAATGTATTGATGTATTATGGAACAAATGTGGTCAAACCTGCCTCCTCAGCACCTTTAAGTTTACTGTGGCCCAGGAAGTGTTGTTGTTGTTGCTGCCTTATTGTATTTGAATATTAAGATTCCTTTTATTGTCATTGCATACACAACGAGATTCTTAAATATCTCTGATGTTGTACATATAACAGAACAAATGAAGAATTGGGCCACTGGCCTTTTTAAATGGGAAGTAAACCATCAGGTTGTAACTGTATTGAACGTGTAGTCCTGCTCTCAGCCTGCAGATGCTGAGAATTTCTCGTGCATCAAATCCACGAAAAAGAGACCCTTGTGTCTGTCCTGCCACGTCCCGGTGCTGCAAGATCTGTAAATACTGTGGCGAAAATAAACTATTAAAAAAATGCACCAGGGACAGAGATCACATTCCTCAGACATGTTGTGGTACATTTGTATACTGTATAATGGGTGTACCTTTTGTAAAAGAGCGAAGTTGTAAATTAATAACAATGTAATTGATCATTAAATATAGCAACTTCTAAAAAGTCAGTTTGTGTGTCTTCTCCTGTGTGGCATCATTTTAGCAGCAACAGCAAGTGTAAAATTGGGATTTGTGTTAATTAAGTCAATGATTGTCTTTTCTGTTATGCCCCACTTCAGAAGCTTGTCTGCATTCTGCAGTTATCAGTTCTTATCAAGTGTTGGCAAATGTTCAGCATGTACAATCAAGTTTTTTTTTGTTTTCTCCTCTCCCCCTCTGGGTGTTCATGGCCCACCTACAGTGGTCCTGCACCCCACAGTACAAAAAGAATCTGCCAGTAATATGTTGGTGGCGGTACCTGCAGTAGTTTGGCGCCAATTTCACTTTGAAAAACCAGAATGTCAGTGATGCAGTAGCTCATCTGGCTCGCGATCCATCATAAGCTCACAGGTTACTGTAACGTGAAGCACAGAGGAAGTTGTGCGCTCCGTCACTGCACAAACTGAGACGTCGAGAAGGCTCGCAGACAAAATAATCCTTTGGTGCACGCAAAATAAATCTGACCAATGCTCGAGGAGGAGCAGGTTCTGTGAATTGTGGAGGGACAGATGGATGCCCATCATTGCATTTTTGCACCCCCCCCCCCCCAAAAAAAAACAAAAAAACAAAAAAAACAAAATTAAGTTTGAAATTTATTTATTGCAGGCACAGGAAAATTATAAGCAGAAAGCTGAACAGGGTTTGGGGTCTGCAAGCCCAACAAATTCATGGCAGCATTTCTCTTGCAGCACAAAATATACAAATATAATTCTCAAAATGTCTGAAATGCTTTCAAAGAAACATCATCTTCAGCCTGTGAAGGGAGCGAAGCTTCAAACTCAGATCTGTGAGCAGGTTTCAGCAGAGCGTCCTCGATCCAGTGTGTTTACCTGCGCGCAAAACTGCAGAAGCACAACTGGAGCGTATTGGAGACGTTTTTGTTAAAGCACAAAAAGTAAAATTCAGGAAACGGAAAAGAGTCACTCGATCCAGACCGGCAGATCATAATCATCACCCTAACCACATCAGCAGTCGCTGTAATTGCGACAGTCTCACTAAAGAAATCAAATTCTACTGAGTTATCATCACTCCTCAATTTGACGACCGCATCCTGAACAGATTCATGTTTAAACGCAATCAAGAAGAACTGAAAGGTTCCCTTCCTCTGACTTTTTCCCGTAGAGATCCCAGAGCTGAGATTCCTGACGTATTAGTGCATCAGTCACTTCTACTAATCACGTGACATATAAAAAAGCGGCCAATCTAGACCAATCTAATCTCTTCAAACGGGTAAACCACAGGGCTGACTCATCACACTGTCCCCGACCGCTGCGACAGCAGGGAAAACCCATTAAGGCGTTTATAATGCATGTCTCTACATCACAAAGCAAGATATGCAAAAAAAAAATTTTACCAGTCAGCAGCTAAACTATTTCGCTTTAAGCTAAATGAGGACAGATATGTTTTAAATAGCGAGATTCAAGAGAACACAAGTAAAACATTTGTAAACTATAAATAAATAAATTTAGCCGTATTTCTCCACATTTCAAAGAAAGGACCGGGAACAAGAACAGATCATTAGGGAGAGATCTCTAATGGCACATAACATATAGCAGCTGTTCTTCTGGGGGAGCATGGCACATTCAGCTTATTTAAAAGGAAAAAAACACACTGGGAACGATGTCGTTTTTCCACGAGAAATTGGCTTCTGGTCATTTTTCTTCCCAACCCACACTGATGATTGGCTTCTGATTCTCTTAGCATAAATATCCTGCAGCATGGGGGTGGGGGGGGGGGTGTAACAAGACTGGTACATTCTTTAAAAGGTCCAACAGTGATTAGCAAAATGTTACCAGTGTCAAAAAGCAGCCCAGAAACAGGCAATCACTTCGATGTTCCTCAAGGCAGAAGAGAAATTATTACAGGTCTCCACTGAAGACTGAAAAATAGAAGTCTTTGCTTAAACGTCCAGTATTAAAAAACTCCACAGCATAGATATGAATTTCCACCAGAACACAAAAACCAGCAGTCCAGACAGCCGCAGTGACCAGTGTGCAGTCTGTCACTGGGACGAAGAGGAGGAGGGAACAGCGTGTCCACGCGAAGCCCCCCTTTCCAAAGTTTCCTGGACATTCACATAACAGCTGATCAGAGGTCAGCGCGGACGCTCGCTGATAAAGTCCGGTTCATTTCAAAGGACTGACTCACCTAACGGGACAGTTTTGGTTTCTTATGAGGAAGCTGTAACAGGATTACAGGTAATATACTTGGACTCGCTGCCGCCGTATTCAGACGTGTTGTGGTCCATTTGTATACTGTGTGATGGGTGCACCTTTCGTTTTGTAAAAGAGCAAAGTTGTAAATTAATAACAACTGTAACTGATCATTAAATATAGCAACTACAGTATTTGGCTTTTTAAAACTGGCAATCTATGAAGGTAAAAACTGAATGTTTCTCAAAAGGGGTCAAAATGTAAGTGAGGAAACTCTACGCTGGATCAATGCCGACACCGCTCGTGTGCTAAAGCACAAAGCTATAAAATGAATGGGAAATCCAGCTTTAATGGCTACCTTCAGACTGAACCTAGCCTTATTTTCAGTTTATTTGCATCATATTTTTCATTGTGTAAAAGATTTTATGAGGAAATTACAAAAAAATGTTTTAAACTACGGTAATAATTTCATATTTGTGCTGCCACAAATACAGGCGTATTAATCTGTTACTCGCCCGTGGCTTTGTCTGCTTTGTCTGCTTTGAGTCGAGGAGTACGATTTCTTGAAAACTGCTTTTTACGTTTTTAAGAAGGCTGATGTGGGCGAAGCATCCCGACACGTGTACAAACACGCGGTTACTTTTTCACAGGATTTGTTGACGACATAAAAAATATTTCAACTATCAACGACCGCGCCCTGTAACGATGCACACGGCCATGACACGGGAGGGAAGTGACACAACAAAACCAACCAACATAAACAATGAAGGGAACAAAACAGAAGATCAATGAGTGTGTGTTCGCTCATGAGGCTCTTATGGCTCACAGTATATAACGGTACATAATGGCTTTGGGTAAAGACATAAAGGCTGCTTTGGCAGGTACAGTTAGTGGGTTGTATTGGTGCTTGTGGCCAAAACTGAATTTAATTTTCTGGACCAGAGTCAGGATAAATACCAGAACAGGCTAACTGGGGCTATCTGTTTGCATTCAGGCGATGAGCTTCACAAAGAAATTTACAGCGAGTACGACCGAGGCTGGTTTTATTCATCTTGGGAAAAGTCTGCATGTGCATAATTTTGTGCAACTGCACATTTTATGCATTCAAATAATTAAACTGAGTTTATACCTACACCTCCTCCGAGTGAAAGGCTGAAGTACAGCTTCTCACCTCTGAATCTGGTGGAGTCGCATCTCAAGGACACTTCATCAGAGCAGATATTGCAAACGCCTGGTCTTAACAGTGTGGAGAGCATCTTCCTAAACTTTTCAGCACAGCGTCTCCCTTCCTGAATCTCCTCCCTCTGCACTGATGCTTCTGTTAAACCTGCGCAGGCTGCTTTTTGACTCTCGCTTCATCCCATCCCTGCTTCTTGTTTCCCTGCTTGGCACATTCACAGTAAAGTGGCTGTCACTGTCCTCTGGTCTCGCAGAGGAAGATGAGGGCTCAGTGGGTGAAGTCACCTCTGAACCCAGTGGATGAGGTTGGGCTGATGGTGTCTGAGAGCTGCTGGGAAACACAGGGGGTGAGATAGGGGACAGGGGTCCTAACGGGGAGTAACGTCTTAAGGAAACGCCCTTCAGGTTAACTGCGAGCTCCAGAACCAATTTTCTAGATGCCCGGCGGTGGCATGGGGGCACAGAGGCTTCCTCGGGGTAGAGAGGAAGTCCGCTTTGTACTGAGGAGTCACTCTGGCAAGGAGTGGGAGGCGCAGACTCTGGAGCCCCGCTGCCATCTCTGCTGGCAGGTGACTGGTCCTCTTCCTCCTCTGGACTGTCCACTGAATGAAAGGAGAGAGGTGATGCAGGGCTCTCTGCCAAGTCCATGCCTACTGCATCCGACTCTTCCCCCGGCACACCTTCAGACGCGGTTCTGTCCCGAGGGCCCTGCTCCCCAACAGTCCGGTAGCTGTGGAGCCCTAGGGTGATCTGTGTGGGTCCGGGGGGATCCAGGAGTGGGGCGTGGCCTCTGGCACGTCCTCCGCTATGGAACAGTCGGTTCCACAGATGCCCGAGACGCCGTCTGGAGGAAGAGGAGGTGGAGCGGCGAGTTGAGTGACGCCTTATCTGTCTGCGCATCGCCAACCGCAGATTCTGCAGCACTGAAGCCTGGATGAGGGGTGAGACACATAAAAATATGAAGTGTATTGCTGTCTAACTGCAGAGTCACCAGGGTGCATTAGTGTGCGCGAATTTGTTACCTGGGTGGGGTTGTACACAGGGAAATCCTCCACCGGAGGGATGAGACCCTGGGCTATTAACTGACCATACGAAGGCGGAGCCTCCCTCTGAACAAAGTCGGCCTCCATGCGAGTCATCTGCGTCTCAAAAGCTCTGCAAAGGAATGAGGAGGGAAAACAAACAGGGAGAACAGACCATAGATTTATTGATGGTGAGCAAAACTCTTTGAAAACCCTCGTTAGTAATTTCAGCTCTACAGTTTCTGGCATCTGCAACAAGTTGCAACAATTAATGGCATCCCGGTGTGCCAACATGTCTTTAGTAGCAGAATGAGGACCCACCTGTACTCTCTGTTCCTGAGGGAATGAAGTTTGAGGGCACAGCCAAGAGCTATAACCAGCAGGAGACTGCAGACCAGACTGCCGATCAGGGCGGCCGTGATGACCTTCCTGGGCACCGCTGCCAAGCAGTCCCTCTCATCGCTTCCATCTAAACAGTCCTCCTGTCCATCACAGCGCCACGTCTCAAAGATGCACAGGTTAGTCCCACAGTGGAAGTTTCCGGGTTGGCAGTCGTAGCAGTTCTTCTCATCCGACCCGTCTGGACACCTCTTCTGGTTGTTGCAGCGTTCAGAGGCTGGGTAACACATTCCTGTGCCACCCTCGCAGGGGAACTCTCCATCTGGGCACATCGGACAGGCCTCCTCATCTCGACCGGACGGGCAGTGCCAGTAGCCGTCACAGCGCTGGCGCTCAGAGTAGCAGCCCTGATCACTACCACAGGGACGCTCACCGGGAAAACAGTAACCTTTGACCTGGTAGGATGGAGGAGAAATGCATCACTGTCAAGGAACCACTGGTACTGTGCTTGATTGACTGCGTTCTCTGCACCAAAATAACAGTTACTGTTTCTAGACCAGTCAGAGGATTAAGACAGATGCAAAAAGAAAAAGATTGTAAAGTGCAAAAGCTTGATGAAAATAAATGAAAGGTGTTCTAAAAAAACCTCAGTACCTGGTATGTAGCATTGAAACCATGTCCCGGACTGTGAGGCTGGGCCACGTACAGGACGCTCATCTGTCCCCGGCTCGACTCCAGCAGTGCTGGCCGCCTGTTGTTGTGATATGACAGCACCTGCAAGAGGTGCTCTGCACGCTGCAGCAGGCCGTCGTACACGTGCAGCAAATCTCCGGGCCCCAGCTGCAGGTCCAGCTGCAGAACAATGGGCTTAGGGTCCTGAGTGTCCAGCAACCAGGAGCACCTCAGCTCAGTCTCACCGCTGCGGTTTGCACGGAAAAAATCTGGAGAGGCAAACGAGCCATAAAAGTTCCCCAGGTGTTTGCCGCAAGTAGTGTCAGGGCAACCCAGTTCATCAGTTCCATCGTGGCAGTCCCGGGCTCCGTTGCAGCGCAGGGCGGCAGGCAGGCAGCGGGTGGACTGGGCCTCGGTGCACGGCAGGGAGCCAAAGGGACAGAGGCCGGGCTGCGCATCAGTGGGAGGTGGCGAGCAGCTGCGTTCATCCGAGGCATCGCCACATTCATCCTGACCGTTGCACTTCCAGGAGCGAGGAAGACACTTCCCGTTCCCGCACAGGAACTCATCTGACTGACAGCTGCTCTGACCCAGGTGACCTAACAACAACAAAAAAAAAAAGAGTCAAACAAGAGAGAATGACAACAAAGCACATTACAAATCTTTTGAATTTTTAAGGATTCTTTTCAAAATAAGTGGATATTTGTCAGATATGTGGCTCTTGAGCTGCTTTTTTTCCAAGCAATAGATCTCAGTCTCATCTGTCTGCCATATCTAACTGCACAGATATCACAGGTGTGTGAGATTTATCTGAGCGTTTTTCAATAAGACAAACAACCACAAAAAAAAAATGCAGCGGCATTGTGAGTCCATCATACCAAAACAGATGTGGCAATTCTGCTTTAATTTTACTTAATGAAGTTGCTGTGGGTGTTGCTAGTGGATTAGACTGCAAAAGTGTTCCTAATATTTTGCCCCACTCATGTACGTTTATGTGGTGGATAAGCAACGCGTGCATATTCTCCAGCTTACCTCTGATGTAAGAGAGCCGAAAGCCCTGGGCTTGCCCAGAGCTGTTGGCTTGAGAGTGGAAGAAGAGCCAAACGCGCCCCCTGGTGGAGATGAAGGGAGGCGGCAGCACCGAGCCGCAAAGCCTGGATTCTCCCTTCCACGTCGGTGTCAGCAGGAGCCAGTCCCCCGTGCATTTTCCCGACTCCGCCAGGTCAAAGTTGCGGAAACTGGAGCATGGAGTTGATGGTTTTAGGTGAGTGGTTTGCAGAAATGTCACACGTACTTAGTGTTTGTTTGAGGGACTCTACCTGATGGTAATAACCTCTCCTTGACCTCCCTGAATATGCCAGCTGCAGTTGACCCCAGGTGGGTAGTTTAAAGGCCAGGAAGGGCTGTAGATCACACCCCTCCGCTCTGTATGGATCTCCACCTGCTCACTGCAGCCTGTCTCAAAAATGACAGAGGAGATGGGAGCATACATATTAGTGAGGTTGGCCTGAATACTCCTTTTACAGATCAGAACCAAGAACACCGACACTTGGCAGATATCAAGCGTTGGCAAGCTGCTGGCTTCCACACTCTGCGAACCATTTCATCCTGAGCCTTTTATTTGCGGCCGCTACAAAAACACTGAAACAATCCACTGACGAGACAAATGACCTCAGTGCCATTGTGGGGGAGCTCCATGCCGATCAGATGGAGACTTAAACAGAAGCAGCAGCCAAACTGGCAGCCAAGGCAACAGCATCTCCTGCTGCCATCACACCATTGCTCCAGGGAGCGACACAATGTGTGAGGCGGCCAAGAAAAGCTCCAGGAGTAACACGCAAACCTCTGTGTGGAGCGCAGGCACTGAATCCTATTGTTTTTCTAAGTAAAGGCTCAGGGATCGAGTTACCGGCATCTTAAACTGTAACATAAAAGTGGAATGGGAAGTATCTCATTTCATTCTCAGGCTGAAAGCAATAACACAGAGCAGGCACATTCAGTGTTTAATCATCGCATTACTGCTTAATGCCACAGTATGAATGAAACACATGCAAGGAAAACGCTGTCTAATAAGCCTCTTAATTAACCAGAACCACAGAGACAGAGCATTAGTTCAACACTGATCCAGCACTGGCACACAGCAGTGAGTCTGCTGAGCGCTGTTGGTTTCAGGCTGTCGTGGATGAATCTGTGCAGTCAGCAGAGTGAAGCAGGGCGATGCAGATATCGACCATCCGGACATGTCTAACTTAGCACGCACAAAAATACCTACGCAAACTGAAACAAATGGTGAACACACCAAAACACATTAACTAAAAGACAGCAGTGGGAAAAGCACATCTATGTATCTTTTACTGGACTAAAAGCACGAGGACAACAATAATAAAGTCCCGCATTACAAGTTGTGTTCTTGTGTTCACCTGATTTAAAGTGCATACAGAGAATATCAGCTGTTCATGATGTCAAAAAGTAGATCCTGTGGCTGATACTTTGTGTAATGTTACATTATTAGATGTGTAAAGCTTTTTTTTTAACACAACATATATTAAACTACCAGTTATTACATGTAATTACTAACTAAAGCGCTCAAACAAATGAAGTGGCGTAAACATGCAACACTTCCACAGAAAAGCTTGAATGAAGTAACAGAAACGCCGTGTAAAACTGTCCTTGCAGCTTTTAAGGCATGTAAATGTACTTTTTAAATTTTGACAGTGATTACAGTGAAGAGTACCTGAGAGGAACAAGTGGATTAAAGCTGGCCTACAGCATTAAGCCCTTCAGTTTTTAATCTGCATTGTTCCCAAAATCAAATGTAATCATCAGCTGAGATAAAAGCGGAGATACTGAACGCACTTGCAGCTTGTGTGTGTATTTGTGTATTTGTGCTTGCAACTTCAATCATCCTAGATAGAACTTTGTGCATGAAAACATCCTTATCCAGCTGAGGTCACAGGTACCCTGGATAGGTTGACAGCACAGGGGAAACAGACAGCAATACACCCCCACATCCACACCTGCTGCCACTACTAACAAGCAAACTGCACACCTCAGCCAACCTCAAAGCATGACGGTTTGTGGGTCAAACCTGAGATGGTGTATTCACCTTCCCTCCTCTCACACACACACACATTACACTGACTTATTCAGGTCTTGCAGACTTAATCTAACCTTAGCTACAACTTGCCAAACCCAAAATCTTAACCTGAAAATATTTATTTAACTTCATTTTTAAGACCTGAATTATGTGGACTTGCTTTTTGCCCCCATAATGAAAGACGCCAAATCCCCACACCTGGATCGGACACATGCAAACACAAACACACACACCTCTAAACTCTCAGCATGTGTCCCTTTAGCAGCCTTTGTCTTTATTTAAATGCCAATTAAGTGCAGGGTATGACAATGGTGGGGGGGAGGAGGGGATCGTGGGGTTGACTGGCTGCAGAGAAGCAGTGATGTAATGCCGATAGCAGCCGTATCACATTTGTGAAAGCGCATCCATGTTTCCACACTAACCGTGATCATTTATCCACCACAGATCAATACCCACGCAGGTTTCTGCACAACGATAGCCCCTCTGCTCTCACTCCATCCGATCACAACAATGAAAACAAATCTTCATCTATCAGAGCACTTCATCAGGGAGACACGGGAGACAGCAGCAGACAAAATAACACCCACCACCGCTCGGGTGTGAACACGGAGACGCTCTGCTCTGATAGTCAGTGATGTAATCATAGTAGAAGCTTTGTAAATTACCGGAGCTCCAATAAAAACGCGAACACGGACCAAGAAACACAAAAACCCGGTCACTGGCATTTTCCTGGGTAATGCGCATCACTTACATGCCACCATGTGTTCTCACGACAATTAAAGGCAGAGCTTTATAAACTAATGTGTGCACACCTCCGTTTAAACATTACAGCAGTGTAGAGGCATTGTTATTTCTCACCTGCACAGAGCAGAGCGCAGCGGAGCCACAGCAGCCCGAGCAGAGGCAGCAGCAGCGGCAGGGGCAGCTCCGTCCGACCCATGGTCCGGCGGGGGACCGCTGCCATTATCTCCGACACGCTTTCCGTTGTTCGCTCCACATCTGCGCGATCCACACAAGCTCCGGCATCTGCTTTCAGCTCGGACACAACGAGAGGTCCTCCTCGCTGTGAAAAGGCATTGTGTCCTTCCTTTGCAGCGGTAGCCAAGACGCCGCGATCAAGGTAGCTCCAGTGAGCCATGCCTTTTCCGGTTAATCCCTTCAAAATAAAAGCTGCTCCTGGCCAACTTCTGCAGCATCATGAGCACCAAGCAGTTAAAAAATAAATGTAACGCACGAGGACGTAATTGCTGAAGAGCCATGTTACAGTGAATTTATTTAGCCTGTTACTTTCCGACAATCATCCCCAGAAATAATACTTTATGCAAAAGAAAAAAGAAAATATCCCACTAACATACATGCATACGAGTACCGATGGAAGGTAACGCAAATTAAAGAAAGCACACATTAGCATTCAGTACTATTATAAGAAAAGGCACATTTATTAAAAGTAAAAGTAAAAAAAAATGCAAGTGAAATTAAAAATACAGTGTCTTATACGAGTTTATTTAGCATTTTAGCTTTAAATATAAAACACCACAGTTATGTATAATTTGGTCTTAAGCTTCTGGTTTAAAATAACGATTGTGATGCGAAGCTAGACAAGCCGGTAGTGCAGGTCTTATTTTGAAGATAGAACTGAGTAACTTCCGCTCTAACTGTGGCTCAGTCTGGTCGACTTTCCATAACTTCAATGAAAAAAGTGGTTCACATAATTCTTAGGCCTTCTCTCCTCTTTCTCCAGTTGAATAAAAGCTTTAGATATAGATGGGAAGTACAGAAGTACACAGGCGACTTCTGCTGGGAAAGATGCCCCAATAATCTTCTCCCATTCGTCCAGTTGTACTCTGACGGATTATTTTATAAGTAGGCCTGATCGCTGGCGCCCTCATGTGGTTAAATTGATGTACTTCAAATCGCACTGAAAAGTCTACAGTCCCTTTAAATTACATTTTTCTGGTTTCACAAACACCACGAGGCCCGTTTTTACGTTTTGATTGGGAAAAAAAAACATCTTTAAATGTGAATTTACAAGAGAATATTAGATGTTGCGCAAAGAAAAGAGACAGCAGAAAAGGAGGAGAGGGAATAAAAAGGCACCGCTGGGATTCGAACCCAGGATCTCCTGTTTACTAGACAGGCGCTTTAACCAACTAAGCCACGGCGCCACTGACGACAGGCTCCGAAAACCCCATTTATAAATAGTCATACATATGGTGTGAGTGACGTCATTTATCTATTCATTCATTCATTCACTCATTCATTCTTTTTTTAACCAGCGCACTAGAAAACAGGAAAGGCATAAATGGACTGCTAACATTTGAAAGGCAGCTGTATAGCAGGCTACATTAAAACAAAACAAAAAAAGGTTAAAAAATGTCAGTCTTTATAGATACAACTGAATTAACAATAGTGAACGAAATTCAAAATTCATGTTTGATAGCAGAAATTACAGAATTCGAAATCGGAAAGGCAATTGAAAATTCTAAATCAAATAAAGCTCCAGGACCAGATGGATTCCCATCAGAATGGTATAAGGAAATGAAAGATTTGCTCATACCTATTATGAAGACTACCTTTAATTATGCCTTAAAAATGTGAATAACTCCACCTTCTTGGAATGAGGCAATGATTTCTAGCTAAAGAGGGAAAGGATAAATTGTGGGAATTTCCGACCTATCAGTGTGTTGAACCAAGATTATAAAATATTTACATATATCATTTCTAAAAGAAGAGAGAACATTTTAACTCAGGTCATAAGTTTGGACCAGACAGGATTTATTAAGTATAGGCAAATTCAAGATAATATCGATGAACTTTACATATAATGGATTATGCGATAAAAGAAAAGATTTAATTGCTACTAATAAGTTTAGATGCAGAAAAGGCTTTCGATCGGGTTAATTGGGATTATCTCTATGAAGCTACGAGTAAATTCAGATTCCTTCCATTATTTATAAGAGTTATAAAAGCAATATATAAACACCCTAAGGCAAGAATTAAAATTAACGGAGGTCTCTCAGATACTATAGAGTTAAAGAGAGGGTCTCATCAGGGATGCCTGTTGAGCCCTCTACTTTTTTCCATTTTTATAGAGACCTTGAATCAGGGGGTGAAGCAAAATAATGACATCAACGGAGTGAAATGGCTAGGCCAAGAATATATTTCTCTCTTTGCAGATGATTTTGCTTTATATAACAAACCCAAACTCTTCCTAATCTTTTACCATATCTGGAATCTTTTGGTTCATTTTCAGGTTATAAACTTAATATTCTTATGACACAAATAATAAGCTTTAACTTCTCTCCCAGTCAAGATTTACAATTGAAAATATAGTTAAATTGGGATATGGTAATGATAAAATATCTGGGACTGTATATCCCGAAAGATCTTTCAAAAATATATGAGGTAACTTTTAAGCCTTTACTTCAAAAAAATTAATGAAGATATTAAAAGATGGCATTTGATTCCAATTTTAAATTTTGAAGCACGATTAGAAATTGTTAAAATGAATATTTTGCCAATGATGCTTTTCCTGTTCCAAATATTACCGATTGAAATATCAGATAAACAATTTCATGAGTGGGATAAACTTCTCTCCAGGTTTATGTGGCAAGGGAAAAGGCCCAGAACGAGGTACCAAACATTACAGTTAGCAAAGGATAAAGGCGGCCTTGCCCTGCCGTGTATGAAGGATTATTATTTATCAGCAAATCTTAGGACCCTGGTGTGTTGGTGCGATATGAGTATCAAGCTGGATGGGGAGGAATAGAAAGGGGACTAATAGGAGATGAAAGACTCATCGGAAAGCAGTTAAAACAAGGCAATTAGATTAATAAAAACAAATGATTGAAACCATGAGATAAAGATTTTAAGATAGGTCATGTATGATTTGGATTTTATTCCTAATAGCCTGGACAGTGGATTTAAAACATGCACTAAACAAGGCATAACTTCTTATTGTACCATGTTTTACAAACAGACTCTAAAAGATTTTGAATCAGAGTCACCACCAATTTAAAAATAACAATTATTTTCAGATACTTACAAATTAGGCATTATATACAGAGTTCTATATTAAAAGATAAGAAAATGTTGGAAATTCCTATTCTGAGGATACTGATTAATGCATATAATTCAGAATTAAGTCTTAAAGTAATTTCTCTAATTTATAGTGACCTTCAAGAGATTAAAAAAACAAACACCAATTAAACAAAAATGGGAGAAAGAGGCAAGCTCTTTAATACCTAATGATATATGGTTAAAACAATGTACATTTCAATGGAAAATAAGTTCAAACTTATGGAGATGACTTGGATGGAAGTCTATGTGTAGATTTTTCATTACACTTAAAGTAAATATTATTCAGGTAACTGGTTGTTGGAGAAATTGCGGAACACAAGAAATAAATCATTTTCACTTGTTTTGGTCTTGCACTGTGATTACTGTTATTAATAAATTCTGGAAGTTGGTGTATTCTGAGTTGGAGAAACCAAATGTCATTTAATTGGAATGAACTTTTATTTGGATTCTTGTATATAAAAGATATAGAGAGACTAAGCGTCTGTTTGGTATTTTGAGTTTAGCAGCCAGAAAGGCCATCACAAAGAAATGGTTGAGTCAGAATGCCCCAATAATAGAGGAGTGGCATAGTTTACACAATTTTTTAACATGGAGCGAATCACTTTCTCCAATAGATTTCAGCTAGATTAGTTTAATAGAGTCTGGGAAAGGTGGAAGAGCTATATCACAAAGAAGACCGGAGCTTGATTAATCTAAGGGCACCATCTGTATTACTGTTGGAATTCCATGAAATATTTACTTATTTTGTCATTTTTGGTTGTTTTTTTTTATGTTTTTATATAAAAAATATATTGTAAATTGTTATGTTTGACAGAGTGTTTAAAAAAAAATGGAATAATAAAAAGATGGAGAAAAAAAACACGGTGATGAACGTAGTTACCCTAATTTCCATTCGGGATCAATAAAGTATCTATCTAGTTAAACCGCAGAGCAATTATCAGATGACATTAAAGTATAACAGTGTAAATTGGAGCAGTGCAGTGTGTCTTAGCGTGTGTTGCGTTCTAATAAAGTGGCATTTTCAATGCAAATACAAAGAATGCTGTGTTGTGATTTGGTGCTATATAAATTAAACTGAATTTTTACATCTTCTCGGGGCTGGGTCGTGGGGGGGTAGCAGCCTAATCAGAGAAACCCTTAGTTGTTTCACCAAGAGCTGCTGAAGGAGTTGATCTCTCTGCTCTGCTGTATCCCAGGGGCTTCTCTCAGTCAGGTAACACCATTACTGGATGACACTACTTATAGCTTCTCAACCAAAATCCAGGCAGTACTGATTATAATCAACCAAATTATAAATCAATACACAATTACAATCTCATTGTACGTCATATATAATGACAAATGCATTCTATTCTATTAAGTTTTTGAATGTCAAACTCTGGCTTTTGATCAGGATCACTAACCAGAACTAGTAGCATTACTAATCTACACATCCATCTGTGCCTTTTAACCCATGCAGCATGTTATACTATACACCAATATAAAACTGTTACAGGGATGCACTGATGAGCTGCCTCTTAAAGAGCGGAGCACTACAGAGGCATCAGCATTGTAGTTCATCTACGTGACTTTCCATTCCCTCAGATTGCATTCAGGATAGTGTGTGATCTCATTCACTGATGACAGCTGACTGATAATGGAAACATTTCTGAAAGAACATTTAGTCAGGCAGTATTTCCAGAGAATAGCTGGCAGAATCCTTGGATTAGTTCTTGTCACTGATGCATCGTTTACAGAAAGATGATTTGTTTTTCCAGTGTAGTATTTCGAAGCCCTGATGGCTTCAAACTAATTTCTTCTCTACGAGGAACGATGATGGCACAATGTCAGGAAGCAAACCATCTTAAGGCAAAAACAAGGTGACACACAGTACATGATATTTCAACAGTTTATTCAACAACTTCATAGACATTTCTTGTGTGCCGCTTTACTGGATGGTTTGACAAGTGCGGGAACCCAAGCTTTGTACATGCACATGGTCTCAGCACAGATGCAGACTATAGGTTTTTCTTATTTCACTTATCGTTTTTTTAAAAATCACACAGCTTTGAAATACAGCAGCTGATGAAGCTTACCAACAAACACTCCAATGATATACACAATAAGGAATTTTTTTTAATTAAAAAGTAAAGACAGGAAAAAAAAAACATGTAAAAACCTAGAAAGAAACTAAAGCTGTAATAAAAATCAAACAAATCCTACAAATGGTGCTGAGTAGGTGAGTCCATGAATGCATGAGTCCGAGGATCTGCACGTCACATTGCTCAGCTGGCTTTGTCTTTGTATGCACATTGGTTAGTCTTAAATTAATGTAAATACTATGAAAACAAAATGCATGTCATACACACACTCAGCAAACAAGAAACATTCCTTTTCACTGACTGATCTGGAGCTCCCAATAACAGAGGACACTGGATTTTAACAGGGGGGGACAGAGGAAGAGAGGTGGGTGGGTGAGGCGAGTGGGTTCACTTTGAACACCAGGTCATAGTCCTAACATGGCAGGGTGTTCACTGGGGCAACTTGTTTTCTTACATCTTAAATATTTTATATGAATTTTTACCTGAAGCTGCTGTTTAAAGTGTCTAGCTCTGTCTCTGGCTGCCCCAGTGTCAGTTCCTCGGACAGAGATCAAAATGATTCAAGCACACGAGTTTTTAAACAATCAACAATTCGTGTATCTGTGTCTGGGGAGCTACCGAGCCTGACCTACCTTTTGTTCAATATGCAACTCATACATTTCCTCTCCATCTAGCTCATGGCTCACGTGCGTGTGTGTCTGTCAAAGTATGAGATTACTGGTGGGCACACTGTACCCCCGGCCCGTGGTGGCCTCCCTCTTCGTCCGAGCTGTCATTGTAAGCCTCTCTGCGGTTACCCGATGACGAGCCTTGGCTCACGTCGTAATCTTGCAGGTCGACCTCCTCCGTATCTCCAGTGATGATGGGCGGCTCTGACCGCGAGGGCAGCATGTCTTCCAGCTCCTTCACATGGAAAACATTTGTCAAAATGCAGCTTTAACAGTCAGCCTCATTGGGATTTCTAACCACTCTCTGGTGTCAAAAGGTTGTGGGTTCAAGAGTGCAGCGCTTCGGGGAGGGGGGATTAGATGCTACTCAGGAAGAAAAATCACTTATTCACAGAGAAACACCTTCAGGCAGAAAGAAAAGTGAGAGTGAATTTAAGTAGCTGTGAGTTTCACATTCATGGCCAGAAGAGCTCAAATCCCTGAATGGAATTAGTAAGGTCTGATCCTTCAAGGAGCTCACGAGTTTACTTCCTTAACCATTTGAAGTCTGAATGAAATTAACATAAATGTTTAAAATATTGTGTAGAGAATTTTTGTAAACTCTAAATTCTGAACAAAACACTTCAATAGATGCAATAAATCAGCTGGTGTAAAAAATGTTGGCATATTGAAGGAAAAGGTTTCCAGAGCTGACCATGGCATTTAAAAAATAAAAGCCACACACTTTCCCAACAGTCCAAAACCAGATTATATGCTAGGCTCTGAAGACAAAGTCAAAACATTATCTGATAAGCTGTAACCTTTAGGTTTCTCCCTACTAGCAGTACAGACATTGCTTGCCAAGCAAAACACCAGTCCATCTGAACATATCTCTGGTCAGACAGCTACTTCATCAGTGAGCTGTAGCTGTCTGAAAATCATGTAAATTGTCCACTTAAAGCAGCTGTTTGAGGTGAGGTATGGCCTTTCTTCATCAATACCACGGCCAACATTTCACCGTCTCCCTGCTTCAAAGCTGCAGCATGTCTGTTTACACTGCCTCCACGTACTGCTGCTGCTACCCTCAGCTGTCAGCGATGCCCCCTCCAAGGCTAAAAGGTCATGTCTGATTTACACAATGCATTTGAATTCACTTGTATGTGACTTTTATGGCTTTTGAGGTCTTTTTGGAATATAGTTTTAACATCTTAAACAGCTTTTCTGAGTTTTTTTTTTTTGCATCTTCACTATAATGAGTCAAATTAAACCAGAAGGTTAAAGATGGTTAATTAAAGAAATAAATTTGTCATACTGCAAGCTTCTCGGGGCTGATCCAGTTATTGTCGGGGAACTGGACATCAAACTTGACATAAAGATCTCCCTTCTCGAACGGGTTTCGGTACTGTGGCATGCCCTCTCCTCGCACAACCCTGACGGAGCCTGGAAAAGATTAAGTTTGTTAAAATTAGGTTTATTCTCATAGACAGGTACAGGTGCTCAAGTATTTGCAGCAGTCTCGCTGAGGATGTTGGGCCGAGCCCACTCTGCCTGCCAGTAAAGCCTGAGCCCAGGGACGTGCTCAGGCGTCAAGAGCATGCTATGCTATTACACCCATCTGTCTGGCAACCACATCAGAGCTTTTAATAATGATGCAATGGTTAAAAATAGATGTTCACCTGGTTCAATGACTTTGCCAGCAGGGTACTTAACAACAATCTGTCTCCCATCTAAGTGTTTCAGCATGAACTGGAAGCCGCACAGCGCCTCCACCAGCCCGATCTTGTGGTTCATGAAGAGGTCATTGCCATCTCGTCTGAATGTCTGAAAAGACACAGATGTTAGTATTATCAGCTAAAAGTTTAAATCTTTACACCCTCTGAGTTTAAACCAATAATCATAAATCATATATTTTGGTTAATGCAACAAACAGCATGGGGTTGGGGAAAAGGGGCTGTTGGACAGCATTTTTATTTTCACATCTCAGTACTTATTCAACATCATATTGTGGCAGTATGTTAAGTATAACAGCATGTGAAAACACATTGACACATCTTTTAACCCACAAACTGCTCCTGAAGATCATTACCTTTAAGTAAAGCTGGGGTTAAATCAGAAGTGGAGGTTATTTATTGCAAAATGCCCTTTCAAACTGTTGTTTTTGAAGCATTTTCTCTCGTAAATCAAGCATTAAACATGGTAACAGATAATGCACGACAAGAAACTGCTTTCATCTGTGACTGATAGACTCTCAAAGTGGTCAGAATCATTTTCTATGAGTGCCTTTTTGAGCTCGTCATCTGTGACAGCCATAATTGACTGACAGTGCTTCTTTATGGTTCAATTTAGCAGTTGAGACATCGGGGGAGGCTGTGAACTTGGTTTTTGTTGTAACATTTCTTTCTTCTGTGGCAGTAAAACGTGTTACACAATGGCTTCAGGAACTCCTGCAGATTAAACCAAACTGACAACCTGACAGGCGAATAAAAACATTAGCTAGGCTAGAATTCACGAGGCAACCATTAACCCATGATGCAACACTCAGTGGAGCCCTTGTACCCTCTAAATTCAAACACTGTTCCACTTGGCTTTTTGGCACTACAATACTTAATATTAGTTATTATAGAAAGAGTAAAATGATGTTAACTTTATACCATCATGTTTTTGAGTACTGTATTGTACTGTGTCTGCGTGGGTTTCCTCCCACAGTCCAAAGACATGCAGTTAGTGGGGTTTGGTTAACTGGTCACTCTAAATTGCCCATAGGTGTGAATGGTCGTCTCTCTGTTAGCCCTGCGACAGGCTGGCGACCTGTATAGGGTGACTCTGAACAGGATAAGAGGATGGATGGTACTGTACCATAATACTAACTTCCACCTCTGCCTTAGAGCATTTATTAGAAATCAATAATACAAACCAACAGCTTGTTCTTTTTACTCATTTACTCAATAAGGAAGTGTCTGAATTTGCCTTTTAGCTCCTGTATACACAGAAAAGTAGTTGTTCTTGCCTGTTAACTTCTTGTCACTATTTTATTACCTCAAATGATTTTCTACCTTTTGTTATGTGTCATTTCATAAAGAGTGCTGATGCTCTGATCAGTGTTTTGTGTGTTGCTGCTGCTGGCTATACTAACCTACTTTGCTTCCACTGCCTGTGACTGACAAATTTTGACATTAAAGATAGACCCCCTCTGGGAGAAAGAGCCAGAGGCACTGCTAAAGCTCTGGCTGCTGTTCTAGTTGAGCCAGAATCCCCGCAGTAAGATTAGAAGCACAAACAGAACATTGGTCCAAGTGAAATATATTTCCTTAAACCTTTACCAGGACCCATTTACCTCGACTGAAGAAGGTAAGCGACTTACATTAGAGAAAGCCAATGTGTCAAATTTGGCATATTTATGATGAAAAAGCTTCATTATGATCTGCCCGTTACAGCATTTGGCTTTTATTACTGTCATGAGCAGCTGAATTGCTCTTGAAAAAGATCAGTGTCTGAACCCATCAATCCAGCTTTGCCAAAAAGGTAAACACATTTGCAACCCAACCGTAATGAAAGTCATGAGAAGACGCACATCACTGTTTGGCTAACAGCTACAAGCTTTGCAGCTGCAAACCGGGAACTCAACACTTTGTGCAACCATTTAAAATCAAAAGCCCTGCTGCTTCAGCGAACAGAAACCCTCCTTTTCTTCATTTTCAGGCATACTGCGTTCAGCTACTGGACAGGATCGTTTTTTCCCTTGGTCCACTGGGGGCCAGCTTTCCTTTGTTTGTGTTGACTACACCTCCAGCAATTACCAGAGACTGGGCTTTTAGGTGACAACTAAGATTTACAGAAAGTGAAATCCCCCCCAAACAAAAGACACAGAATATAAATAAACTACAGAAATGCAACATAAAGGTGCAGTATAATTTAATTATAAAAACTGAATGTTTAATCTCTGATGTGTTCTTTATATATCCACTAGACATTATTTATAATAAAATTTTGATATTTTTCCCTCCATTTCTTGAATTATTGCAGACAGAGGGGTGCTTCAGATCAATAATTTACTCATGAATCAAAGACAGCCCAATAACTCACAAACAGCAGATACAAGCAACTCTGAGCAACAGCAGGTGCACTGCTTACTGGGGGGGAGAAAAAGAACTATCAGACAAACTCACAATCTAATAAGTCTAACCCTATATCACATTTCAAGCTTTGGCTTCGAGTACTGAAAGTGCTTAACCATTTAAAGCTACATACTCTATGTATTAGGGGTGCGTGGACCAACTACATAAATGATTTCACATCATATCTAATCACGAGAATTGTGGCTTTATATGTAAGATAGTCAAGAAAAGTTATCCACCGCAGTAATCCTACATGTTAAGCGCTGACATCACATAAAACTGTGACTGACATTTCCTACTCTGTATGAGAGAATTCTTCTTTACAAGAAAACCAGTTATCCCTGCTCCCTGTAAAGGAAACCAGTACATATTCAGGTTTGCCAACTTTGAAGACTTAAAGTACAAAGACTTGCTAAAACTTATGATAAATAAAAAAAAAACAAAAAAACACACACACACACACACACAAAAAAAAACAACCCTCCAAAAACACTCACTCAATATTGCTGTTATATACAGCAAGACAATGGACTCCAGATGTCCTATGACCATAGTATTATTACCAATTAGAACTGCAGTTATGGTAGCATGGAAGTCAGCCAAAGCATAAGGCTGAAGGCAGAGAAACACGATGACCAGCAGGTCATCCCTCTGCTCATGTTATAAGAGTTTACTGGAGCAAGCAACTGAAAACTCTTTACAGCTGACCCCTAACTGCCTTCCAAAATGTACCTGAAGCTAAGTCTCCACAATGATCACAACTGCACCCCGGTTGTCAGCAGGGGGTCTTTTTTGTATCTATCTGAATCTAAAGCAGGCCATGAGTGCACTGTTAAACTTCAGGCTGTAAGCTGGAACAGGAAGAGGAATAAAGGATGAGAGAGACTATGGTGTCTGTGATCTCACTAATCTCTGAAGCCAAAAAACCCCCCCCCCAAAAAAAACAAAAACCCTGAGCTACATTCACAATTGCTAATAAATCATTAGTTAATTTCCCCTATGGTAACTGCACTTTCTGCTTCGCCAGACAACTGCTTTCACACATTAACACAAAAGTCTGCCACTACCAAAAAGAGAACTTTACCATTTTCATATATTACTTTTGCACAGGTAATCCATTAGGAAATGTCACCTGGCTAAAGGTGTGGTTCATGAAAACTAAATGTGAAAAAACAAAAAACAATGAATAAACTATACTCTTGAAGTATAAGTGAAAACTGGAATTATACGGTATACTTACAAAGAAGAAAACGGAGGAAATTTTAGTTTTAATCTTCGGTAATAGTGTCAAATTTGTTGGTACAACCTGCTTTACGGCATTCATTTACTGAAACTCTGGATCACTACATGAACAGCCTTCACAAAGTGCTGTGTTTGTATTGTAATATCCTGCCATCCATTCCTTTTTTTTTTTTTTTATTTTCTTGTCCAGTTTAGATTGGTGAAAAGCCGGACCCTATCCCAGCTCTCACTGGGCAAGAAATCTGTTATATCCTGGACAGGCCGCCAGTCTATCACAGGGTTAAGACAGAGAGACAACCATTCAACTATTGCCAATTTAGAATCACCAATTCACCTAACACGCACGTCTTCGGACTGCGGCAGGAAACAGGAGGGAGAACATGCAAACTCCACACAGAAAGACCCCAGGCAATGATAGCACTAACACTGCACCAATGTGACATCCTGTCCTGTAATGCCCATTCAAATAAAAAAAATTAAAGACAAATCTACAAACTCTGCATGACTAGCTCCAAATGCCTCAAATTTTATTTCCACCCCTTTGATGCTTATTGTTTGTTTTAGGTATAGATTTATCACCTCTGCACATCGACGCCCATCTCAGAGCCGATACGGTACGTTTTTTGCACAGAGATTTTGGCCAGTAAAGTGAAGACAGAATCCAAACAACAGTTTGACCTCAAAATAAACTACAACAGGAAGCTGTGGTCAGGTATGGGGAGCTAGATTAGAAGCAAGGTCACATTTTTAAATGGGAGGGAAATTAATTAGCAACTGACCCAAAACTATCAAACCTAAAAGACTGTCCCAAATTATAATGCAAAAACTACGACTCCCTGTTGGGGCAGGATAAGGTGAATAAGTCCCCCACGTACCTCGTGCTCTTTTTCCTGCAGGACAAGAACTATATCCCCAGGTTCAACGCTAGGCGCCTGGTCAGCTTCCCCTCCAAAGGTAATTTTCTGGCCATGCTTCATGCCTTTGTCCACGTGCACCTCCAGAATCTTCACCTCCTTCACGACTTTCTTCCCCTCACATTTTTTACAGCGGTCTTTCTCACTGATAACTTCACCTGGGGCAGATTAGAAGGGGGGAGGGGGGTTACAGGATGAGGGATCTGTGCAGACTGAAGCACTGAAAAACACAGCAGAACTGCTTGCTCATCGTCTACATTACCGTGGCACTTACCTTCTCCATTACAATCAGTACACACTGACTGCATCTGTTGGACCATACCAGGGGCCAGCTGTCTGATCATGACGCGCATGCCACGCCCCCTACATGCGGTACATTTTTGTACAGCGCCCGTCTTGCCTCCCTGCCTGTATTCACAGAGAGCCAAAGATGGATTCGTTGTTAGAAACCACAGATATGTAACGAGAATAAAAAAAAACTGTAAAAGACCAAATAATCCAGTATTACACCAACAGCAACATGTTGGTTATCCTGCTCACCCATTACAAGTGCTACACAGTACATTCTTGCTAAGTTGTAGTTTAGTTGTTTTTCCATTGTAAAGGTCCTCCAATGAAACCCTACAGGGAAAAAAAAAAATAAAAATACATATACCGTTAAGCAACTGAAGACAAGATTTGGCTGTGCTGCACATCAAGAGCATTTTTAAGTAATTACAAACACATAAAAATGTCAAATTAATTCATGCAGTGCATCTATGAGATTACAAGCCTTACTTGAGCGGATGGACCATGTCCTCTCCTCTCCTCCGACCCCCGTTCCTGGATCGACTGCTTTGTCCACCCATGAAGCCAAAGAGCCCACCACCAAAGATGTGGGAGAAGATGTCATCCATTCCAGGGCCACCCCCGCCCCCTTCCCGCAAGCCTTGTTCTCCATAGCGGTCATAAAGTTCCTTTTTTTCGGGGTTAGTTAGCACCTCATAGGCAAAGCTGATTTCTTTAAACTATATTTTAAGAGGACAGGAAACAAAGAGAAAAATTAGTTGGACAAAGGAATTTTCCTGGATAAAAATGGGCCTTTGGGAGTTGACAAAGCAATCAACTGACCCACTTAGAGCCACCCATATACAGTTTCTCTTTTGAGATAATTTGATAAATATGTGCTTAAGGAAAACACCAATGGTGAGGAATTTTTTTTTTTTTTTTTACACAACCCTGGGGATTTTCCTTTGGCTCCATCTAAAACATCTGGCGGAGGGACAAATCTTCCCCTATGCAGGAAGAACCCCTGGATGCAATTTCAGTTCTCCGAAAAAATAAGCGTTCATAGCAAATACACAAATTGATTACAAAGGCACACAAAACAAAACAACTCAAAATTTCAACTTCCCTACAGAAGCTTGAGAAATACTTTTCTTTCTTAACAGAAAATTGCAGTAATAGATAAAAAGACGACGACGACCTGGCATCCATTTTCTTGGTGAGAGCAAGTGTGATAACATCATAGACAAAGTGTGCTAAGGCTGCAAAGGTTAATTCAGCATCTGATCACATGCCTTCTAGCTGAACCCACATAACCCCTAAAAGGCCCGGAAACCACCAGGACATCCACATCTACACAGGATTTATTTTGGAAAACTCCAACAAGGGCTATCAGTACATGTGTATTCATTACAGTGTCTAATTTAAATCAGTCATTAACAGTTACAGTTTTCAACAGTAAGATATCATTACAGAGTTGAACAAATAAACAGAAATTCAGCGAGAGTTATATGCTAATCGAACTGCCAGTGTAAAGAGTTTACAAAACTCTAATGTTTTCACTACTATGAACACCGCCTGCAGGCTTAAGACTATAAAGTTGCCATTTTCCTGTTGCTAACAATCCCCTGCTGAGAAAATCTCACTCTGCAATATGGGGGATGATGAAAGAGAGGCTTTTAATCCCCCCCCCCCCAATTTCCAGTAACCTTCCAGAAAATCTACATTATAAACTAATGACAATGTTACGTAGAGCTGTGGAAAGTCATCAGGCCTCCCCCAGCTTCAGGAAATTCGGCTGCATGTTCAACAACAAATTAAATCCTGTTAGAACCAAGTGCAAAGGCTTAAAGCAAAGTAACTGAAACAAAAAGTGAAACAAAAATGGGAGTCACTTTCATTTTAGTTTTACTTTTTTCTTCCCATATATACATATATTTTTTAACCTGTCTAGATATACATGTGAAAATACAAAAACACATCTGTAACTTCAACAAAAAATAACTGATAAAGGACATAAATTAGAATCTGTGGCATAAAATGAAAATTTTAAAAACACAGAGCCAAAGGAAGCATAAGGGAGGGCTGTTTGTTTCCAATAACCTTTCCAAATAATTTTAAAGGGGTTTATGTTGAGCTTTTTCTTGTTTCCCCACCACTTCTGTTTGAAAACATGACTCATCCAGCCATATGATGACCAGCACCACTGTAAATGTAAACCAGATGGGGGCTGCCGCAGAGATAACGCTTACCTTATCTCCAGCGTTTGGGTTCTTGTCAGGGTGATACTCTTTTGCCAGTTTCCGGTATGCCTAAAAGGGCAAAAACAGAGGTAACTCCTTTAGCGATTAAGTTTTACATTTGGGAAAGCGCTGCTTACTGCTGACTTCTTTCGACAAGACAAACACACACGAAGGAAGCTTATCTACGGTTTACGTAATCACACGTGCCTCCCTCTCTGAACAAACCCGGTCGCCGAAGCGCTACCTGTGTCGGCTTTGAAAAGAAAAAAAAAAATCCCTCTTACTCCCAAAGTTAATCCTTAATCGGTGTCGACGACGGTCATTCACCATTTCCAAGCACTCACCCCCGGGAATTACCCTTTTGTGAAAAAAGGCAGCTCAAAATGTCTGACTATTTCAGTGCTATCGCTACTAAGCTAGTAATTAGCATATCTTCTAAGCTAAGTACCGATAAGGTTAAGATAAGGTTTAAGTTAGAAAGATGACAGCCTAATTAAAGATAACCAACAACACGCTAATGCATAAGAGAGGTGGATAAACATCATTTAAATCTAGTTCAGGCTGGCTAGCTTCAAATATCAATACGCAGTGTAGATTCAGCGAGCTGCCGGGTGGAAGTGAAGACAAAAAACAAGAACATTCAAGCCGCTGAATAAAGATTAAACTCGGATTCGTCGGCTTATTTCGGTCATCGAGTGTCAGGAGCCGGTTAATATTTTCCACCTTTTTGTCAAACATAAAACTAAAGGCTAGCTGGCTGATTCCGCGACAAACACCTGAGCTAAAGTTAGCATGAGGTCAACGGTTTGATGCTTACGACCCTGCCCTGGTTTCGGCTTTTTTCACGTTAACAGTCTTCTTTAACGACGTTTGTCCAAGTTGTTCCGAGTTAAAGTGTAAAAGAACAATAAAACATTTTACTGGATCCATAAACAACACAGTCACATGAGCATCCAGGCCGGTTAGCCAGATTCGCCGCTAATGTTAGTTAGCTTCGCACAGCAACGCATTTCCTGACTGAGACGTTTTTAACGCTCCGAAGCAGAAACGTGATATACGATGTCGCAGTTTGTCTCCCGGATAATTACCTTTTTCAGCTCATTTTCAGTTGCGGACGGAGACACTCCGAGGATGTCGTACAGTTTCGTGTCGACAACATTCGCCATAGTGGTGCTGTGGATGTTGCTTCGGCAAGAGCTGGATGGACAAAGAGAGAAGGAGCCGGTGGAAAATGTTTGGCTCGCCTCGTGTCTCCATTTCCGGAAAGTCAGACGCGCCGAGTGTCCGCTGCTGCCCCCTGGCGTCGATGTGTTGCATGACTGATGAGCTCGTGTACCTGCTTGCACACCTCTGCAAACCTCTCACTCTTTCCAAAATCAGTAATTAGTCGATGTCAGAGACATTTTCTTAGAGAGAGATTTGATCCAGAAAAAAATTTAAAGCAGTTATTAGTCATCAAAATTAAAGTAAATTTAGATAAAGCTTCAAAATACGTTTTTATAACTTAGTTTAGACTCAAACTGGCATCCTGTTTCAGTAGCCTGTTTATAAAAAGCACACTTTCTGTTACTTTCTCTTTCTGCTTATCCTTCTTCTTTCAGCTGCTCCCTTTAAGGGACCATCGCAGCAGATCATCTGCCTTCATCTCCCCCTGTCTACAGCATCCTCCTCTGTCACACCAACCCTCTGTGTGTCCTCCTCACTACATCCAACTTTCTCTGAGGTCTTCCTCCTGCCTGGCACCTCCTTGTCAACATCCTTTGTCCAATATATCCACTATCCCTCCTCTGCACATGTCCAAACCATCTCAGTTCTGCCTCTCTCACTTTGTTTCCAAAAAGCTCAACCTGACCTGTCCCTCTGATGTACTCCTTTCTAATCGTGTCCTGGTCACTCCTGATGAAAATCAGAGCATCTTCATCTTTGCCACCTCCAGCTCAGCTTATTTTTTTGTCAGTACCACCACCATCATAGCAGGCCTCACTATCATCTTGTAAACCTTCCCTTTCACTCTTGCTGCTATCCTATCCGTCAGTCACCCCTGACACTTGTCTCCACCCACTCCACCCTGCCTGCACTCTCTTTTCACCTCTCTTGCTCACTGTCCGCTGCTTTGATCCCAGGTATTTAAACTCATCCATCTTCACTACCTCCACTCCTTGCAGCTTCATTGTCATACCTGTCTCCTTCTCAAAAGCATATGCTTGGCTTATTATTGCATCCGTTTATTTATTATGAAGAGCAGTGAGTTTGAATGGTTGCATCTCAGTACAATCCAAGCTGTGCGATTGTCATACACCGACAACATGGGGATATGATCATGTACTTGACCACATTAGCACTGCAGATATTTGCAATTTATTGTAATTAATTTCCAACACAAGGATAATTTAAGATGTCGATCATGATTTACAGTGGCATTGAGTTTGTGATGTCTGCACAGAAATTCAATTTTGAAGTCACTTAATGAATTCAACCTAATAGTGAGTGTCTCAATAATTAAGATCCCTCCACTTTTAACTTGTCCTCATTTTTCATGTCAAAGCTCCATTAGTGTTGTGGCATATTATAACCTCAGATGTCTCATCCAGCGTCAGGAGCGGCGAGGATATGAGAGCTTGTCCATGCAAATTGTTTCGGGCGTCAGCAGACACCCCCCCCCCCCCCCCAAATCTCACTCCTCTTCCGAATGTAGATTTTCGGTGTGGTATCATTCACAGTGCAATAATACTTAGACAATTAAGTCATTTAATCAAACAAACCCCGTTAATTATAAATGCTTATTATTTCATTCGTCCCAGGCACTGACAGGTGTGTTGTATACTCTTTTTTTGTGTGCTCTGTGGTAAAACAAGAAACTAGAGCAATCACTGAAGACTGAACAGGTTTATTATCACAGTCCCTGTGCATTCCTCTGATGCCTCAGGAGGGGCCCTTGATGTGCTTTTGAAAACACAATACATGTTTTGGACATTTAAATGACACATATTAAATATTTTGACATTTAAATATCATTGAACTGATATTTTGAATAATATTGTTTCATTGTGTGTGTGTGTGTGTGTGTGTAGTTTTTATGTGTAGAAAAACACTATTTCATGTATAGTTTTCTCTTTAGCTCATGTCTTAATGCAGTCTGTCTGCAGGTGGCGCTGCTTTTTTTTTTTTGCTTTTTTTTTTTACTATTGCAGAGTCTCAGAGTGACGTTCATGGGTTTCTCCTTGATGTTAGTGCAGACCTTTGGGGATCATTGCTGTAAAAATACAAACAGGCAATACTTTAACACAATGTGAAACACACAATTTCTTATGGAATTTCCAAATGAAAATTATAATAATAATTTTTTACCTGGTAAAATAAAGGTTAAAAAAATTATATATATATATATATATATAACATTTTTAAAACCTTTATTTTACCAGGTAAAATTTTGACAACTAGTTCTTATTTACAAACATGACCCAATAATAATAATCAGCATGTTAAATGTTAAAGTTGACAGCACAATTTAAAATGAATATATAAAAAAAATAATGTTGTTTGGAGGGGTTGCCAGGAGAAGGCCTCTTTTGAGATGAGACAGGTTTGGGAAAAATTAAGCACAGCAGCACAAACACCTCACACCAACATCCGAGAACAGTGGTGGGGGAGTAATGGTTTGGGATGGTTTTGCAGCCACAGTCTTGGACACCTTGCAGTCATTCTAGAAACAAACTTTTGTGGTGACAGCTACAGCTTTGTCCAAATCAGGTCATGCAACAGGACAATGATCCCAAGCGCGCCAGCAAATCTACAACAGAATGGCTGAAAGTGAAAAGAATCGAGGTCCCGCAACAGCCCAGTCAAAGTCCAGCCCTCAACCTGATTGAAATGCTCCGGCAGGACCATGAGAGAGCTGTGTGTAAAAGCTAATGCCCGCAGACCTTAATGAACTGAAGCAACATTGCAAAGAAAAGTGGGCCAAAATTCGTCCACAATTATGTTAGAGACTGATAAGGTCGTACAGAAAACGATTACTTCAAGTTTATTGCTGCGGGCTACACTTCGTTTTTCACAGGACTGCATGCTTAGGCTGACAATTATTAAAATTTCTAGTGAGTTCTGAGACTTTCTCAGCAAAATCTGCAGTTCAACAGCAGCTGAGAGTGATTCCAGCATAATGTATTGATTAATATCATTCATAATGAATCCTGGGACAGCAGGCATGGGTGTCACTGGGGATCACATCACCACAGCCTAAAGCATGTGGCGATGAGTATGAATAAAGGTCACATATTTTAAAACGGTGCTCCGAGCTTTCAACAAGACAAACGCATCACGACAACAAAGGAAAGGATAAGAGAGAGTGAGAGACAAACAGAAACCACATCTGTAAAGATTAATTAGGCTTGTTTGGTGCTCGATGGTCGGGGGGGGGGGGGAAATGCACCATCTTTATGCATTTTGTTCAAGAATCTTTTAAGCACAGCAGATGATGGAAGTGGAATTTGTCAGCTTTTGATCCTTTATGTTCAACTTAAATCACATCTTGAGGGTTGCGCAGCTCAGGGAATAAAGTATGCCTACAGCGCCTTTCGCACCAAAGCAAACCAAAAACACTTTGCATAGGCTGCGTCTGCTCTGCCTGCATGTCACAGCGCGCATCTGATCCTGACATCTCCAGCCCGGGTACAGCTGCTTTCATGGTTACAGCAAACAGAAACACTTAGACGGCGAGGCGAGGTGAGTAAGCTCTCATTTAATTCAACAGAATGAAATTATACAACCAGTGGTTAAAATCATAAATGAGTCCCATATAAGCTACAAGTCTGTCACTGTATGGAAACAGGTTGTGCTTGTTTTACACACTCAATTCACGGGGACGTGGAGAAATTACATTTGCTCCTTAAGAGGGGTGGTGGTGGGGGGTTAGGGAGGCTTGGTTGGTATCTTGATTCAAGCTAGGTCTCACATCCAAATATTTATATCTCACAAATGATCACTCATAGCCTGAATCCTCATATGCTATAAAACTCACGGAGCAGAAACAGTCTTTTTTCTGTATTTCTTACCAAAATAAGACAGTCTCTTCATGTGCTCTTCCTGAGGAGAGACTGAATGGAGCGTACCTTCTGTATATGTGAGGTAACCATGAAAAATACATAATTATTATAGTAATATCACATAATTGTCATTGTCGTTGTCATATTTAATTGATCATCATCGATAACAACAACTTCCTGTTCCTCCACCTCATCATCAACGGAACATGTCATGGATGAGTCGCCTTTGCAAAATCATCTGAGCAACAACTGAAAAAAGATCAAAGAGTTAAAAGCCAAGCGTCATCGTGAGGCTGGATACATACTGGTCTTAACGGTACAGTACATCGACAAAAATAAAGACTCAAATAAATTATTAGAAGACACGCTATAGATCATATATCATATATCTGTGCATGGCAGGTGAATAAATGCAAAAAGTCAGTCTGTGAGATCTCTCCGAGTTTCTCTCTCCCTCTGTATCCGAGTGGCAACCAAACCGAGAGACGTCTGGGTCCGCGTGCGAAAAGCAATCTCCTGTAAGTCTCCCGTGGACGGAGAGGTTTGTTGAGCTGCAGAGACGAGATGCCTCCACACTTTGTGCACTCCAAATCCTTCAGTGTGCTGAAGAGCAGAGCTAGTAGTTATGTCAGTTTTTTCCATCTTTTGATACCTTAGTTCTTGTGTTCCATCCCTCCTAAACCTCCAAATGAGCACGAGAGGCGTCCTCAAGTGTTAACCCACAATCCCAGTGCCTGAAGACCAATGGCAGGAGAAGAAGCAGGAGTAATCAGCTTGGAACTATTGTCCTCCTGTCTTGTCTCCTTTAGATGATTGAAATGCAAGATTTGTTTCCATTTCCTTTCTTCCATCTAAAAGTCCATGGACATGGAGCGCTGTTGTGGGTCAACTATGGTGGTACTGTTACGAGCACTGTTTCCACGAACACTGAGGGTTCCACAGGCTCCTGCCATCCCACCAATACCTCCAGCGATGCCACTAGGCCCTGCCATGCTCACTCCCGCCATACCCATCCCGCCACCCATTGCCACTCCTCCTGTTATCCCCACCGCTCCTCCAATCGCTCCTCCTGCAATCCCTGATGCTCCCCCTCCTCCCATTGCTCCTCCACCTGTGGCTCCTCCTCCCACTCCTGATGCACCACGCACATAAATCTCACACGGGGACTCCTCTGTGACTCGGTCCTCAATGACCTGCTGGTCGCAGTCGTGAGTCTGTGAGTGCTGCTTGTAGCCATAGCAGCTCTTCTTATAGCTGGCTGCGGAGTTGAAAGTCTTCATGGGTGGCGGCTTGGAGAAGTCGTTGTGGTAGGACAGCTCCATGGAGCTCAGGGTGGTGCGGCTGTGCTTCATGCTGCCACCGCCAGTGGTCACGGAGCCTTGTGAACCACAGTGGTGTTCATGGACACAGCGGGACATAGTGGAGGAGCGCCGCAGCTTATGGAAGCTGTCCAGCTCCTCAGAAAGGTCAGCTAAGTCAGAGGACATCTCTTTGTCACGCAGAGAAAAGAGCTCGTAGTGAGGCGGGTCGAAGACCTCCTGGAATCCAGCCTTATTGAAAACACCAGGGCGCCGAGCTACAACCTTGAAAAGAAAAGGATCCATTTAGACTCTTGCATTTTTGTGATTACCAGGCTACTGGAAATAACTCATTTAAGACTTAAAACTGTCAGAACATTTAATAAATGTGCTACTTCAAATACACTGAAAACTAATTTTCTCCTCTTCCTCTTTGAGCGATTTGGTCCAACATGAACACAGTTTTTACCATTTTATCACATGACACAATCATGCATGCGTGCTTATTTTACTGGTTTTAAGTGGATGGGTGTCAGCAGTTAAAGAAAAAAGGATGCCAGATGAATGTTAGCTAAATCTGAAACACCTAAGGACATTTTTCCTCTGAATTTCCTGCAAAATTTCTCCACTTAAACAGTGATGTTACTGAAACGGTGAAAGGCTGTGTCTATGCTAAAACAAGTACTTGCATAAGTACTTACTTTTGATTTTTGTGCCATATGCATGAAGGAATAATTTAACAAAATACACAATATTTGCTTTCTTTTTAATATATTTTACACCCATTTAAAGCACGTGTCAAAGAGAGAGCAATCCTTTCTAGGGTCTTCACTTTGCAAAATGTTCAGCACTCATTCAGGGAGAAATCCATTATGGGGGAGTCAGAGGCTCCAATATTTTTGGCCACCTCCAGACAGCCATAAAGAAATGCTTACTGAGTAAGTAATGGCTTCTGGGAATTATGGGAAATCACAGACTGAAGTAAAAATAGATGGAAAAGGAAGATGAAGAGAAATTGGTTCAACATAAGATGATATTACAGTGGAACTATACATTTCCTGTCATGTACTGGATTATTTTTGATACGGAGTGAAATCTAAGCATGGACTTTTCTGGTCCCTGTCTTCAGAGCTATATTTGCCTCCAACATGCGTGTAATTCCACTGCTTCAATAATGTGCCAGTTTTTTTCTGGCTCGGGCATTTTTTTTTCTCCCGTTGAATGAAACTTCAACCACAACCAAAGGCAAACGAAGAACGTGTTACCTTTTTTCTTGGCTGCTTCATCTGGACCAGGATGGAGATGATAAGAAGAACAAGAACGATGCCCGATGAGACGCCGATAACAGTGCCGTGGGTCTTGGTGATCTGATGAAAAAGCCCCTTAGATCGTTTCTCTGTAGGGAGGAGGTTAATGAGAAGAAGGACCGCTATGAAAATTGGAAAAAAGTAAAAGCAAATACAAAATTCAGCCATGTAAATCTTAACGAGCTAGCAGGAAGAAATAAGATGATCACCTTTGCAGTGGTTTTCATCCCACGGGTAGACACAGTTCTGAACGCCATTGCATACCAGGGAGTTGTTAATACACATGTTGCTGTGACAGAAGAATGTATTGGCTGTGCACGGAGCTGCAGGCGAAAGACAATACACAGAGATAATGGAGTTTAGAAAAAAAAAACATCTGTCTAACAGTGCTGAGTAAAAGATGACTACACCGTGAAAAGGACCAGAAGCTATTTTGATGATAACAATAAAACAATAACAATAAAAGAACAATCATTTGGCTGTAGAAATCTGCAGAGGCCCGTAATAAAAGATGAAATGTTCTATTATTTTGTGAAACACTGGAGGTCTAATGGAGACGCAGCACACATAAGGCCATACATCATCATTTCCTGCACACGCGACACCGGGGTGATGAGGGGAGGAGACGGCGGCTCCACTAAACTGCAGCCGTCATGTCAGCGGAGTCTAACAGAGACGGGGGAGTAGAGGAGAGATGAAAAGAAAGGCAGAGGTGGGGACAGACAGAGATGACTGGTAACTGAGGCTGGCTGCCGGTCTCGGGAGATCGATGCACTCCTAGTCAGTAGAAAGACATGCAAGGCTGAAGGAAGATGCAGATGACTGGATACTCATATAGACAATTTTAGAGCTGCAGCGAAAGCCAATTTCTATCTGTCAAGTGGAACTAGAGATGGGCGATGTGGAAACTGGTTGAAAAGCAGCGGTTTAATAGTCCTTAAGACACTTACAGAGCATTTTGTTTATTAGTCCAGAGGTATTTTTTAGCAGGCAGACACAAAATTTATCAGTTTTAATTGAACACTCGTGGTGGGTTAATAACTCAGCCTTGCATCATGTTTTGAAAGAGATTTTAAATACCCTGAATCATGAACTAAACTAAGTTTGATCTAAAATAAAACTTTTTGTTAGGTCTAACACAGAATGACCCATTTTATAACCATGTGTAGGACAGGTGATGAACAGCTGTTAACAATAACAATACAATTATTAACAGACTTTAGGATACTTTTCTTCATCTGGAGTCAAGTCGGTTTTATTAATATAGCTAGCCCTAAATTAATGTGCCAGCTGGGCGAGAGGTGTCGCACATCCTGGGCAGGACGGCAGACATCCATTCGCATTGGGAGAGGGAAAACATGCCAACTCCACGCTGAAAGGTTCAAACCGAGAGCAGTGCTAATCACTGGACCGCCACACTGTCCGATCCTAAAATCCGGAAACGCAAACTTGGTTCAGATGGCGTCATAATTTGTGCAAAAATATGACCCAATCAGTTTCGTCCTGTTCGGTTCAGTAAAGGAAAACTTCCAAAAAGAAAAGAGGAACAAAATAATTTAGAAATCTCAACGATATGAGAAGGACCATCGTGGACAGACATGTAACGGAGCACAGAGTAATAACAGCATCAGAATCAGAGAAATCAGAAAAACACAAGTAGGCAGATAGATGATTCATGTGTGATTAACATTTATATTTCTTTGGCAGGGCCAAAGGATTAGCATCACCGCCAGAATATGCCAATATAACACAACCTTCACACGGCTGCGTTTAAAACGGTGCTCATGTTGTCCCCCCACCACTCTTTATACACACAGCGCAGTATAATATTCAGCCTCTGTCTCTCATGGCTTGTTAACTTCTCCAAACTGTCCCTTCCCAGCCCCGTGGAGTAAATCATTCCACCTCTGTTTTTTTTTTCTCTTTTTAACACACACAAGCTTAGCAGCTGGGCGCACACACACACACTCTCTGAGTCTTTATCACAGCTGAAACAGACTCTGGTTTGCTCTGCTAGTTTCAACCCTGCTCCGAGGTCCATTGTGATGAGGGCTTTGAGGCTCCGCTTCCCTCCTTCCGTTTGCTTCCTCTGCCTCGGGGTTAAATAACTTTGACAGCAGGACATGCATATGCGCATGTATGTGAGGTTGTGCATGAAAGAGTATTTGTGCGCTGGAGTGCGCTCTCCATCTATTTCCCAGTGGGCCTGCAGACAGGGTCGCTCCCCTGACACCGCCATCACTTCCAAGCCGATTATGTGTCTCTCGCCTTCAAAATGTAGTTTCCAGGAAGGTGTCAGCAGCGCTTCACCCGCCCTGCCTCGCTCCTCGCACAAGGACAAAACTCACATCTGAGCGTACGCATTGTGTGGCCATGAGTTTATTTAATAACGCTTTCATGCGCCTGGTTTACATTTCATAGGGGATTCTGCTGGAAGATTAGAGCACATGAAGAATGATGGAGTGCAAAAGGCGCAACTCATCTTGTCCCGAGTGACAAAGATTAATTGTTCCCTCTGACCTCCAAGTAAACTTTAAGCCAGCCAGTCGCTGACTCTGACCAAACAAAGTTTGGGAGTTATTCGGGAGTCTTCCGACTACTCTGAGATGAAGTGTGTGATCAGAATTAATGAGGATCCAAATGGTCTTAAGGACTCTGAATAAAAAAAACCCACCCTTGCTGAATCTAAAAGCCATTAAGTTCTGACTGCAATGGTTATGGGTTTGCTGATGAAAACAACATTAGCATTCACCCAGGGTTTGGGAAGTGTGCAGGAGAATGTGGCAATTAATATTTCAGTCTATTCAGGCATTTAATGAAAATATTACAGTGTGCTAACAGAAAACTGTTTTCTGCCTGGGAATTTTTCCTCTTTTATGCGCAACCTTTAGCAGCGTTTGTTTGAAAGTCTCTCGTCCTTCAAAAGTGCCGAAGCCTAAACTAAAATTACTTCCATTAACCCTCCTCAGCTTTTCCTTTCACAAAAACAGAGAAACAAATTCCTGTTTTCCTTTTGTAAGTGACCCGTAATAAACACAGCATGATGCTGTGACATGCATATCAAGAAACAATTTGATGCTTTCAGTTATTTAAAAATGCCGGAGTAAATAATTGGTTTTCTCATATCTGTGCTCTAAACATGGCGCAGTGTAATTAGCTTTCCTTGCTGAAATGGCACTTCAGTGTCTGTTAGTGACCACCGATGCAAAGAGAACACAGGATCTCGTAAATGAACTGTTTCTGGGACTGCTTGTGTGGGTAGATAATGCAGAGCCTGGCGGATTCTGGATGCTAAAGTAAAGTATCAGCATATGTTTCCTCCTTAAGGATGAGAATTGAGAACTGGTTCCAGTTGAGTACTGGCACCGAACCGTCCGGGGTTTCGGTTTCTTTTATTCGTTTGTTATGAGAACACTTTTCTGAGACTCGCAGGATGCAAACGGTGCCCGTAGAACACACGGCAGCAGAACCTTTGCATTCCTGGGTCACGTGCAAGCCTTTTTTTCTCCTGTTTCTTCACTGTGTGACTCACATAATAAAGCTGAAAACCTGTGAAGGCTTCTACTTCCACCAAGCACAGAAATGATGAAGAATCATTGAGGGTAACAAGCAGAATCGAGAATTTCAATGAAATCTTATCTAGATCCGTCCCGACACCTTACCCGTTCTTAACTGAGAATTATTCAGCCAATGAGGAGCAAAGAAACTACAAAGGTAGAAATACATCAACTCATGCTCCTAATAAACAAATAATAACATTAAACTGTCATATTTTATTTTATTTATCAGTCTAAAATAAACCTGCTGATAAGATCAAATATGTTAAATTGCTTCTAAAGACAGCCAAAGAGTTCAACAGCAGCATCAAATACAAAGCAGAATGACTTATAAACTAAATTTGAGGATCAAAGATATCTACAGATACATACTTATAAGAAAAAGTGAGGAAATTTGTCTTTGGTCAGTTATTTCTTTGTCATAATTAATGCTTCTTGGCAATAAATCTTATAAGTGCTGGAAAAATAGTAACTACTAGATGTAATTGTAGTTTGATTATTAGTATTTGTGTAATTCCCTGGAAAGCTTCACCGTGGATTGTATGGTCTGGTCTCACCTTCAGGTACAGGTGACAAAATGCAAGAAATGGTGGAACAAGATGGAAAAATACTGAAACACCGGGTCCAGGTTGAACTAGTAAATAGTCAAGAAGACTGGCACTCACGGTCTATAAATGATGTGAACAGCATGCGGAAGCGACTGAGTCGGCTCTTCTCATCGGCCCACATTCGCACGACTCCCACGCCGTTGTTGAGCATCACATCGTTGGCCACAGTGCTGCAGAACTTGGCCTTGAGGTTTTCAATGGCGCTGCTGCCATCGTACACAGCCACAAAGTTCTTCTTGCACTCATTGGAGTGCTCCATCTGGTAGTCTATGAAGCGCAGGTAGATCTGGGGATACGGAGCAGATGCAAATCGGATGAAATTCACAGCAACACATCACTTCACTTCACTGCTGTCTAAGCAAGGCGGCAGTCTAACTTTACTTTTCATGTCAGCAGTGTGTGAAAAATATTCATTAAATCAGAAAGGCAAATATAGCAGACAGTGAAAATGTGCAGAAACTGATAATAAACAGAAGAGAGATAAGAGAAGAATCCCGTGAGTGAATGTTGGTACGGATTCAGGATAAAGAGACTAACAGATGGAAAGACAATGTGTTGACAATAACAAAGTGAATCGAATTTATTCAGTTGTGATACATTCATATACAGATAACTAGCCACGTATGCAAGGAAATCTGAGAGTATATTTAATCGAGCGGCGTGCGCTGTCGTCCTCACACACAGAAAACGCTGCAGGGAGGGAAAACTAGCTCTGAACCCCCCACCCCCCACCCCCCAGCACTGAGAGTCCAGGCTCAGAATGAAGAACCAGCGGTGCTTTCATCGGGTCAGAAAGTCAGTTTTCCATGAAGAAGCTGCAAACGCAGGTGACAAAACACCTTGTATTTGTCATGTTTTTCCTGACCTGAAATCTGATGAGGATCACTTGATGGCACTTTTGAAAACCCGACTGAAATGTTTGTCCTTGATTCTCAGCCTCTGAATCTACCATTTTCACAACCCAAATCTCACCTGGTTATAGCATGAAGCACAAAGAAAGCGAGTAACAAAGAAGGAGCCATTCATGTTCAACAAGGTCTCTTTATTTATACAATTGTATTTCTGCAGCTGTGCTTTAAAAGCACAGTTGCATCTAAGGTTGAGACAGGACTTGAGGTTGAGCTTGTACCCTCTTTTTAAATAAGTCATTCTTACAAATGACTTATTTAAAAAGAGGGAGAAGAGGGAGCTGAGCGTGGAAGCGAAGCTGTCGATTTACCGGTCAGTCTACGTCGCTACCCTCACCTATGGTCACGGGCTTTGAGTAGCGACCGAAAGAATGAGATGGTGAATAAAAGCAGCAGAAATGAGCTTCTTCCGAAGGGCGGCTGGCCTCTCCCTTAGAGATAGGGTGAGGAGTGCAGGGGTTCAGAGTAGAGCCGCTGCTCCTCCACATCAAAAGCAGCAGTTGAGGCAGTTCGGGCATCTGACTAGGATGCCTCCTGGGCGCCTCTTGGGTGAGGTGTTCCGGGCATGTCCTACCTGGAGGAGGCCCCGGGGCAGACCCAGGACACGCTGGAGAGATTCTATCTCTGGGCTGGCCTGGGAACGCCTTGGGGGTCCCCCTAGATGAGTTGGAGGAGGTGGCTGGGGAGAGGAAGGCCTGAGCTTCTCTGTTTAGGCTGCTCCCCCCGCAACCCGGCCCCAGATAAGTGGAAGAAAATGGATGGATGGATGGATGGATGGCTGGATGGGATTCTTACAAACTGGATATAAAAGATGGGCATGGTCTCAGGCCTTTAAAGTAAAGCCAGTATTAAAATAAGTGCCTTAAACCTGCATTCTCTCTAATTACCACCAGGGGGTGATTCCCCTAGTTGTAAAATAGGTTTGAATATAAATAAGTTTATGACCTCATTAAACAATGACTTTAGAGCCTCAACCAGTAGTTTTACATCTCAGTTAATACAAAAATAATGCTGTAATTATGGCCCCATGCGGAATAAAATACACAATAAAGCAGGGTATGCTACCTTGCCATTGACAAGTTGCCACCATATGAGGGTGCAACGTTCTCCATTTCTCAGTCAGATCCACCTCTTGCTCCCAAAGCCTTGCTTCAAAACATTTAAAATATCAGTGGTTAAAATGCCAGCCAAGAGTCTTCACAAACTTCACAAACCAGCGGGTTTCAGATCAGTAGCCATGCCCATCTTTTACATACAGTCTATGCAGGATGCGCAGCCTAAGCACAGGGCTGTGTGTCATTTCAGCTTCCGCCTCCACTGCCAGAGCCAATAAATTACCGAGCGAACAAGTCACATCAGCAGTAATGACATGAGAAAATCATGACCATAACTCGGATTAAATTTCAGCACATTTAGCTCGCGGACACCTGTAAGCAGGCAGCAGTTAAGTGGCTGCTGAGTCGGCCGCTTTGTTCCTTTTGCTTCGCTGAGCTAACGTCTGGCCGCTAAACTCTGTCCTTCTACTAAATTCAGATCATCCTCACTTCTGCCCCACGCTGCACATGATGCATCTGTGAAGAGACTTTACTGCAAGTAAGAAAAGAATGTTTGTCCATGTGAGTCATGTATGAATAAAATATTCTATGTACATATCAGCTTTTAATGTGCATAGGCAATTACCTGCGCTGTGTGAATGCATATTGTGTAATTTGTGACTGAATGCATCTGCCGCTTTATACTTAATAGGATGTGCATGAATTTGTGTGTATTAGTGTAGTGGGCCCAGCGAGCAGCCCGGGAGTGTGCGGATGACTCATTTAGTCATGAGGGAGAAGCAGAGCAGCAATGAATTAAGGCTAGCCAGGTTACGGTTGTAATTCCAATGAGATTTTTGATATCGAGTCATAAATATCAGAACTTATCACTGGGCTTTCACTCTTGGCCTGAAAATATTGCCTACTCGCGAATCTCCAGGGCCACACGAAATAAAATTCGCCTGCACTGCTTTTTCCCGTGCTGCCTATCTGTGTATTCGCACCTATTATGCTTTAAATTACAACCAGAGCACCGACGAGACTGCTGGAAATGTTGCTCTCAACGAAGGGAGCGCACAATGCTACTGTACGCATTCATATTACATATTTAAACACACAAAAGAACCTCGCAGACTTACTCAGATTTATATCCACCAATCAGCCACAACATTAAAACCACTGGCAGGTGAAGTGAATCAGTGGTCACTGTGCTGCAGCGCAGTGTTTAACAGGGGAAGCCTGTCCTGGCATTCACGTGGATGCGACTTTATCACATACCAGCCATCCAAACGTGTCAAAACTGGCTCAGAGAATGTGGAGCCTATTCAAGACCAAGCGCTCTCCCTGATGGAAACAGCACTCCCAACATCACATGCACCGCCACAACCGCTCGGGGCCTGCTCAAGGAACGCGATAAAAAACCCCAAAGTTAAGCCACCAGACCCGGAGGGTCCCCCGCACTCCGAGAGGTCCCAAAAAACAACAGGCGGATGTACTGTTGTGGCAGTACATCCGCTTGGTTACATGTTTACTTATTTACTTTCCTTGTTCCAGAGAATATCAGAAAATTGTTTCCTAGTGACACAAAAACAGGTGAGAGGAACGTGTAACAACATATTTGCTGCTGGTGAATGTACAAATAATAACGATGATGCAAGGACAGAGAACAGCGAAGGCAAAGCAGCAGAATGATAGGACACAGGATGAGTTTAGAGTCATAACTGTTTAGATATTCTGAGCTGCTCCTATTCTTGTTTGTACTTCAAGGATCCCCCCCCCACCACCCCCACCCCCACCACTTCAACTGCATTCACGTTTCAAGTCCTCGTGGTAAAATTAGAAATGATTTCTTCTCAGACTTCTTTTCATGGATGACTATTCGCATCTATTCTGGGACTAACTGCATTTGTTGCGATGAGATTTCTGTATTATTTTCGCGCGGCCTTGCTCGGGATTCATGCAGGCTTTTGCCATTTACACAGTTCCATTAGCGGCCAAAATAAATGTTCTGAGCTGGGGTGCGAACAGAGCCCCTGTGCTCTTACAATTCACAGAGAAAGATGCGCAACCTCAATTTTCGGTGTCGCTGAGAGGCGTGAAATGATAGAACACAACTGAGAGAAACATTACTGATGGTTTAGATGTAAAAATTTCTCTCTTTCTGTGACGCCAAGTCAGTATCTTGTCAGTGTAACAAATATCCCCAAGAGAGAGAAATAAAAATCCTTGAATATGTTATTCCACTTTATTTTGTAGTGAGAGCGGAGGATGTTTAGAGATTTTATTTATTCAAGGTGTGCATTTGTCTGGCATAACAAAATAGCTTTGAACACGACTCATCCCAACAGAGAGCTAGATGGCAGCTATGTTATAGTGTTTAGAATGCACCACACAGGAGTTCAAGCAGGACAGAAGAAACGCCCGCTGACTGACTCAAATGGACCCTTGTGCTGACCTTGGACTGAGGAGGAGCTCTGATTGTCCAGATACAGTCCAGGGCATCGCCAGGCTTCACTCGCTCTTCTTCCTCCACCTGACTGGAGCGAATAATCCCGTCCCATCCGCCAACTTCAAACTGGCAGTCTGTAGAGAGACAAAGGAAATGTGGAGGAGAAACATGAAAGAAGAAAAATGAAAGGAAGTGAAGGGTAGAAAATAAAGGAGTCAAGAATAGGGTCACATGGATGTACATAAGAGAATCAAATAGAAAAAAAGAGCAGAGGATAACAAGGAAAACGGTTATTATGAGAAGAAGCACATGACAGACAGAGGGACAGATGACGGATTCTATTGAGGAGAGAAAAGGATTTAAGGCTGAATTGAAGTCAGCGTAGCGGATTAGGAGAAAGTACAATGGGAAGACCGAGGAACAAAGGGAGAAAGGCAGGGAGGGAAGAGCGAGATAAAAGAGGTGTGTGTGTTCCTTCCTTCATATGCTTAAATTTGTGCGTGCGTGTTTATGTACATCTTTTCAATTCATATACAATCGCCTGCCTGTCAAGGTACATTTGCGCATTCACGCCAGAGCCCGAGATAGCCTCCGGTAAGCTGCCGAGCACAGAGGAGCTCTTCAAAAAGGATCGAACGCAAACCTGCAAAATGCTGAAGAGCTTACCTGGGATGGGGTTCAGCAGTCCACCCACGTGCAGATGGAAATCAGGGTCTGAAATGATAAGATTTGGAAGGCACATTACTCTCAATCCACAGAGCAGAAACAGGTAAGGAGAGAACACAAGATAAGATCCCATTAACGCATCCCAGATAAAGCAGAAAGGGATCTTTTTGGAGCTAATATCTGTCACCTGATGGAAGACACTGATTTCTGGGCATATTGGGTTCAGATTTCGGAGGCTCTGATGTTAAACTTGTCTCTAGTGAATAGCAAGAAAACAGGGGAAAGAAGTCTGTGATTGACGAAAACTGTAGATCCTGTGACCAAACTGGGGACGTCCATTCTGTCTTTTTCCGTCATCTTTTACTGGTAATGAGCACAAAACGAGCTGGGAAAGGGGAAAAAGGCTTTAGGGAAGATAACTATTCCTTTTGTTACACTGAGATCAGATTCTCCTTTATGTTTCTGGATAAAAGCAAACTAATCAGATCCAGTTCTTCACACATCTCACTCAAAACCTTTGATGTGTGCGAAAATAAGCTTTTACAGTATGTGCTGTTACATTCACCGCAAACACGCAGTTCGGGCGCCCGTACCTGCAATAAAGGTGTACTTTATTCGGAATCCGAGGCCTTCCAGCTCCTCGTCGCTGGTGAACTTGATCCACATGAAACGTCCCGTGGATGTGACAATCCCGGGATTCTTCCCCCCGCAGAAGCGATCGATGAGAGGAGAGAAACCAAACGGCCCATCGCGTATTTCGATGTGATCGAAGCGGCACTCAAATGATGGCTCTATGTAGTAGTTCTTATCAAAAGCCAGCTGAATCCTTTGTCTAGGAAGGGCTTTGGCAAAGAAGAGAGCGGAGAGGAAAAAGAAACAAAGGGAGGAAATCCATGAAAAGAATTCAATTAAATCTTTCTTCTGGAGGACACAGATAATCTGGATGCTGTTCTAAAGTATGAATTTAAAGTAGAGTCAAATATGAGTTAATCTGGATTTTGAAGTTGAGCAGATAGGCTGTCACCCCTCAGGTGACTGGGCACTGAGATAGACTTTTTAGAAGTTGGCTCAGACCAAAGTGCAGGTTATAAAGTTTAGTAAATCCTGTTCCAAGCAAGGCATATGGCTGACTGTTAGTTTTTGATGCTTAGCCACGCCTGAATTTTACTGCGCGTAAGCGTTTCTTAAAGTTTTACTCACGCATGACGTCATTTTTCTCGAAAGAGCCAAAATGATCAAGAAAAATGTGACACCCGGGCCACGAGCAAGCGGTGTGATTACTGAAGACCTGTACTAAATTATAAATGATTAATAGTAAGGAAGATGGTCTTCACACAACCCAAATACCATCCATCCATCCATCCATCCATCCATCCATCCATCCATCGTTTTTATGCTTTCCAGTTGTGCCACACATTCAGTCCATTTACAATCCATTCCCTGCGTGCATGCATCACTCAGATGCACATGTGAAGAGACAGGTGACAAATTAAAGGAAAAACATGACAAGCAGGTTCTTTTATGCTGAGCGAGTATTTTGCGTGCATGCTTTGAGCCCACTTCTCACCTGAGAGGAGGGTCACTTCAAATCAGGACAAAGTTGCTTGGAGCGTTTCTGAGTCTTCAGCGTATGCTGAAACATTTCTAACTGGACTGGAGTGGTCTCATCAGTGATAACAATGTCTCCATCCATAACAGATAAGAGTGATGAGTATAAAAATGATGCAAGTCATATTTGATTGCCTTTGCAGTCACCCAGTTTTGACCCAGCTGAACACCTATAAGAGACACATAACTGAGACGCTTTATTCTGTATTTTTCCTTTAATGTGCCACCCGTCTGCGCGTGCACACACATGACCACAGCACCCACAAACGGAGACACAGTGTGACATGTCAGCACTGCTGTCACTGATTCTGTGAGTGCAGAACACTGCAATCACAGCATGAACTCCGGTCCACGGGTTCATCTGTCATGCAGATCCAGATGAATGTACTGAATGTGTGCAGCACTTTATTACTATGCTCGCACACACACACGCACACACACACAGTTTTTTGCAAGGGCAAGTCATGCTTGCCTTGGGAGATGAATCATGCTAAATAAAGATGCTGAGGGTGAGGGGGTGGGGCTCTGAATCATGCCAAGCTTGCAGAAGTGAAAGACGCCCAGGAAAAGAGAAAAGAAGAGCGAGGTCAAAGGTGGTACATGTGTATGGCACAGAGAACAACTGAACTAAAATAACCAAAGTGATTCTCTTTTCCCTGTATGAGTTTCTGCTTCTGTTCTTGCCTTTGAATCTGAACCTTTCTGCTCCAGTGAGCAGCCTGTACGCCTGCACTTCCTGCTACGAGTGTGTTCCCTCCCCGCTGCGTTGAGTCTCATTTTCTCTATAACTTTCCATCTCCTTCTGTCTCACACACATACACTCGCACGCATGCAAATGACACAGCTTGATACATAAAGAGCAGAATGTATAATCACTGAGCTGATGAACTCTGGGACATGACAATCAACGAGGCTCGCTAACCACAATTTATGATTACAAAGATATCTGATTAGCTCTTCTACCAAACATGAGCATCTATCTCCCTGCGATTCAGAATGAAAGGCTCAACCCTGGAGCTTGAATATGAATATTACTAAGGCCATTCAGGACCAAATAATAGCAAATGATAGGTTCCATCTGCGGTGTCCCAGACCTGCTGCGAGGTACTCCTGCGCACATCAGCGGGCTTGGCTGTGATGGAGTCACAGCTTATTCACCAACAATAGGTCTGGGCTTGCTTTGTCCACAGGGGGCGCACTTGAGCCATGTGAAAAATCCATTCGCCACCACAGAAGGTAAAAGCACACATCTCATCAGCATGAAAGCCCGTACTTTAACTTCATGGATAAACAGTTCATCAATTTAGAAAACGCATCAAGCAGCATCCCAGACCCCATCTCCTATAGCTGCTAATGATGCTTTCCATTATGGTTCCCGTGCGGCAGGAAACCACATTATTGGTGGCTGTGATATTTCTGGTAAACACTAAAGCTGACAAGAATGCTCACAATTCAGCGATATGCCATCAGAGCTCAGTTGTGCAGCAGATGGTCATCTCTTTTATGTTTAACTTCAATAACCAAATCTTCTGCCAGCAGAGATGAGCACACTATAGGCACTGCTCTGATTAGGCCAGAAGTCAGGAGCTACCCACAATGCGCCACTCTCCATCATTCTCAAAGGGCTGCATCTGTGCGCTGAAACAAACTCCGGATGGCTCATTCGGAAAAATGTCAGGCTGATTGCCCGCCAGTGAGGGAACAGAGAATCAGATAGGGACGAGGTTATATAAAACAATGTCAGTCAGGCTAATGACATTCACTGAAGGAGGCAACGCACCGAAAGGCAGGAAACTGTGTCAGTTGTTCTGGTGCTGTGGAACAGAAGATGAAGCAGCAGGGATCTGGCTTTACCTTCCAGGATGTAAACACACTCCTTGTTGGGTGGGTAGGTGTTCGGGTAGTTTGGGGAGGTGAACACCCCGCCGTTGATGTTGCGGACCCATGTGCCACAGTCGTTCTGGTTGGGGTTCTGTCCGCCATAATCGCTCGGGGAGTCTGAAATCAGGAAGGCAGCGGGAAAAAAGAGAGAGAGAGAGGGAGACAGATGGGTTATTGAGTCGAGGGATCAATGGGGGAATGATTGGAAGGCAAGGAGGGCGTATGGAGGATTGGTGCAAGAAAAGGAACAAGCAGGCGGGGGATGAAAAGGGGACGAAAGGCCCGACGGAATTAAGAAAAGAACCCTTTTGTCCCACGATAAGAGCAGAGATAATGCCTCCTCATTTCACACCGGTTCAATATGGATGAAACATTACGAGAAAATCGGAGCGCCTGAGCTTACCTTTAGTTCTCTGTGCCAGAGCGAAACCCTCTTCTATTAGAAAGAAGAGTATCCACACTGTAAAAGAGAGATATTACACATTAGTCACAGGTGACTTCAATTCTTTATTCATATCCTTGAGTTCATCAGCAGTAAAACTCCCGAACAGACACAGAATGTGATCGGCTGCAGTATTGATTTCCCCTGTGTCTGATGAAAGTGAAATATAGATCAATATCATTTTTAAGCATGTCTGTGACTGAATTAGTAAATTTTTTAAAAGGCAAAAAAAAAGGGGGGGGGGGGGGGGG